>ML682069.1:3352204-3511468 GCA_007922195.1 Podocnemis expansa
AGTATGAGAAGCTGGAGAAGTACCAGGGCCTGAAAGAGGAACTAGAGAGGATGTGGAAAGTGAAGGCCAAAGTGGTCCCAGTGGTGGTAGGAGCACTTGGGGCTGTGACTCCTAAGCTGGGAGAGTGGCTCCAACAGATCCGAGGAACAACATCAGAGCTCTCTGTCCAGAAGAATGCGGTGCTAGGAACAACTAAGCTACTGCGCAGAACCCTCAAACTCCCAGGCCTCTGGTAGAGGACCCGAGGTTGAGGAAGACACATACCACCCGTAGAGGTGAGAGGGGATTATTTTTTTATTGGCTTTAGAGAGATGACCAGAGAGATTTTAAAATGCTGTAAGGGGACTTCACACTTTCAAATCATTGTGGCTGGACAGCTTTAGCACTGAGTTCTGTAAATCATTTTAGTGAGTTTCTATTGCCTCTTACTCCAAATGTTCAGTTCTTTTTTTCATCAGGGAAAAATATCTCCTAGCTCCTGTTAGGAATCCAAAATAATTTTTAACCTTGCCCATCAAGAAGATTCTGAGATGCACAGATTAATTATAATAATCTATGAAGATAATAAAATATTGATAAAACTGTTAGGAAACAGGCTACGTTTATTCTAATGACTATTAATTCACTCACACTAATTTGGCTTTATTACAAGGAAAGCAATAAACCATAATATTCTGGAAACACTACATATCTTTACTTGAAAAGAAAATGTACTTCTTGTATGTAGGATTAGGTGCAGAGAAGGCATTCAGTATGCTCCTTTTGTGATTCTTTTTTTTTTTTTGTAGTGCTAGAGAAATGTGAGAGTTGTAACCTCCACTTCTCCAATTCTTCATGAGCCTGCCATTGTTTGAACAGATGTTCAGGGACCTTCTTCTGAAAGAGCTACACCAGGTAAAGTTGTGCTCTGCCAGTTAAATTGCTCGCAATGGCTACAAGATAGTCTCCCAAGATTCACAGCATCACAATCCATGATAAACAATGCAGCATTTCTCTTTACACAGATGAATGCTGCTTTTTTCTCAGTGGGGGGGCGGGACCTCTATTTCTTGGTTTACAGAAGTCTTGGAGGCCTCCAGAACAATTACATGATTTGTTTTTTCATTACTTTGATCAGATAACAGTATGCCTGTCCAGCAGGGGCATTGCTGGTACATGCGGCATGTGCCCTGAATATCTGGCATGTCCCCTGCCTCTCCTGGATCCCTGGCCAGGAGAGGCAGGTGCTGCCACAGGTGGCTGAACTCCAGATCTGGTCTGGGCCACCTGTGACAGCACCTGCCTCTCCCGACCGGGGATCTGGGTCCGGCCACCTGCATAGGCCCGTGGGTTGCCAAGCCCTAGCCCTGGCCGGGGTACCAGGGCAGGGCTGGCAGTGGAGTCCCAAGACCGGATCAGGCCCAGGGTGCCAATTCAGACCCAGGGGGTGGGATCTGGGCATGGGCCTGGGCCCCAGGTCTTTTCCCAGGGCAGCAGTGATCCCACTGTTCAGTGATAATCTTTAATTTTCCATACTGATGGGTCTCTGAGGGATTTAGATAATTGGAGTTACAATCTTGCCCTGTTGAACTTAACTCAAAAGATCTGCAACCCTTCATCTTAAGTCCTTCAAAGATGCCATAACTCACACACATATACATATTGTTATGTTTACCTTGATCAGTACATGGCTGACTTTTTGTGTGTGTGCTGTATCTCACTCTTGTTAGCTTGCAAGCAGAGGTCAGGAGCCTCTGAAGAACCAGCTGCTGGACAAAGGGGAGAAATGAGCTGAGACACTATACATGCATATTTCTTTATCCAATCTGTAGTTCAATAGCATTTACAAAGTAGAGAACAAAGTAATTCAGCCACAGATTACATTACCTTTTCTGCATATCTGATTGGTGGTCATAGGAAACTGCCATAAACAGAGGTGGAATTGCTTGTAGTGAGGTACTCAAAGTGTTTGACTGTGACAAAGTGTAGGATTGAGAGCTGATGTAAAGGTACAAAGCATACATAGTTGATTCTGAGAGTAGAGTGACCCCACCCCTCGATAACAGGGTATGTGTTATCTTAACAGTGATGCAAATACAAAAAGATCCTCCCACAATTTTACTGGGTAACCTAGCCCCAAGTCTGCCTTCATCAGCTAAACAAAACTGATTTTTTTTTAATGTTTTCCTTCCTACAAGACCTTCCACTATTTTAACTGACTTGGCTAGTAAATACAGCAAGAGTCCAGTGGCACCTTAAAGACTAACAGATTTCTTCAGGCATAAGGTTTTGGGGCCTTCAACCCACTTTGTCAGATGCATGAAGTGGAAACTACAGTTGGAGGTGTGTATATGCTTGCCAGGGTGAAGGAGGGCAAGTGTTAGCAAAGTTAGTTCAGAGAGCAGATGGGGCCCATTTTTATCAGTTGATCAAAAGGAGAGAATTTGTGAACAGATGAATCACTTTTTGTAATATGTAAACCATTCTAAATTCTTGCTCAGACCCAGTCTAATTGTGACAAGCTTGCAGATTAGCTCCAACACTTCAGTTTCATGATGAAGTCTATTTCTGAAGTTTCTTTGTTGAAGTATGGCAACTTTCAAGTCTGCTACTGCATGTCCAAGGAGACTGAAGTGTTCTACTACTGGTTTATGGATGTTGTCATTTGTGATGTCTGATTTGTGTCTATTTACCCTTTTACACAAGGACAGTCCAGTTTGGCCAATGTACCTGGCAGAGGGGAAATTGCTGGCACATGATAGCATATGCCACATTATGGATGCGCTGGTGACTGAGCCCCTTATGGTGTGGCCGATGTGGTTGGGACCAATGATGGTATCACTGGAGTCAATATTCGAGCAGAGTTCATAATAGGGTTTCTTGCAAGGGTAGGTTTCTGGGTTAGTGTTCTTGTCATATGGTGTTTGATTGTTGGTGAGTATTTGCTTAAAGTTGGGTTGCTGTCTGTAAGCAAGAAGAGGCCAGCCTCCCAAGGCTTGAGAGAGGGTGGGATCATTTTCTAGGATAGGTTGTAGATGTTCAATGATGTGTTGGAGGGATATAAGATGGGGACTATAGGTGATGACCAGTGGTGTTCCGTTGTTTTCTCTGTCGGGTTTGTCCTGCAGCAGGTGGCTCCTGGGTACCTGTCTGGCTGTCAATTTGTTTTTTCACTTCCCAAGGTTGGTATTATAGTTTTAGGAATGCCTGATAGAGATCTTGTAGGTGTTTGTCTCTGTCTGAGGGATGGGAGCAGATCTGATTGTACCTTAAAGCTGAGATCAGGAGTAGCCTGTGAAATTGACCAAGGTGCCCAGTCCTCTGCTATTGCAGGCAAGCAGCTTGGGGCCCAGTCTAGCTCTGCTCCCCTTACTGCATGTGGCAGGAGTTGGCTCCCAGCCTCTGGCCCTGCAGTGATGGGCTGGGGGCTGGATCTGGCTCCCTGCCACCTGTTGCAAGAATCTGGCAGCTGGATTGTGCTCCCAGTCCTCTGCCGTGGGCAGCAAGAGCCGACTACAACCCCTTGCCACATATGACAATGGGTTGGGAGCTGGATCCCTCTTCCAGCTGCTTGCCAGCAGCAGCTGGGGCTGGATTGGGCCCTGGAAGCCTGATTGGAACCTGGGGCAGGGCCCAGGCCTGGTCCCAGTGTACGTCTACACTGTTTCCAAGATAGACATATCCTGAAATTGATTTAACAAGGTTGACTTAAAGTCGATCTTGTTAACTTGACTTTAGACAGCCCCTCAGTGTAGACATAGCCCTAATGAGTGAAAACTGAGCATTTTCATAAAACTTATTAAATAGTGATACTTTGCATTTCTTTCTTTTCCAGCACAGATTCACAGATATTTCTGTTTCTTTAAATAGGATGACAAGCCAAAGGTGGTATTGAATTCAGTGAAGTTCAGACTTACAAGAAAGATATAATTATGTTTAAAAATAAGTGCCTGCGTTGCAACTTTCTTCAACTATAAAAATCAGGTAAGTGCACTCTCAAAATAAATATCCTCAGAGCTACCAAGGTAAAGAGCTTAAGTACAATGCTTAGGGGTTCTATTGAAAATGCTATAATAGTTGGATAAAAAGTTCTAGAGGACACACTCATAAACTGGTTCCCAAGGCCTTTGACATTTTCAACTCTGCCTTTGGTATCAAAAATTCTGCTAGAGCCATTTCTTCAAGCTTCTGATCAGCCCTGCTGATGAAAAGGTTAAACTATATTTCTATACAGTTTTTGCTGCGCTAGTCCACATTGCTTCCTTGGCTTTAATTAAGCTATTTCTGGTCTTCAGTTACCGAAGTTCTGACTACTAATCATCTATTTTTTTGTGTCTTCAACTATTTATTAAGAAGGATTTTGCAGCCAGAGTATTAAAAGCTCTTGACCTGCAAATTGCAGGTCAAAGGGGTTAAATTGTATTTTACTTTATGAAACAAAATCTGTATGATGAGGCTCATAGTGCTAACCCTCTAACACAAACATTTATCTAAAAAAAAATAAGAATTTGGGTATAGAATATTCCTATAAATGTATGTTAACAACTATTAATCCAATACTTGTTAGTAGTTGTTTGGATTAAAATTTTATGTTGTGAGCATTGAGGTTTTCACATACTTGTCGCTGATCTGAACCCACCAAAGTAGTAACAGTATTTACTATCTAAGGATTTATTAGTGGCCTATATTAAAGGACTAGGTAAGTTTTATTCCTTTCTTTGTAGGAAAAGTTCTATATCACCTCTTGAACAAGTCACTAAAGCTATAAGTGAATCAATTTTCTTATTACTTTAATATTCTTGGATTAAAGCTATGATTTATCCTAAAAACAAAATATTGTACTAAAACTTGCTTACAGTGTATTTGCCTCTGGCGAAGCTTCTAATTGTGACTAGAAATGCAAATCTAAAAATACTCCAACTATTCATTATTGAAACCATTTTAGGAATGGAAATAGAAATATTCTACTGAGTTCCAAGCAGATGAGTTGCAGTGGGTGAAATCCTACACCCATTAAGTCAATAACACGTTTGTCATTAATTTTAAGCTGGCCTGTATCTCAAACAGTGCCATACTGGAAATCTGGTTATCAGTCTCACAAAGCCATCAAAAACCAAATGGACAGGGAACCTAAATTAAACTATCTTTTTCAGTCTATGGATAGTTCCTGAGGATCAGATTAAAGAAAGATCGTTTTAGGGGGAATCCCCAAGACTAGAGCTGGATGAAATTTTCCAGACAAAACTTTTTCTTCTCCCATCAAAAAATACAGGTTAGTTTCAACTAGTATAGTTTCTAAATCCATGACAAGTAACTAGAATTGGTTTTGGTTTTGCTTAAAACAAACAAACAAAAAACAAACCTGCAAAAGTTGAAACATTGCACTTTGACATTTTCAAAACAAAATTTTCAATTTTTATTTGAAATGTCTTTCTTGATTTGAAATCTATATCAATTTAATTTTAAAAAATAGTAAATAGTAAAATCTATATCAATTTAATTTTAAAAAATAGTAAAATATTTTGTTTGAAGGCACATGCTGCAATGATTTTTCAGCCTTTTTTAATTTGATATAGAAAGGATCATTTTGGTTTAACTCAAAAAGAATGCCTCACACATATAGGTATATTCACATTCTTTTGGTTTCATCAGCAAACCAAAAAGTCATTGATTTACACAACTCTTCCTAAAGTTATCCTAAAAGCTTATGATATACTTTGTCCCTTGCTAAGGGATTCCACGTATCCACATACTTTTTTCCTCAAAGTGAAAATAAGTGTATTCCACAACCATGTCTTAGTAGTGCATTCTTTTTCTTGTTTGTAGTGTAAGGATAGCGACTGCATTGATGTTTCTTAAGTGAAATGATCTTACAAAGTATTACAAAGGAAATACATAGAGTGTTGTCCATATCTATCTTCTATGCCTGCACATCTGGCACCTAATATTGGCAATAAACTACTGAAAAAATAAATAAATATGCTCAAAACTAATAATGAATACGGTATACACTTCTTTTCTGAGGAACAATGCTGACAGAATTTAAGCATTTGTGAAACCATCTGGGAAAACAGATTAATTCATATTCTTTCTGTCTGTACCTGCTTTGATCATACTCTCCTGAAGTTAACTGAAAATTACCAACTGTCTCATTTACCAGTTGTCCACTGTAATCACAATGAAAATACTTTCCCCAAAAGAGATATCTAAGTTAAATGAACAGAGGGAGAAAGGTATTTAACTAGAATAGCAGCAGAGGATATTAAGTTTCACAAGGGGTACTATAACACTCTACCACATAACAGCTTGGTTTTGACAGCACACCTGAGTTTGAGCCAATTTTCAAGATTGTACAGATGTAAAATCTTCAGAGTGGCCACATACACAGAAAGTATACTGCTAATGTTAAAGATGTTTTGGTGCCATTTATTTAAAAAATGAACAATCAAAATAGCCCTTGATCTACAGAGAATGTTCTTAGAGAAGATTCTAGAACATAGGACAAGTATTGGAAGACTGGTATGTGTGTTTAATCAGTCAAAATTAAAGGTCAAAGAATGAAATCATGGAAGGTAGAAGCCTCAATACCTTTGAGGATGTTATAACTAGGAGAAAATGTACACTATGATGCAGGTGATTATCTCTAGAACAAACTAATGCAGAGTATGTACAATAGGACTCAGTAGACTTTCAAATCGGTCTCAAACTGGACTTTGCTTTGTGATGTGTGTGATGCTGGCTGCATTAGGGGGACCATTTATGATATTAATTTTGATTTCAGTCTTGCTGCAATAAACATCCCACTCTTGCTCTCTGGTTCTGTAATATAATAGAGTCTATGGAGCTGATTCAGTCTGGGGGAGGTAGAAGAATAAAGAGCCACATTTATTATGTGCTTGCACACCTCACAGAAACCCCTCGGGTTTCAGGCTCTATGAATTGATAGAGGGCAAGATATAAGTAGGCAAGACAAATGGACTGGTAGGGCTAGGCTGGCTTCTTCTCCCTTCCTGAACACACATTCTGCAGTAGTTTAAACTTTTTTTTTTCTTCTGTGCTGAAGAAGACCCCAGCCTGATATGCTTAAAGAGGTTTCCTGGGACAGGAGGTAGTTGAAGGAGCCTCTGGAGTGGGGGTGCTTCTAGATGTTGCAGTAAACTGGAAATGTGGGAAATATGGTGACCCAGGGGCATTTGTCCCCTTTCCCAAGATTTATGTTTGCATTGGGTGACCTGCATGCTGAGGGAATGAACCCCACAAGAGAGAAGGGACAAAGCTTGCTGAAAGAGTTCCAAGGAAATTCCACAAGATAAAGATTTTGGGTATGTCTATACTGCCAAATTAGCCCAGACTAAGGAAGCTTGGTACAGACTAATTTAGCCCTTGGCTACACTAGGCTTTGCCTAATAGAAACTAAGAAGTTTTTTTTAGTTTGAACTAGGCAAAGCTTTGTGTGAACTAATAAATACCAATGTTAGTTCAGACTTGCTCAAAGTTTGAACTAAATGCATACGATACCCGAACTAATGGTTAGTTCAAACTTAAGCAAGCCATTAGTTCAAACTAGCCGCACATTTGAGTTCGAACTAAAACTTTAGTTCGAACTAGGGCACATGACTAATGCAAACTAAAAAGCTGTGATTAGTTTGAACTCGCTCAAGGTTAGTTCAGACTAACCTTGAACTTCCTTAGTTCAGACTAGCAAGCCCAAACTAAAATTGGAGATGTAGACATAGCCTTTGTGTTTCCTGAATAGAAGCTTACTTGCCATTTACTTTTCTTCCACTCATCACATCACATGCTCCTGGAAGTTAAGGAGGGATGATTACTTCACTGTTAGATTTGGAGAGCATATGTTCAGAACTGGAAATATATACATATTCTGGGAATAAGCATAACCTAGTGAATGCTTTAAGGGCCTGGAATGTTAGGAAGTAACATGCCCTGGCTTAACTGGCAGGTTATGGGAACAAGCTGGTCCAGCTAAGCAGTTAATGATTGACTCTGATTCCCAGCTGGAATATTAACTAAGGATAAGGCCCTGGGAGAAGGGGCTAATAGAGACAAAATATTTTCCTGAGAATCAGTAGCAGCTTATGATGATTTATCAATAAATAAAATAATAGGACAGATTGACTGACCCACCCATCCTGTGGTCCCCTTGAAGTAAAGGTAAAGAGAGGGCCTTGATTTACTGGGGTTATAAATGACTTACTAATATCAGTCCATATCAATGCTCTCGATTTTGTTACGTACGTGTGTGTGTGTGTGTAAAGAACATGTGTAAAAGCTAAAACAAAGCTGAGCTTGGTTGTGTTCTCCCCCCTCCTTCAAACTAGTGTATAGGCCCACTAAACTATAGGGCTATGGCAGAGACGTCCCTAGCGGGACGCCTAGGGGTGCGGAGCCCCGGGTGAATCACCCTCCACGGGGCCCCCTCCACCCCCCCCCCCACACTGGGGGCAAGGCTGGCTGGCCCAGGGAGGGGCAGACACCTGCACTGCCCCCCCCCAAGCGGGGACCAAGTGAGCAGGCAAAAGGGTGGTCTGCCACCACAGTGCTGCCAGTCTGCCCCCCTTGCCATGCGTTCTGCTTTGAGCTCCCTGCCAGAGCAAGAGGGAGGAGGAAGGGGGCAGTGATACCGGCTCTGTGCTGCTTCCCATCCCCTCCCTGCTGCTCTGGCATGGAGACCACAGCAGAGTGTGTGGGGGGGGTGCAGTGTTGCGGCAGCGGACTGGCCTTTTGCCCACTCACCTGGTCCCCAGCTTGGGGGGGTGGCAGGGTGGCCATGCAGGGCCCCCAAAAGTGCAGGGCCTATGGCAACTGCCCCTTCTGCCACCCGCTAAGGACGACCCTAGGCTATAGTCCCATTAAAATATCAGTAGGGGCTTGGGAGTCTGGCTTTCTCACATGTCCTAGAAAATCTCGCCTTAGCTTTCCAATCTGGTGACCAAAAAAACAAAACAAAACAAAAAAACCCTTTTTTATCTGGTAGATTAAAAACATGACAGTGGGCATGCAAATATAAATGTGATAAAAATTTAGACGGCTTAGAACTTCCATTTAGGTAAAGACTACAAAATCAGAACACTCTTCTGAACTATACAAAACTTCTGGATTGGCAAAAACTGGGTTAGAAGCATCATGAGATGTGTAACGTTTGTGATGTATCCTAGATTCTGCTGCTAGTGCAACTGCAAACTATACAGAATTTCTTCCAGAATTTCTATGCATCCAGTTAGTTAAAGTATTTTCACTTAGAAGGACACAAAATGAATGATTTACTATTTATTTTTCTCCTTTTAATCAAACCTTTCTATTTGGTACTTCTCAAAGCTAGGAGGAATGTTCCCTGATAATGGTTGCTCACAAGAATCACAATCAAAGACGGAATGTGTTGGGAAAAATATTTGTTTTTGTCAGTTGTTTTTATACAGTGGTGTCAAACTCATTCAATGTGTGTGGCCACATTGAAAGGCAGGACATCTGTCACAGGCCATGTGGCCACATAGGTTCCCCAACCCTTTCCACCTCCATATTCAGAGCAGTGTGGACTCTGCTTTCCTCTCCCCATCCCCACAGTCTCCCTGACACCTTCCCTTTCCCCTGCCTTGTGACCTCCACTTCCCCATGCTGGTTCCCAGACAACCCCCTTCCCCTACCTCCTGGTGGCAGACAAAAGAATCAGTCTTAGTCACAGGGAGTCAGTCTGGGATCCTGCCTCTCCCCCTCCCCCTCCCAGCCCACTCACTGTCAGTCATTCAGAATGCTGGCCTTTGGTTGGCTCAGTCCCAGCTGGCCTTTGATCGTCTTGTTCCCACATGGTCCCCAGACACTTTTTCCTTTTTTGTTTATGATTTTGTGCAATTTGCTGTCAATCAAATTGGCATCGTGACTGACCAGCAGTGAACAGACAGGGTGTGGGGGCAGTACAGTGGTTCTCCAGAGCCAGCCTAGCCTGCTGTGACTGAGGTTCTGATCAGTTGGCAGACCATAGCAGAGCTGAGCCAGGATTTGCTGGAGTGCTTCCTTTGTTCCCCTTTGCTGTGACTCGGTTCACGTGAGTGAGTCAGAAGCACGCCCTGCTGTGCCAGGAGCCTGTCTTTGGAGTTTGCTGCTGCAGAGGGCTTTCAGGCAGAGCCCAGGCAGCTGCTCCACAGACCAGATCAGCCTGGTGGGCCTGATTCAGCCCGTGGGCCATGAGTTTCACACCCCTGTTTTTATAAGACCCATCTTTAATACAAATTCACCTGAAGTTCTCTCAACTTTCTATGACAGTCTGAGTCAATTGTTTCAGCTAAAGATGTTTTCTCACCTTGAACTAAATCATTTAATGAAGTATGTTCTGTGTTGAGTGGATCTGCGCAATTTGTTATAGACCAGGCATGGATTTACAGCTTTTACATACCAACAATAATTATAGTTGCCATACACAGAAGTAGCTCAAGGAATGAAAGTAAGACTCAGCTTATGTGGGCTGAGAGACTTATTCCAAGTTGTTGGATAGGTAGATGCAGGAAGCCTGGTTGATGATATGGTTTTTGGAAGTCTGGATTATTGTGCAGAAAGTAGAGATGGCTTCCTAAAGACTGGAGACTTCTGAGACTTTGTGGAAGCTTTTGAAAAAAATGGAAGTGGAAATTTTTCGTCTTTGATTTGTGTTTGTGTGTTCAACACTGTGAAATATTTTCATTTTCCTGAAACTGATTGTGATGTAAAGACATTTCTAGGAAGAAAAGAAAAATCACTCAACTGAAAAAAGGAAAATTCACAATAACTTGTATGAATAACCTTCCACTGATTTCACCTAACTGTGATATAGAACCATCCAATTGCTTTATATTCTGTAACCTCTTTTTAGAGGAGAATTTAAATGTAACCCATATGCTTGGATTACAGCATTTTTTTGCTGTATGAAGAGAAAGAAGCAGTCAGGAGAAGAAGCATTCTTAGGTTTGTGAATCTGGTTCTAAAAATGTACTTATATGCCTAAACCTCAGATATCTGAAACTAAGTCTCCACTTCAGATTCCACTTTGATCCAGAAGACTCCTCCTAAACCTGGCAGGTGTCTAAATTTATTTGATGCTTCATTTTTCCAGATATTTTTTTTTTAGGTGTCTATGTTTTTGATTCTGAACATGCATGCTGTTGCCTTAATCCATGTCTACACTAGGAAAAGTTAGTTCAAATTTGTTAATTCAAACTAATAAATTTGAGTTCAGTTCAAACTAAACTCAGACTTATTAGCTTAAATTAACAAAGTGGACTAATTTGACTTACTGTTAACTTGAATTAGTCCACTTTGTTAATTTGAACTAACTGCCTTTAATTTAATTTTGTTAGGTTTGAACTAAGGGTTAATCCTAGTCTACATCATCCTTAGTTCAAATGAAGGATCGAATTAAGCCTCCTTAATTCAAGCTAACTTGCAATTGTAGAAATATGCAATATGTGCATCTGGATGCTTAGCTCATTCCTAAACTAGAGCATGATTCAGAAACTGGGGGAAGATTGGCACTCATATCTAAGTCATGTGCAGGGTCCAATCCAACAGGCAAACTTAAAGCTTGGCTGTGAGACTGAGGTCAATTCAAAATCTACAAGGTAGTAGTCACATTACTAACATTGATGACATTGTCTAAACATACATACAATATTATTAAATGCTGTTATTGAAGTCATCATTCAGTCTGATCAGCTGCTCAAAATGGGATTAATGAGAACAGGAGAGGAAGATGATATGAAAACAAATTTAATTAGAACTATGCAGTGATTCCCAGTGTTCTATAGGTATTATAAAGGTAACAAATCATATGTTCGCTCTGAAATTTTAAAAATCTATTTTTAAAAGATCGTAGTTTGTACCAAGTGGTGGCACTAAATTAGTATGGGATAAAGAGAGTGTTTCCTTGAGTCAAGGAAACAAATAGTCCTATGGAACCATTGATCAAGCTTCAACCTTTATTTAAGTCAGTGAATTGGTTCCACACATACACTATATACAGCAGTGCTCTATGTGCTTAACTGATGGAAAAACAGCCTAAGTGCTCAAATGCATTCCTGGTAACAAAATAAAACTATTTGCCAAGCTTATACTTTGAGAGTGTTTGAGCAGCAGCATGACCCAGCAGAATCTTATTTTGACTACCTTGAAGCTTATAAGAATGGGGAGAAAGGGAAAAGGATAGATGCAAAGCCAGCTAAGTGGTGGTGCTTTTACCTTTGCAGCTGCAAGGGCCAGAAACAAAGGAATGGACTGGCTGGCAAAGGATTATGGCAATGACATAATAAACTTCAGGTATTTTCTATACTAAAACTATTCTTTGTGCTCACCAGGATTATGAACATGAAGGAGAGAAAAGACATAGGAAAACCATATATGTGATTTCTGAAGGATTAATGTGGACATGCTTTGGAAAGGCTTGTGACATATCAGTTGGGTCCAGATTCTCAACAATATTTAGGCATCCTACTCCCAATGGTTTCAATATTCTTATTGGTTAAAATCAATAGCAGTATCTATTATTATTTGGCAAAATCAAATATAACTATAAAAGGATATACACAAGGATTTACTCAGGGGGAACCTAATTTAACATGCAAGGTTTTTTGCCCTAACCAAACATCAGCTGACTAGTGTTTAGTTAACTTTCCATAAAATACTCAGTTATCCATGTGCCCTCCTCTTTTCCATCTTCAATTATTTTTCAGTGATTTCTTTGAGCTTTGTCTAGTAAAATAACAAGAATATCTTACAAATAATAGCTTTGGATGGGTCAAAGAAGAATTCAAGCCTAAATAGGTTAGAATTTCACCCGGCTAATAACTTATGTTTCAGCTGATGATGACAGAGTGCCTGTTTGGCATACATAGATCTTGCAAAACATGAGAAGCTACAATGGGCAGGTTAAAATGACTTTGGTTAAATGGACAGGTTAAAGAATTTTGTATTTTTCATACATTTTGATGTGGGCACCTATTCAGAAAATACCGAATCTGGATAAATATAAAATGATGACACATGCTTGTCCTACCATGAGGCAATAAATCAATCTATGGAAAGGTAAACAATGGCAGCAATTTGCCATGAGGGCTTTCCAACACATTAGCTACAATTTATTGGTAATTCGCAAACTTTCATTTTCTGATGGTAATGGATGATGGACACAAAATCTCTGTTTACCTGACCTTGAAGAAGTTAAAGCAACGATGAGCTTGGCTTATCTGCTTAATAACTGACATGCTAATTGGCAGAGGTATCCTTTTCCTACCCTACTCCCAAATGGTCTCAAATATCTGGAAATCAATACAGAGTTTTATGCATAGGCTTGATGGACAAAAGCTGACAAATGCAGAGTACAACCGTTCTAATATTCCACAATTTCCTGGAATGAACAGGGAAGTGAAAGGCTGCTCATTTTTAAATTCAGCAGTCTGTAGAGATTTAATTTTTCTTTCAAATTGCTATTGAACTCATACACTTGAAGTGAGGCCTTTGATGCAGGTTATACAGCTAGTCCTCACTTAGTGACCTACTCGTTTAGTGACCCCTTGGAGTTATGGCGAGCTCTCTGATGAGTTGGTATTATGGCGATGTACGAGAACTCGCATCAACTCTCTCAGATTCATCTCGTTCCCGCAGTCAGAACTAGCATTTTTCGTCTATGTATTTTTACTTTATTGTGCACCCCAAAGTATAAGATGTCGGCGAAAAGGAAGAGCATGACTTCACCCGGAGAAAGCGCCAAGAAACAAAGGAAGGCTATTGATCTTGAGACAAAAATGAAGATAATAAACGAATATGAAGCTGGTAAGAAAGTTAAAGCAATAGCTCGTGACTTGGAGCTGGCGCATTCAACTGTATCAACGATCTTGAAGGATAAAGATCGAGTGAAAGAAGCAGTGAAATCATCAAAAGGATATAAAGCCATAATTACTAGGCAGCAGAAAGGCCTCATTCACGAAATGGAAAAATTACTGGCGATATGGTTTGACGACCAGATACAAAAAAGAATGCCAATGAGCCTTTTAATAATTCAAGCAAAGGCACGCAATATCTTTGAAACGTTGAAAGCGCGCAAAAATGAAGAGTCAACGGAAACATTTACAGTGAGTCATGGATGGTTTCAAAGTTTTCGTTGGAGATTCAGCCTTCATAATCGAAGTATCAGTGGTAAGGCGGCAAGCGTGGACATAGAAGAATCAGAAAGATTTGTGGATGAATTTGACGAAATGATCGAGAAAGGCGGGTATTGTCCGGAACAGATCTTTAATGCAGACGAAACCGGACTATTTTGGAAAAAATACCCAAAAGATCCTACATACACAAAGAGGCTAAAGCAATGCCCGGTTTCAAGGCTTTTAAGGACAGGGTCACATTGTTGTTGGGAGGAAATGTCACTGGATTTCAGTTAAAACCTTTTCTCATCTATCGTTCTACAAACCCACGTGCACTGAAGCAGGTTAGTAAGCACACGCTGCCCGTTTACTATTGTTCAAATAACAAAGCATGGATGACGCAATCTTTGTTTGAGGACTGGTTCATGAACTGCTTCATACCCTCGGTCAAGGATTACTGTCTGGAAAACGGTGTTCCCTTTAAAATTATCCTCCTACCTGATAACGCCCCAGGCCACCCCCAGCATCTTGATGATCTACACCCTGATGTAAAGGTCGTGTATCTGCCTGAAAACACAACTGCTGTGTTACAACCAATGGACCAGGGGGCTATCTCTACATTTAAAGCGCTATATTTGCGCGCAATGTTTTCCAAAGCGGTAGCAGTAACAGAAAATGGTGAAGTAACCCTGTGCGATTTTTGGAAATCATATAATATTTTACACTGCATAAAGAACATTGAATCAGCTTGGGCGGGAGTGACAGAAAAGTGCATGCAAGGCATATGGAAAAAATGCCTGAAACGTTTTGTAAATAATTTCGAAGGGTTTGAGAAAGACAAACATATTGATGTCATAAATAAAAAAAAAATTGTGGAACTTGCTAATATGCTTAATTTAGATGTTGAAGTGGAAGATATTGAAGAATTAGTGGAATACGTCGAGGGAGAGCTAACTAACAAAGATTTAATAGAGTTGGAAGCGCAGCAGCACTTGAAAGAGGAGGAAGAAGAAGAAGAGGAAAGAGTGGAAGAAGTACAAAAGAAGTTCACTGTAAAGGGGTTAGCTGATGTCTTCTCCAAAGTGAATGCAGCGATGTTAGAACTAGAGAGTATGGACCTGAATGTTGAATGGTTCACGAAAGTGGAACGACAAATGAATGAAATTTTACGATGCTATCGTGAAATTTATGAAGAAAAAAAAAATTACAACGCAGACCACACTAACGAGGTACTTCTCTAAAGTTCCATCCAGGACCCCTACCCCAAACCTTACAAGTCCTTCCATTTCCTTGCCATCATCTCCCTTACCAGGGCCTTCTACGGCTCCTGATAACCCTGCTGATCTCTCCAACCATGACATTGGTGACCTCCCTGCTGCTGAACCACACTTTGAAGGATTTGATGAGTAAAAATGTCAATGTAATCTGAATGTTTATTTTCATATTTCTTTGGTACATCATTTTTATAATTTTTGCTGATTGCATTTTTATGTTCTGTAATACAGTATGTAAGGAGTTATGCCAATAAAACAAAGTTATCACGATGGAGTTTATTTTAGGCCTTTTCTTTACAGTACTATTCAGAATATTAAAAACGATTACCTGTATTTACAGTACACTATGCAAACTAAGTTCAGCACATTAGAGCTTAAAACATTTAAAATATATATTAAAAATGTTATAAATGATGCAAAGGTGACATTAAAACTATCTACAGATGGTTGAAAAACCCACTACCAGTAAAGTACATTATGCCTGAAATACCGGTAAGGGCTGCTCCTCGTTTAGCGACCAATTCGTTTATCAACCGGGTTTCAGGAACGGAACCCGGTCACTAAGTGAGGACTACCTGTAGTTGTTTTCCTCCAGACCCTAATGAACAAAGGTGACTGCTGCCCTATAATTCCTAACAGTGTGTTCCTTCCCATTTTTCCTTAACCACTGCATACTATAGGACCTCTTTATACTTAGGCTTGTATGTTGGAATATCACTGGAACTGCGAGGCTTTCTCCATTCCAACTTCAACACATAGACCAGGGTACACACTTTGCTTCCTCAGCAGGGCAGGCTTCTCAGAAGAGAAAGCAGGGAGGGGAATGGCCGCCTGAAGACACATGAAGGGCCGATGGGTAAAGCAGGGTGGTTGAGGGAAGATGTTAGTCACTCCCATGGCTACAATGAGTAGGTCCATTTGCAGAATAGGAAGTGACACAATGCCTGTCTTGGCAATTTGAATTCACTAGACTTCAAACAAAACTGCAAGGGTTGTCTCAGTGTGAAACTTTGCAAACAGACCTGAAATGTTTTGTTCATTAAAACCTCACAAACTGGAGTTTGCTGTGAGCTGTGAAACAAAGCTAATGCACTGGTTCTTGAAGCTGTCTTGCAAAATTCTCAGTTTTCATGGAGATTTCCATTTCTATTTGCATTGTATCTGAGAACAGAAATCCTCATCAGAAATCAAAACTCCATTTTCCTGGGCACTATGCACAGTTCTAACAAAAAGACATTCCTTGCCCCCAGAAAATTTAGTTCTAACATATGACAAAGTCAGTGAGGGGAACAGGTGCCTAAATGAGATTAATGGTGCAAGCAGACAGCAAGAGGGAGGTATGGATGACAAAGTACAAGTGAAATAATTGTTTGCTTCAGCAAGTAGCAATGTCAGAACACTAGCTGTATAGCTATTCATCTACAAGAGAACTAATGGAGTTACTACATATATTAGATCCCAGTAATTTTTTTTCCCTATAGCAGATGCCTTCATACCTATGCTAAATGTGGTAATTTTTAATGTAGGGAAGAACAAAAATGTTTTAAATGTATAATAAGCCAGAAACTAAGTAAAAATTGCAATATGTTCCATTTCAATTTTTTTAAGATATAATTTACTGAAAGTCATGTGAGACATAAATTTTTTTCAGTCATTAAGCAGGACTTTAGCTACCTAATTTCAAAAGTCAATAGGAAGCAGCTGCTTAAAATGCTGTATAACACACTGAAAACTCCTCATAGGTTAGTGGTTCCCAACCTTTTTGAGTGATACCCTTACTAGGTAACACCAGGAAAAACATATGCCCCTCCCCACTCTTATGACCTGTCCATAAAAAAAAAAACCATATATAATAATACTGGCACAACATTACATTAATATTAATAATAAATTAAAAATTACTCATCTGAATAAGAAGCTAAACTTTCTCAGGTACACTGACCACCACATGCTGAGTGTGTGCACTAAGGGTAATGGAAGCAGTGAGAGCTGCTGGGTTGTCACAAGCCTCCACTGGTGCAGGGCTACTCTACTTCAGCTGTATGTCCAGCTGTCTGCGGCTGGGTGCTGCTCCTCCATTCTGACCAGGGCGCCAGCAGGCTTGGAGGTAGGAGAGAGGGAACTAATTTTCCACTCTGGTCAGCAAGGAGCTCAGTGCTGCTCCTCCCTCAGGGAGTCTACACCTGTCTTCTGGTCAGTGTAGGGCTTGAGATTTCTAGCCAGATAAAGTAGATGCAAATATTTTTTCTCCATTTATCCACAGATGAAACTACTTTTAAGCCACCTCTCCAACTGTAGCCATCTGTAAATAATACCTGCATTTTTGTGGTCCCATTCTTGCACTTAACAGCTTTGGTTTAGCATTGCCCATAAATGGCATAAACTAATGGGTTACTGTCTGTGTGTGTGAGGGTTTGAGCTGAGATACCAAGAAGGAACAGTGTATGTACCTTATTTTAGTTTCTCTCTCTTTGAGTCATGTTGTGAATACTGTATTTGCATTTCATAAGCACTTAATCATATGAACATAGTCCTACTGAAGTTGACAGGACTACTCATGTGAGTACAGTGAGAGTAGTGTTCAGATTCTATCCCTTTGAAAATAAACACTGAATATTATTTTCTGTCCAAGAGATGTGGTTTTTTTTAACACGAAAATGTTTCTCTTAGGAAGAGGATTTTTTTTTTTTTGTAAAACTAAGGAAAAAAGGAACTTCTACTAAGTTCTGAAATAGTGTCTTATCAGTTTGAACTGCTTATCTTGTTGCATATAGAACATTCACTATATTGAAAGAGTGATAAGGTACATTTGAATGACAGTGCAGAGGTAACATTTATGACTGCAAATGAATATGACAACTTAAAATCTCTCTTTCTTCTCCAATTTAAAATAATAATTCACACACATTGTAATCCTCATTGCTCTATTAAAATGAATTTTAATATGAGCACTCTACTCAAAAGAGACTAAACAGAAGTGGCTATTTTCCACCATGACCCACAGCCTTATAACACTTAAATGATGTTGAGAGTAAATACTTACTTGTCTGATGCCAGATTTGTCAGACAAAATAAATGTGCTGAAATTGGGAGAGTGTGCTGCAGGGCTTTTAAATTATCAATGCATTTTGACCTTTACTTTCCACATCCGCTCTAGTTCCTCTTTCAGGCCCTGGTACTTCTCCAGCTTCTCATACTCCTTCTTCCTGATGTTGCTGTCACTTGGCACTGCTACATCTATCACCACCGCTGTCTTCTGGTCCTTGTCTATTACCACGATGTCTGGTTGATTGGCCAGTACCTACCTGCCTGTCTGGATCTGGAAGTACCACAGAATCTTAGCCCTGTTATTCTCCACGACCTTCTGTGGAATCTCCCATCTGGTCTTGGGAGGGTCTAGCCTATACACTGTGCAGATGTTCCTGTACACAATGCCAGCTACTTGGTTGTGCCATTCAGTGTATGCTGTTCCTGCCTGCATCTTACATCCTGCCACTATGTGTTGGACTGTCTCTGAGGCTTCTCTGCACAGTCTGCACCTTGGGTCCTGTCTAGTGTGGTAGACCCCTGCTTCAATGGATCTGGTGCTCAGTGCCTGTTCTTCTGCTGCTATGATCAGTGCCTCAGTGCTGTCTTTTAGTCCAGCCTTTTCCAGCCACTGGTAGGATTTCCCAATGTCAGCCACCTCAGCTATCTGTTGATGGTACATCCCATGCAGGGTCTTGTCTTGCCATGGCACTTCTTCTGCTTGATCTTCATCCTATGTCTGCTGCTGCTGCCTCAGGCATTCTCTCAGCAGCTCATCTTTGGGGGCCATGTTACTGATGTACTCCTGGATGCTCTGGGTTTCGTCCAGGACAGTGGCTTTGACAGTCACCAAACCCCGTCCGCCTTCTTTCCAGCTGGTATACAGTCTCTGGGTGTTGGATTTGGGGTGGAAACCTCCGTACATTGTGAGGAGCTTCCGGGTCTTCACATCGGCAGCGTCCATGTCCTCCTTTGGCCAGCTCACTATACCAGCAGGGTGTCTGATGACTGGCAAGGCATACCTGTTGATGGCGTGGATCTTGTTCTTCCCATTGAGCTGGCACTTCAGGACCTGTCTTATCCTTTGGTGGTACTTCGATGTTGCTGTCATCCTTACCTCCTCATCATGGTGCCCACGTGACTGTGGGATGCCAAGGTACTTGTAGCTGGTCTGTATGTCTGCTATGTGGCCTGCTAGTAGTTCCACCCCATCAGTCTTGACTACCTTCCCTCTCTTTACTACCATCTGGCCACACCTCTCCAGTCCAAATGACATCCCAGTATTCTCACTGTAGATCCGTGTCAGGTGGATTAGCGAGTTGATGTCTCGTTCATTCTTAGCATACAGCTTGATGTCATCCATGTAGAGGAGGTGGCTGATGGTAGTTCCACTCTTGAACTTGTATCCATATCCAGTCCTTGTGATTATCTGGCTGAGGGGGTTCAAGCCAATGCAGAACAGCAGCGGGGACAGCACATCACCTTGGTATATGCCGCAATTGATGGCCACTTGTGCAAGCTGTCTTGAGTTGACTTCCAGCGTTGTCTTCCACAGTCCCATTGAGTTCTTGAGGAAGGTCCTTAGTGTCCTGTTGACTTTGTATAGTGCCAGACATTCACAGATCCATGTGTGTGGCATTGAGTCGTAGGCTTTCCTGTAGTCAATCCAGGCTGTGCTCAGATTGGTCTGTCTAGACCTTGAGTCTTGTGTGACTGCTCTATCTATGAGCAGCTGGTGTTTTGAGCCTCTGGTGTTGTTCCCAATGCCCTTCTGAGCTGTGCTCAGGTACTGGCCCATGTGGTCCTGTAGCTTGGCAGCTATGATGCCTGATAGGACTTTCCATGTTGTGGGGAGGCAGGTTATTGGCCGGTAGTTGGATGGTGCTGTTCCCTTGTGGGGGTCTTTCATGATTAGCACTGTCCTTCCTTGTGTTAGCCAGCCTGGGTGGGAGCCAGCTGCTAGCAGCTGGTTCATCTGTGCTGGTAGGCGTTCATGCACTGCTGTTAGTTTCTTTAGCCAGTAGGTGTGGATCATGTCCGGGCCAGGTGCTGTCCAGCTCTTCATGTTCTTGACCTGCTGTTGAATGTCTGCTACCGTGATGGTGACTGGTTCCTGTTCTGGGAGATTGCTGTGGTCTGTTCTCAGGTCCTGCAGCCACTTTGCACTGGTGTTATGAGTCTTCTCTTTCTCCCATATGGTCTTCCAGTACTGTTCAGTTTCTGCTGTTGGTGGCTCTGCTGTTATTGTGTTGTTGCACTGCAGTTGGGAGTACACCTTGGATGGTTCTTTGGAGAACAGGGCATTTATCTTTTTGGCCTCTGCTTCTCTAGTGTATCTCCTTAGCCTGGTAGTCAGTGCTGTGAGCTTTTGTTTAGCAGTCTCTAGGGCTTCAGAGGGAGTCAGGTCCTTGTATTTTTTCAGTAGCCAAGTCTTAACCTTAATCTCTACACCTTTCTGTAGTTCCACCAGCTGACTAACTTCTCTCCGAGTTGCCTTGATCTTATCCTCCAACCTCATTTTCCATGGGGGGGTATGTACTGCTGTTCTTCTTCTTGATCATGTAGCCAAACATCTCCAGGATTACAGAGGCTGTAGCGTATACCAGTTCATTGGTTTGAGTTATGGTGGTAGTAGGAATTGTCATTAGGGCTCTATTGCCATCTTCTAGCATACTATCTGATGGTACTTCTCCAATGAGCCCTGGTAATCAGTCTCGAGGGTTGACTGTAGCTAGTTTATCCATGATCTTATGCCTCATATCAGCTGCTGGGCTCTGTAATGGAGGGGGTGACAGTGAAGTTCCAGCTTCAGGTGTTGGTTGCACATCTAGTTGTTCTTCTGAGTCTTCTTCTTGAGTCTGGGGTGGAGTTGGTCCATCTCAAGTTGTGAGAGCAGCTTCCTCTTTACTATGTTGAAGCATTGGGTAACTAGCTGTTTCTCAGTTAGCGCAGATGTAGATCTTTTGTCCATCCATAGTTCCCTCCTACATTTCATATGTCCCCTCTCATTAGGTCTACTGTTGTAGTAGCGTTCCATCAATTCCAGGTTCTCTTGTCTCGTCCATGCATTGTTTGTTCCGGTAGCCCACTTAGCATCAGATTGTCCTGGTTCCCCAGCATCTGGCATGGACCTTGTTAACCCAGGCAACATCTGAGCTGGCACGACTCTCCTCGTTCACATCACTCTCATATACAACGTAGGCAAGTGAGGCATTAGGGGGTCTTTTGCCCAAGGACCCCTACTTGAAAGGTAGGTAGGTACTAACTGGGATTTGAAGCCCGTTCTCCCATATTAACAGGCAGCATGCTTAACCACTATGCTATCCAGTCTCTCACTCTCACACTCACACACACATATATGTGTGTGTGTGTGTGTAAGTGTAATATTATGTAATAGTAGCTTATGTGTGTTCCTAAAAATAACTAATCATTAGTCGTTTGAATTAATTAGTTTGAATTAAGTTTATTTACACTAACCCTTCTAAGTGTAGACATAGCCTTAGAGACCAGACACAACAGCTTACTCTTACACTGAATAGAATCTTGTGATAAATGGATAGGGTTGTCTTCAGATTTCTGATAGTTTTCAGGTTGGGCTATAAGGATAGAGGTTTGGGTGACCCTGTGTGTTCACTCACATACTTTGAAAGGTGCTGCTGTTTTTTGTGATTATTGTTCATTTTGCAAAATAAAATCTTCAATTGAAATTTTCCAGGATTTCAAATATTTGAGATATTTGATAAAACTTTAGGCTATGTCCACACACAGGCAGTTCAATTAATTTACCTTGAAGTGATCTAAGTGAATCGCTATAAAAGTCATTAAATCAATTCAAGTTAAATCAATTTAACAGGTCTGCACAAAACACCAAAACCAAAACAACTAGCATGCCCGAGGACTGGACTTGCTAGTTTGGTTTAGAAGAGGGACACCCTTGGAGGTGCGAAAACATGGCCCCCTGGCAGGGCCATGTTGCCATTCAATCCCTACCTGGCTGTCCCCAGGAAAGCCAGTGACCGGGGAAAATCATCCTACACCAGCTCTGGGCTCCCTGAGCCCAGGTGGAGAGGAAGCCATCCCCCCAGACTGGTTGCAGCTTTGGGCTAAGCCAGGCATGAAGGAGAAGGGACTCCTGCACACCTGACTCCCTAAGCACTCAGCAGGTGGTGGAAGAAGGGTCCCCATGTGCCCGGCTTCCCCGCACTGGCAGGGTTGCAGGGAAAAGCATGCCACATGCCTGGCTTCCAGCAAGCAAGCTGGGCAGTGGGAAAGGGACCTGTGTGCCCTGCACTCCCACCTCTAGCCAGGCAGTGGGAAGAAAAGCCCCCACCCCAGCTGCAGACGCACTTGCGAGTGCTGGGGGAAGGGATTCCGGGGCCGGCTAGAGCCACGCTAGCCGGACTGTGGGGAATGCTTCCCTGACTCCTGGCACGCTCAACAGGTGGGGAAGATGGGACCTCTGTGCCCAGCTTCTGGAGTGCACCAGGAGCTGGGGAAGCAGTCCCTGCAGCCTGGCTAGTGAGGCTCTAGTCAGCCCAGGGCTCCTTTCCCCTGGCACTAGCAAGCGCGCCTGCAGCCTGTCGGGGAGTTCTTGTCCCCAGTGTCCAACTAGCAGTGGGAGTGCTGGGTGCATACAGTCCTTTCCCCACTTGTCTGGCTTGCTTGCCGGGAGCCGGGCGTGTGGGGTAAGTTTCCCCTGCAGCCCAGCCAGTGCAGGGGAAGCCAGGCATGTGGGGATCCCTTCCCCTGATCCTAGGGAGTGCTTGGGGAGCTGGGCATGCAGGGGTCCCTTCCCCACTGCCTGGCTTCCACACTGGATGCTGGGCATACAGGATCCCTTCCCCTGCCGCCCTGCTAGGGCTGGTGAAGCCGGGCATGGGGGGATCCCTTCCACTCTCCCCATTCCCTCCCTCAGTGAGGGTGCTGAGCCCTGGCCCTTCCTTCTAGGGTGTCATACACACTGAGAGGAAGGTCTTACCAGAGTTTAAATCAATCTGACTGTTATGTTAATGTAACATGTTCATATAGTGTTATCGATATAACAGTTTTGATTTAACTGTCATTGATATAAAACTAGCTTTTATTATATCGATATGAGTTTCCTCTTAGTGAAATGATGGAGCTCATTATTTCGCCAGAAGGAAACGGTGTGGACTTAACCATTTTTAAATAGAAATAACCAGGGTTATTTTGATTTGAAAGCTGTATGTGGACCTACCTGTAGTGTTCTCTTACATTTTTGGGGTGTGCTGGTACACAGCAGATTATTTCACCATCAATTCTTTGACAATGGTTTTTATTTCCTTTTCCCTTGGAATGTCCAAGCAGTTCTTAATCATCTTTAAATATCTAATCAAAGGAATCCAGGTAGGCCTTTGAATCCTTGCACAATCCTAGTTCCATATCCTCTGTTCCAGTTGAGCTGCACCCCTTCACAGACATCAGCTCCTAGGTCCAATGTGTGGCTGTCTGGATAGATGCACTTAGTGCAAGTTAGAGCAACAAAAAGGTCAGTTTTGTAGCTGGTTGACTATATTGTGCAACAATAGAGAATCATATATTACTTCATATCCAGTCTCTGGAACTTCCCAGAGCCGGGAGAATTTTAGCGTAGAATCCACTACATCCATTCTGTGCCATTCAAAGACTTCACTATGCATGTGAGATCCTTGAAGGGTAGTAAAAATAGTTCTAGGGCAGCTTCATGAGATTAGACTGCAGTCATGGATCTCACCCATGGTCTGTGTAGATATATAAGAACTAGTTCTTATAAGCGTACTCTATTTTGGCAGTTACTATGCATGGATTCCAGATGTGTCACTTTAGCTTAGCAATAGTTTGAGCACAGAGAGACTTCAAATAAAATCTTGATTGATCTCTGTGGATAGTATTTTATTTATTTATTTATTTAATCCATCACACACTGTTTATTAGAATATAAATTTCAACAATTTATTGCTGGTCACTTGAATCTTTCTCCAGGGTATGAAATTTTGCCATAGCTTTATGGCATTTCTTTTATGATAAAAATCCAATAGAGAAGTATACCTATCAGACGTGGCCTTTCGTGATGATAGAGAAAAATTAGGTATCAACATATTGTATGTTTCTTTTATGCAGTACAAAACAACATACCTGTTTGTGTTTATAGATTAGATATAGATATGCTCTTTCTTTACATTATGTACTTTTATAGGAAGAACTTTGTAAAGTATTTATTTTGTGATGAAGTATGAAAGTACAATATAATTAAGATCAAGAATTACGTAGTCTTCTCTTACCCAAAGCAAGGATAACTATAAATACTTGGTTTCTAGCTTTTGTGTCTATAGTATAATAACATAAGAATTGCATATATTAAAGGTCAAGAGCCAAAGGTTTCTCCAGCTCCTTGTAACATGTGTTGGAATTAATTTTGATTCAATCACAAAATATTTTAAGCACCTTCAGGGTACTTTTTTTTCAATGATTTTTTTCAGCTGTTGAAATGCATACATTCTTTAACTTTCAGGACCTGGCAATGAAGAATTTGTAGTGTAATTTTCAGTTCAAGACCAAACAATTAAGAATTGTTGAGCACTTTGTGGTTCTACTTACAAATAAATACTCATACCAGCACACGGAAGCTGTGATACTCAAGTTCAGTATCAAAACAAATTATATATTTTAAACAAAATAAAAATGTAATTGTATAGAATGCAAGTGTTCTTGATCAGTGTTGTATTAGCATTCAAATAGAGGGTGTGTGGGAGATATAACGGTATTATACATAGGCTGAGTATCATCTACTATTATTATGATAGCTTTTCACTTCTTTTTAGAAGACTGTTTTCAGTGCTTCTAACTTTCTTCAATTTTAATCATTTGAGCTGAAGTTTTTCATGAAAGGGGCCTGCCTCAGGCTAATGTGCTTTCAAAAATTTCAGCAGCTGAGACAATACAGCCTTTCTATAAATGAAGCTAGGTGAATGTATGTTTTTTGCCCATTTAAAAGGCTGGTAACCTTTCCTTTCAATAGCTCTAGCATCTCCATGCACTCACAGCAGAGATGTGAAATTTGGTAAGAGGACACTTTTGTAATCAGGGAGGTGCTTTTTGCCATTCTTGTTAAAAAAAAAAAAAAATCTGCCCAAATTTAGTTACATTACAAATAGGTTGACCTCCCATCCAGTTCTAAGATATGGTCCTGTTTCTAAATGGTTTGTCCCTGTCCAGCACTGAGACGGTATCAGTCGTGGCTTTGTCCATTATAACAGACAGGAGTGTAATTTTGACGACCACAGTGACCTAGTTCATGCTATGTGAGGTCACATTGGTTGGGGTAGGCTGATGTATATTTAAGAAACGCTTTCTTCATGACGTTAGACCGTGCATGCAATGGGGGAAAGATACAGTGTCACACTGTTTCCAAATGTACCTGAATGTCCAAAATTTTAAGGATGCATGAGTGGTATTAGTTTCAAACTTTGGAAAATGTTCAGTTTCCAAATTATCAGAGACTTAGATTTTAGCAGGTAAATTCCCTGAAGCATGTCCCCTATGTAGAGTATGTGACAAGCCAGGGATGAGCAGGATTTTCCCTACAATTGTAGCTTGGGCTGTGGGCCATGCGTGGTCTGTGTGCTGTAGTGTTATTTGTGAATGCTGAGAACTGTCATGAGGCGCAAGGAGGCTGCTCCTTCATATAGTGATATTAACTTGTTTCTCCTCTGGATGCTTTTCTAAACTGAACCCTGAAAGAAACTCTGGAATCTGCTTCCTGAGCATGGCCTTTTTGATGCTGTCCAGATTTAGTGAACCATTTTTGATTATTTTTCATACTAATGTTTCATATTTGGAACAATCCCTATGCAATATGCCATGTTTCGTTATCAATGGAAAGGTTGCAATCAGCTAGGAATGATTCTGTAGTTAATATGTAGGTGTCATAGCTGTATTAGAAGTTAGGAATAGGTTTATTCTATTTGTGTTTCAAGCTACTGGATTCTGGGACACTCACAGACTGGATGTCCACAAACTGTTCTCTTTTTCATGGTCCATTAAGGAAGCTCCCAGGTACTGTGAGCCCATGGAGAAAACTGTTGGGCCACTAGGAATTACCCATGTGCCTCAACTCCATTTTGATTTGCAAAAAACCCTACATAGCATGGAAAAGGACGGAGGTGATAAAAGATTGCAGTTCCAACTCCATTTTGTCTTCATTCTGCAACCAACACCCATCCCTGGAACTGTTCTTCTGTGACTGAACAAAAGGACTGAGGCCCACCCAGATGCTGGGTGTCTATCAGAGGAACAAGCCTGCAAAGTTCAAATTCTTCCAGGAACTTGCTTTAAATGGACTGTAAATCATTTGTCTATTTGTGATTCACTCTGACCCTTTGACATCTCTCATATTTTGTTTTACTTTTTATATACAGGCTTCAGTTGTAGTTTTTTACTTCAGTTATCCTAGGGAGGGCCAGCTCCCAGCCCACTACACTGGGTATGGGGTATGGCAGATTGGAGAGAAGAGAGGCCCTTGGTGATGGAGGGTCAGGTTAGGGACTACTTAAAGAAGCTGGATGTGCACAAGTCTGTGGGGCCGGATGAACTACATCTGAGGGTGCTGAAGGAGTTGGCCAATGAGATAGCAGTACTGCTGGCCATTATCTTTGAAAACTCGTGGTGATCAAGGGAGGTGCTGGAGGACTGAAAAAAACAAAACAAAACAAAAAAAAACAACAAATGTAGTGCCTATCTTCAAGAAAGAGAAAAAAGGAGGATCTGGGGAATTACAGACCTGTCAGTCTCACCTCAATCCCTAGAAAAAAATCATGGAGCAGGTTCTCAGAGAATCCATCCTGAAACACCTGGAGGAAAATAGAGTGATCAGGAACAGTCAGCATGGATTCACCAAGGGTAAATCATTCCTGACCAACCTCATCACCTTCTATGATGAGATGACTGGATTTGTGGATGCAGGAAGAGCTGTTGATGTGATATACCTCGACTTTAGCAAGGCTTTTGATATGGTTTCCCAAAGCATTCTTGTCAGCAAGTTAAGGAAGTATGGGTTGGATGTATGGACTGTAAGTGGATAGAAAACTGGCTAGACTTCAGCAAGTAGGAATCAATGGGTTCATGTCTAGTTGGAAATCAGTAATGAGTGGTGTGCCCCAGGGGTTGGTCCTGGGGCCAGTTCTGTTCAACATTTTCATTAATGATCTGGATGATGGGATATATTGCACACTCAGTAAGTTTGTGTATGACACCAAGCTGAGGGGATTGGTAGACACGCTGGAGGGCAAGGAGAGGATTCAGGGAAACCTAGACAAATTGGAGCAGTGGGCCAATAGAAATCTCCCAAAGTTCAACAAGGGCAAGTGAAAAGTCCTGCACTTGGTATGGAAAAACCTCATGCACTGCTACGGACTGGGGAGCGATCAGCTAAGAAGCAGCACTGTAGAAAAGGATCATGGAGGAGGAGAAGCTGGATATGAGTCAGCAGTGTGCTTTTGCTGCCAAAAAGGCCAATGGCATACTGGAGTGCAGCAGAAGTGTGGCCAGCAGATCGATGGATGTGATCGTTCCCCTCTATTCAGCACTGGTGAGGCCGCAACTGGAATATTGTGTCCAGTTTTGGGCTCTCCACTACAAAAAGGATGTGGACAAATTAGAGTCCAGTGGAGGGCAACAAAAATGATCAAGAGGCTGGAGCAGAAGACCTCTGAAGAAAGACTGAAGGAACTAGGCTTATTTAGCCTGCAGAAGAGAAGACTGAGGGGGGATTTGATAGCAACCTTCAGCTACTTGAAGGGATGCTCCAAGGAGGATGGAGCTCAACTGTTCTCAGAAGTAACAGAGGACAGAAAAAGGACCAATGGTTTCCAGTTGTAGTTGGGGAGGTTAAGGCTGGATATTAGAAAAAACTTTCTTACTAGGAAGATGGCGAAGCACTGGAATGGGCTGCCTAGGAAAGTGGTGGAATCTCTATCTCTGGGAATATTTAAGGCTTAGTTAACCAAAACCCTGGATGGGATAATTTAGTGAAAGTGGTCCTGCTTTTTTGGCAGGGATGACCTCATGAGGTCCCTTCTAACTCTATGATTCCATGACTGGTTGGCTGGCGGTGTGGTATCTTGGGTAAGACCCAAGACTGTATTATTCTGGGTGATGTGGCTGGCCCTTTGGGGTCAGGAGAACCTATTTCTTTAAGAAACCCAGTGGCTAATCAGAGACCAGAGAAGCTAATGTGCAATAAAGGGAGCTGTTTCTATTTTGTTATGCTTCTTGATAACTGGTGTGGGGGATCAGAGGCATGTTTTGTGACTGATTGGGAGCCTGGTTGAAGTACCACCTGTCAGTGTTGTGGGTGTCTGGCTCCTGGTTTTGCAGCTTGTCCTGTTTTTTGCACATTTAGGAGGTTATCCCAGGAGGCCTGGGTCACAGCCTTCATGGAAGCAAACCAGTGTTTCTGTAGTCTAACTTTAGTTTGTGTTCCTTTATATTCCTATTCTCCCACCCTGTTGCAGCCTTGCTATTCATAGCAGTTCTGTCTGGTCTCTCACTACTGCTAGTTCTGTGGGGTTTTTTTGGCTGTTCTTGCCAGCTTGTCAGGGCCACCTAAGGGGTCAGAGAAGGGGAGGGAGGTCCTAGGTTCTCCAAGCCCGTGGAATAATTTGATGGGGGCATGGTTAGGCCAAATTAGAGGGCGCAGGGCATTCTGAAATGGGTTGTGGAGATACAGTACAGCTTAGGTTCGGATAGATGGGGAGCTGAGCCAGACCTAAGCCAAACATTACTCAAGTGTGACATAGGCACTTCCCTGTTGCTTGCCAAAACTGCAGTGGATTCTATCAGACCCAGGAACTAGCTGGGAAGTTGGATGGATGCATCACCCAGCAGCAAGACTAACAAGTAGGAAAGAGTGAGATAAGCAACGGGGAAAGCAGGGCATTCAGAAAGAATATGATAGGGGGACTCCATCTTAAGGGATCAGTCTTCTGGGAACAGGTGGGTATAGGAGCTGATGGGCCAGGAATGTGGGGTCAGGCTTTTTTATAGAGTGGGCAGCTTCTGTTTGCTGCCCTGAGCCCCCCCAAAAATATTTTTGTTGCCCTGATCCTGACTGGGTTGGAGGGTTCGCTTACCTGTGCTCCTATTCTCTTTCTGCAGCAGAATTTAGTGATCAGTTGGATCTTTATACTGTCCAACATGAACATTGTGGAGACATAAAACAGCTAGTATGACAAGACTGGTAAATAAAAGACTGATTTTATTTCCAGTTTTCATATTCTTCACTCCTTTATCTGCCGTGCATTCACCCAAGCATGGTGTGTTAGATATCTGTAATTTCTGAAGTAAACTGGGAATGGGTGGGCAAAGAGACTATGACTGGGAGATGGACTGCATCTTGAAGGCAAAAAGTCATGCGGGTGGCTAGGTCCCCCATCCCTGGCCAGGGATGGTGCTGGAAGCAGCCACGGGAGGCCAGGCCCCGCATCCCTGGCTGAGGACAGGGCCAGAGGCGGCCACAGGCGGTTGGGTCCCGCATCCCCAGCCGGGGATGGGGCTGCCACAGCCACAGGTGGCTGGGCCCCAGATTCCCTGCCGCGGCTGCGGGCGGCTGGGCCCTGGATCCCCGACCAGGGACAGGACCACCACAGCCGCCGGTGGCTGGGCCCTGGATCTCCGGCCTGATCAGGCTAGAAACCAGGGCCGCCAGGTCTGGGGCAACACCTCTGGTAACTATATAGTGGAATAGAAAGAGAAATCTGAGACATGAGATCTTTTAAAGCAGGCCTGGTGCAATGTGTGAATTAAAATAGTAGTCAGGCCCTGCTGATTTAAAGGAGAAGTTAAGCTGTGAGCAGGCATCAGGTTCTGCTATTAAAGATGCCTGCTTGCAAGTTCACAGAAGCTGGCAAGAAAGGGGCTGATATTGCAAAAACAAATATTCCTAAGAAGTGCCAGGCATGGAACATTCATGCAATCACTTTCCAAAAGAATGGCACAAGAACACCTGATACCTTGTATGGCCTAAACACACTGTGAAGATAAATAGACATGTTGACCCCTCCTAAAGAGAAGGTCAGGATGACAGCATGCTTAATAGAGATGTTTTGACCAAATCAATATGTACAAGAAAATATGTGGCAACTAACCACATCAAAAGAAGCAACATATAATTTGTTTGTATCAGTGGATAAAAGAGGTTCTCAGAGGAAGTGTCTTTGTCAGAGGTGAATGGAATGTCCTTCAGTTCGCTGAGCTGCTCCATTGTCACAGGCCTACATTTGTTTAGTGTGGCTATAACCATTGATGTGGGGCATTAGCACCATGCTTCCTTGACACTAAGTCTGGTCAAGTATCTTTGTTACTAAAATGGGTCTGTGGTCTCATTGAAGGGTTCAGCTGAGGTCTGATATATCATCTATCTATGAAGAGTTAGGGCAACATAAAGAAGTCAATGACTGCTTCTACTTAATTCCTCAATTATTGTAAATATTTTTATATCCAAATACCTTATTTTAGTAATTTTTCCATGGTACCTTAATCTATATTGGTACATTAGAAAGTTCACTTTTCACATGGTATCAGGAGGTTGTTAAATCAGGTGCTTTCTTTATATAAAAATATCTTGAAAAATGAGCATTACAAAAGGAGCTTTAACAATTCATATCATGTTCAGAAATAAGTCACCTTGAATGGAAACATGAGCTTAGATGGAGACAAACATTTCCTACCTATAAAAGTTGTCCTTAAAAATTAAAAGTATGAATTTAAAGTGTTTATATATCAGTTTCAAGAAGAACATTTTCAGAAATTTTCTAAGAAAAGAAAAAGCATGACAAAAAGTTCTTACCTTTCATGGCCTTAAACCACCATCTGCTGCAAGTCACCTTTACTCCAAATACCCTTGAAAAAGAACAACTTCACATTCATAAATAAGGAGGGGAGGACCTCCTTTGAGAAGACATTCATGTTGGTTGCTTGCCTTTTAACTCAATTGTTCCCAAAATTACAATCTGCAGTAGCTTCATCCTCCATTCAGCACTAACGAACTCATATCACTTCCATGCAAGGCAAAAAATCACATTATTTATATACCTATTTCTAATAGAATACGGCCATTTAAAGTGAAATAGAAGTTATAAAGTTGTATTCCAAAGTCAGTGCAATCAGCCCTGGAAGTTGATTGGTATGACTTTATGGCCAAGGAGGTATCTTTGCCTTTGACACTTTTCACACCTGACACTGAAAGAGAAGAAAATATTTATTTAATTAGTCTGAACATTTCATTTATAAACTAGACTGACAAAACCATGAACATGTGTCCCACACTATTCTCTAAGATTGTGTGTGAAAGTAATTGTAACTATATCCTAAAATTCATAAAGACACTCATGTAATCTATAATTAGTATACATTTTATTAACATTTGTGGATCAATACTGAGGTGTATCCCCCTCCACCAATGGACAACAAAAAGTGAGGATCAATGACCTCTCCCACACCCCTTGGAAATGCATAATAATCCTATTTAGTGAAAGTCTCTCTTCTCCAGCCCTCCATCCCATCAATAAAAACCATATATATGGTAGTGGTATGGCACTAAAGTTGAAGTGAATCTTGAGGTTTTAATTGTGAAAAGAGGGGCTTAAGTGATCTGCTCAGATGAGGGGCTAAATTAGGGATTAATGTTCATTTACATCACTTTCCCCCAATCACTCCCATACTAGACTATACTAGCCTTTCTTTCTATAAACCAGAAGGGGTCGCTTCTACTTCCCCTTGAGTGCTGGAGCTCAATCCAGTAAAGCACTTAAGCATTCATTAGAACTATGCATGTACTTTGTGGCATCAGAAACTAGGTTGACAATAAGTTGGCCTACTAAATTAGCCTCAAGTTGTCACACCATCTGTTTATATAGTAATGGTCTTCCTGTAACATCTTACAATCATTATAAGTGCTATCAGAAGGAATCACTTCATCCACCATTGCAGTACATCTCTGGGGTAGAATGTCACATCTCTTTAGCTGTGTCACATTATTTAATGTCTCAGGTCAAGGGCAGAAGGATGCTGAATTCCAGTAATACTGCAGAGGGGATTATGCAAGCACCACAGAATTACCTGAGGTGGCATTAGCCAGCTCATCATGATTAACATCTGACACTTTTAAAGTTTTTTTTGTAAACATAGGTGAGTCAATATCATCAAACATTTTGGCCATAACTAGTCCCTTGAGTTTATATGGAATTCACTTCTGTCCTTGGCTTGTTCCCTTTTTGTGTTAATTTTCATAAGCATTCATACAATGTATTTTTCTGGGATGATAGTTTATGGAAATCAACTGTTAAGATAGTACACTTAGTGATTCACAGTGAAAGTGATGCATTTTACAAGGGTGGGAACATTGTTCACACAGACAGAAGACTAAGTACCTAAAACCTATCATCAGAATCCTAGATGTGAATGGGCTGCCATATGAATTTTGTGGTTCAGTCATGCAATTAACAATGCTACCCTGACAGGGAGCGAAGAAGCACCCAGACTTCTGGCCCCAGCTCCCCATCAAGAGTGGAGACCAAAAATCTATGTTGCTACAACATGGGCAGCTGGTTCTTGCATCAGCCCAGGCCTGGGATTTTTTTCAGATCAGTGAAATTTACAAGAATGACAGCCCCATAGCTGATATAAAGTAACACGGTGTCTGAATTGACATTGCATTGCTCTAAATATGCTGACAGAAGCCCTCCAACTGTTGTAGAGGTGACTTTATTGTGTCAAAAAAAAAAGTGCAATTTTGTTGGCAGGGGAGGTTGATAACAGTGTGTAATCCTTCTCTGTATTGTTGACCAAAGCTGGCTTTGATTGACCAAACGCTCTAGTGTAGACAAGGCCCAATTGAGCTCTATAGTTATCTAAATCATGACACATTTCAGTGTTACCAGAGGTGCATTTTCTTCCAGACATTTTGAGCAAATAAACTCATCCAGCTGTATTCAGAATTACTTTGTGTGAAAACAGAGAAAATTTAATTTAATTTCTTATTGTTCAAAAATATTATGGTAGCCTAATATTTTTCAGGAAGAATGCAGGTGCTAAGACAGGAAAATTTTGACATCTTGGTATTATCAGGCCCTCCTTCTTATAATGTCTTGTGATTGCTGTGACCAATCACCAATAACCAATACAACTTCAGTGTTAAATATCAAACAGTAAATACACAGTGAACTGTTCACAATGACACAAAAAAGTGCCCAAAATTAATGAAATTTGAACAGGGATTAAGGAATAAATTCAAGGAAGTTACAATCTCTTTATAGGCAATCCTCAAGTGAAAAAGGAGTAAATTGTTCACTGAGTTATCTGTGTCAGTCTTGATAATAAAAGTGAATCCTGTGCTTTCTGTTATCTGGATAAAAGAGAAAAACAGTGAGATGTCAAAGTTTGCATATGATACAAAAATAGTTCAAGATATTTAAGTCCAAAGCAGACTGCCAAGAGTTACAACAGGCGCTCACAAAAGTGGGTGGCTAGAGAACAAAATGTCAGAGGAAAATTCAATGTGAATAAATGCAAAGTTAAGCACACTAGAAATCTTAGTCCCAGCTATACATAGAAAACAATGAGGTCTAAATTAGCTGTTATCACTCAAGGATTTTGCAGTCATTGTGTCTATTTCTGTGAGAGCTTCATTTGAATGTTCAATGGAAGTCAATGATGCTAACCGAATGTTAGGGACAATTATACCAGGCCAGGTAATTAGACAGTAAATATCATAATGCTGCTATATAAATCCATGGTATGCACACACTTAGAATTCAGCATGCAGTTCAGGTTGCCTCATCTCCCAAAAAAAAAAAAAAGTATTAGAATTGGAAACCGTACAGAGAAGTACAACATAAATGATCAGAGGTACAGAAGAACATCCATATGAGGAACAATTTAAAAGACTGGTAATATTCATCTTGGAAAAGGGACAGGTAAGAGGAGAAATGATAGAGGTCTACAAAATCATGACTTGTGTGGTGAAAATGAATAAGGAAGTGTTATTTGCCTCTGCATAGAACACATGAACTAGCATTCATTCACTCAGTGACATCAATGGGTAGCAGATTTAGTAGAAAGGGAAGTACTTCTTCATACAATATATAACCAGCCTTTGGAATTTGTTTTCAGGGCATGTTGTGAAGGCCATAACCGTAACTGAGTTCAAGAAATAATTAGGTAAGTTAATGAAAGATTGGTCCATCAATATGTATTAGCCTAGGTGGTCAGGGATGCAACCCCATGGTCACGAAATCAGCGTCCCAAAGCTTTGAGTCCCAGAGGCTCGGACTGGATGACAGCATATGAATCATGCAATAATTGCCCTGTTCTGTTCTCTGAAGCATCTGGGATTGACTACTTCCGGAAAACAGGATGCTGGGCTAGATGAACATTGGGCTGACCCAGTAGGGTTATTCTTATTTGGCATTATGATTTTTATTTATTATTAAGCAGTATTTGACAAATAAATACATTGTGCTAGGGCAAAAGGGTAGGGGGGAAGAGACATCCCAGATTAATGCATAAACTGAATGTGTCTTAGAAAAAAAAATGCAGCACCAATCTGATTTGTATAGGAATTATCAGCATTACTTCAATACAAAATGTCCATCAAAACAAATGCATTCATAAAATAAATGATATTTTAGACAAATATGTGGGTGCCAACTCAAGCAAAAATTCAGTGAGGTGCAATATTGGTGTAGCTGTTCCTTTACTTTAAAACAGACTCTATTAGTTTATTTTATACAACTCCCTCCCATGTCCAGCTAATAGGAAAAGATGGATCAATCAGCTGGAACATCAATCCACTCCCAAGGTCACTGATTTCTACTAATTTGAAGGCAGCTAGTAATTATTTTCAAATGAGAGAGTGTCTTGCGTGCATAGATAAACTTACCGTGATTCAGTGGAGCAGTGTTGATTTCATTCACACTTCACCAGCTCGGGAATGAGGAACTCAGCAGTAAGATGACATAAAACACTTTCCAAAAAAAACAAAAAAAAAAAACCAACAGTGATTATAGCAGAAATGCAAAATGATACTACTATAGCTACAAGGAGGTGCCACTGCTGTTTAATTGTATTCATTCAAATTATTTACTGTATCTTAGGTTTCTTTTTAGATGTGTACAGCTAGAGTGAAAGTGAATGAAACCATGCTTTATTCAATGATGATTTAGGGCAAGTGATTATTTTTCATTAATTCTCAAGATAATTAGTTTCTTTTTTTCTTTTATTAACTTCTTTCATTGGAACACCTAGTAAAGTTTCCCTGTGAAAACAGGGACTCATCTAAAAAGCTTCTCTATATCAGCTTCAAAGGGGCAGCTGTGTTAGTCTAGTTCAGGAAAGCAAATGAGGGGTCCTGTGGCACCTAAGACTAACAAATTTATTTTTGTATTATATTTATATCAGATGTGTGTCATTTATCATTTGTATCCTTTCTTAATGCTCTTATAATCAGTGCATCTTTTACTTCACATTTCTCTTTTTCTCATAGCTACAAGACATTAGGATAACAGTAAATAGCTTATAAACCTTAATTTTCACTTTATTTTCTCTTTAGTATATTTTCTGTTTACAATTCTGATTGGAAATATCCTTTGCTGGGCAATTAATTCAGGCTCTGAATGCCAGTTCCAGATTTATTTTAGCAATTAGTAGGATCAGTAGCCTTCTGGAATTGTATAATTTTTCTCCACCACTTATTACAGTATTTGTTCTTCCATCTCTGAATATGCTTATCTCTGATTAATGCTAATACAACCAATATACATTCATCACTGGGAAATAGATACCTAGTAGGCAGCTTTACTTTAGCTATTGTGGATTTCTTTGTAAATATCTGCTTCTCCAGGAGAATGCAAAATAGATCTCATGTTTATTTAAATATTTCATGCTTCAGCCAGATCCCCAGCTAAGGTAAATCAGTATAGTGCCACTGACTTGAATGAAGCTACACTGATTTACACTGACTTAAGGTTCAGTCCCTTGTTCTCAAGAATCCAATCACACGTCTACACTGCAATTATGTTAAAAGTTTGTTTTCTATACTAAAAGATTGGAAAAAAGCATGTTACATGAAACTGATTTTTTTTTTCATTCTCGTCATATGACAGGATACAATATACATTGGTTCTCTGACTGCAGTGCTTACTGTTGCAGTTTGTCATGTGTATTTCCATTTCATTCAAAAACAGTTTTCTTAAGTACTAAAAGGGGCAGTTTGGTGCACTGGCATAACTAATTCCATGCAGTGTGTGTGTGTCTTTTGTTCATTCTTTTTGAAAGACATACTGGTTTCTACAGATGTTGCTTAAAAATGCTGGAGAGGGGTAGAGGAAAGAGACAAGGTGAGCTTATCGAGGTAGTGTTTCAGTTTTCTTTGTGCGATTACTTTCCAGAAGATCTACTACTATCAAATAGGAAGCTCTGGCACAGATTTTCAAGGCTGTTGTTAATAGTGGTTTGGGATGTGAAACTGGCTTCTTGACGCACACAAGTGTTGGTAATTGATGCCTTGCTCTGTTTATCATTAGATTCATGTTAATCATTCACACTTTGTCCATTATGGCATTCGAATGCTGTTGTGGGTTTTTTCTTTGCCAGTAAAAGCAAATGCGTAGTTTTTCTCCATCTACTTACTTCTTTAGCCCTGCCTCAATGATAACAGCAGCAGCTGTGACAGGAAAAAAAAAAAGTTCATGTAGTTTGGATTAATTCAGTTCTTCTCTGTCCTTGTCTGCACTAGAAGAAGAAAAGGTGTTTTGTATGACATGGTAGCTATTATGTTGCAAAAGCTTAATGTAGGTAGGGAAGCTGTAATTTTAAATCTACTTAGCTGGTGGAGATGACTTGTGAAGGGACCAAGAACTATACAGTTTAGGATTATATTACAGTTAAGTGTTGCTTCTTTGAAGCTGTGTAGAGATCCCCTCAGAAGCACTTATGGACTGGGAGTGGAAATGAAACTGCTCTCGTGGCTTTTTGCTGCTAGTGGGGTGGGATAGTAACAAGGGATGGGATTGCTCATAGATCCCCATTATACAGGACTATTGCTCTAAAGCAATGATATGTGACTAGTGACCTGGCACCCTCTGGAAGGAAGGGAAGTCATCCCACAACAAAGACTGGGAATTTGCTTAAGATCATCTGGGTGGCTATGGGCCTATCAGCTAGCAAAGGGATAGGGCTGTAAGGAAGTGACTGCAACTATATGCAGTGCAGTTTTGCTTTTTGCTGTGGAGAAAACAGTAAAGCGGGGCCTGGAACAACATAATTGAGAGTCAGCAACAAAGGCTATCTCTATACTAGCCAATTAGTCCAGATAAAGCAAGGTTAGTCTGGACTAATTTAGTTCATGTCTACACTAGTCTTTTCCTAGTTTGAAGTAAGGAATTTCTAATCAAAGCTTAGTTTGAACTAGTTAGTTCAAATGGTTAGTTCGAACTTTAGTTTGAACTAGCATGGTGTATATGCCTTAGTTCAAACTTAAAAAAGTTTGAACTAAGTGGTTAGTTCAAACTAACTGTGCTTTGTAGTTTGAACTAACTTTGTAGTTTGAACCAGCCACACGATTTAGTTTGAACTAGTCAACTGACAGTTGGTGCAAACTAACCAGAAACTGCTTAATTCAGACTAAAGAAGTCTGAACTAAGTTTTCTCATGGAGACTGGAATCATTAGCCCATGAATCAGGAACAAGCGTGCATCACTGCAAACTCACATCATCCCCTTGTATCAGATGCACAATGAGTGCATCACAAGATACTTTTGTGTGGGTCTGAGGCACTGGGATTGAGTTGTGCGAACAAATGCATTTTTTATTTGCTGAACAAATCTAAAAATCACCTCTTTACTCCCAGAAATATTTAGAGCAACAAAAATTGTTTAAAATTCTTCAGTCATTTAAATCTGTACAGACATGAGAGCAGAATTTGGTCAAGAATTCAAAAATCTGCCATTACCTTTCCAAAGGAACTAATGGGATCTGTTCTACAAAGCCTGGCACTCCCTTTAAGACAATGTGATGCTGGTTGCCTTAACTCTTTGCTAGTAAAGCAAGATTGTTTTTTTTGTTTTGTTTTGTTTTTTGTTTTGTTTTTTTTAAAGTCACCAGAGATCCTTCCAGATGTCTTACAATTCTCTTTTCCACTTTGTGCAACTTTTTAGTATTTATAAGCTTAATATCTTATGGCCTGCTACAATATCATTAAACTAAAAGAGGAAAAGAGAAAACCTTGATACATGAAGACAATGTTAAGGGGACATAGATCTTAAGAATTACTTTGATAGCATGATGTGAACTTTGTAATCCAGACACACTCAGAGGATGATGATTGTATTTTCTTATGGATTTATTTTTTCTTTTAAGTTTGAAATGTTAAAATTCAGAGCTGTCTTAAAATTTTCAATTAAACTGGTTAGACTATTAAAAGAGAATTATTGCTTAATTTCCCCCAGCACCCAGAATTTCTAAAAGTAGCTCCTTGGATAATTCTAATACATATTGCAACACTGACATCTTTCTTTTATATAACATTCACAGTGAAGTGTAAAGGGAAGAAAAAAAAACCCTACAAAATGCTTTAAAATGGTAAATCATATGGCAACAAAACTTAGGTCATGCTTTAGGTCTCCCCATATTTGGAGCAAAGAACGCAAATCCCAGTCTGGGTAAGCATACTCGTACCACTTTAAAACCAATGGTGTAGATGCAATAGCACAGGAAGTAACAGCAGCATGAGATGGATGCCTGAAGTAAAAACCTACCTAGACCTTGTGGGTCTAGCTAGCCCATAGTACTCATGCTTATATATCTCAGCTATTTTTTTTATATTTACTATTTTAAATAATGCTGTTATTTAAGTTGTAACATGAGTGGGTTTACTTGAGTTGAGAATCAACCACCAGCTCCAAAATGTGGATATAATCTGTAGGATGTTATTAATCCCTCTACGTAAACTACCTTGCAACCCTCTTGTAAATACATTTGATATTTTCCCTTTTTCAGTAAGACTGAATTCTTGCAAAAATTTGTGCACATGCTTAACTTTATTGTGGTGAGTAGTGGCTGCACATTGTAGTAAAAATAATTATGTGCATAAATATTTGTAAAATGTGCACCTAAATAACTAATTCTTTATAACCAGAAGGCTAATTGCATGACTGAATCGGGTTACCACTTTTGTGGTTCCAAAAGCGGCAGCCATGTTAGTCTAGTAAAGCAAAAAAAGCAAGGAGTCTTGTGGCACTTAGACTAAATAATTTATGTATCACATGAACTTTCTTGGGAGAAAATCCCACTTTGTCAGATGCTTTCAAGATGGGGGAATGTATAGAATGGGATGAAAATAAATGCAGGGAAGTGTAAGACATGGGATCAGGTCATACTGCAACAGCAAATCAGAGCATTTGTAAGGATTCAAACTCAAGGGAACAGCACACAGAGGGAGGGTGAAGTCAAATTACCTGTTATAATGTGAAAAGAATCCATAGTCATGATTCAGCCCTGCTTTCACACAATCTAATCTGCATATTAGTTGATTTTCAGCTGTTTCTCTTTGAAGTCTTGATGTCCCATTGATTTTCTTGAGGACCATCATTAACAAATCATCAATGCAAATGTTGTTAGATTACAGTTATATATTGTATTTACACTCCAATTATTCTCAGTTATATAATGAACTTTCACATTGTTTGAATTAGTAGTATTTACAAGTATCAAAAGCAAAAAAATAGAACTGAACTATAATTTTTCTGTATAATTACAATTCAATTCTGCACTGAATGAATGACATGGTAGAGGAGCACACAAGGAAGATAAGGACATTGTCAGGAAACTAAATGAATTCTTTGCATCAGTCTTCACAGCTAAGGATGTGACGGAGGTTCCCAGATGTGAGCCACTATTATTAGGTGGCAATCCGAGAAACTGCCCCAGACTGAATTGGCATTAAAGATGTTTTTTAATAAATTGAAAAATAAACTGGTAATAAGTTACCAGGATCGCATAGTATCCATCTGAATTCTAGAAGAATTCAAATCTCAAATTGCTTAACCACTAACTCTGGCATGTAACCTGTCATTTAAATCAGCTTCTGTATCAGATGAATATACGGTAGTTAAAAGGATGCCAATTTTTCAAAAACAGATGTGATCCTTGCAACTACAGGTCAGTAAGTCTAAATTCAATACCAGGCAAATTGGTTGAGACTATAGAAAAGAATGTAATTAGACACATAAATGAACATGATTTTGTTAGGGAAGAGCAAGCATGATTTTTCTAAAGAAAAATCACATTTCAGCAATCTACTGGAATTCACTGTGTAGATAAACATATAGACAAGGATAATCCAGTGGATATATTATACTTAGATTTTCAGAAAGTCTTTGACAATGTCCTCACCAAAGGCTATTAAGCAAAGTAAGCTGTCATGGAATGAGAGGGAAACTGATTTCCTAGAGCAGTAACTAGTGTAGGAATACATGGGAAATTTTCAGAATGGACAAAAGAAAATACTGATGTCTCCTAAAGTCCGTACTGGCACCAGTATTATTCATCATAGTCATAATTTAACTGGAAAACAGTGACAACAATGAAGTGGCAAAATTTGAGGGGCATGTAAAAGTACACAAGATAGTTAAAGTCTAAAGCAAACTGCAAAGAGTTACAAAAGGATCTCACAAAATAGGGTGACTGGGAAACAAAATGGCAGATGAAATTCATTTTTAATAAGGGTAACATAATGTACATTGGACACACAATTCCGCTATACATATAAAATCACGGGATCTAAGTAAGCTGTTAGAAGTCAAGAAAGAGGTACTAGAGGCACTCTGGATAATTCTCTGAAAACATCCACTGAATGTGCAGTGGCATTCACAAAAGTTAATGATGTGGGAATCATTATGAAAGGGATAGAAAATAAGACAGAAAATATTATATTGCCTCTTTATAAGTCTATGTTATGCCCATCTGATCACCCCCATCTCAAAAAAGATGCATTGAAACTTGAAAAGGTACAGAAAATGGCAACTAAAATGGTTAGAGACATAGAAAAGCTACCATATTAGGGGAGATGAAAAGGGGGAGTCTTTACTAAATTTGGAAAAAAAAAAAAAGATGATTCAGGTAGTATATGACAGAGCAGGGGTGTCACTTGCCCTGTCCCCTGGCCTGATTCTCCCCCTTAAGCCTGCTTCAGCCTTGGGTCACCAGCTGGGGTTGGGACTGGATCTTTCTACCAGTGGCCTGGCCCCAGGTCCCTGTGGCTTGCACCCTGTGGGACTTGTGGCTTGTACCCCATGGGCCAGCAATGCCACTGTGGTAGACTATAAAATTATGACTTGTGTAGAGAAAGTAAATAAGGAAGTATTTTTTTACTCTTTCCCATAACAAAAGAACTGGTAGTCACAAAGTGCAATTAATAGGCAGCAAATTTATAACAAATAAAAGGAACTATTTTTTCACATGAGGCATAGTCAAACAGTGGAATTTCTTGCAAAGGATGTTGGAAAGGCCAAGACTATAACAGCTTAAAAAAGGAGCTAGGTAAGTTCATGGAGGATAGGTCCATTAGTGGCTATTAGTCAAGAGGGGCAGGGATTTCTGTTTGCTAGGAGCTGGGGTGGCTAATAGAATGGACCAGTTGGTGATTATTTGTTCTGTTCATTCCCTCAACTACCTAGCATTGGCTATTCTTGAAGAACAGAATAATGGGTAAGGTGGACAATTAATCTGACCAACTATATTTCTTCTTATGTTCTAACGAAACAATAAACACTTTATAATGTAATATGCAAAGTCTGACCAAAATTTAAAATACAGAATACTCTTCACTTATTTTATCATTTCTTTCATTCTTCAGGAACTTTGTACTTTCAGTAATGCAGAAATTCTAAGTGATATAATTCTCTGACTTATTACATCTCTGTACCTATTGAAGAACCAGAGTGGTGGGTGGGCATAAGCCCACCCACTTCTAAAACCCCTCCCCCAGGCTATGGTGAGGTGGCACTGGACAGTTCTTCAGGTGATTCTGGAGGAAAATTTAAGCAGTAACAGGAACAGGAGTGAGGGTCTCAGATTCAAAACTAGGATTTCAGAAGGGGACATGGAGCAGAGAACCTCGGACAGCACCCACTGTTCCTGAAAGGTGTCGAGGGAGCCAGCGGATGCTGCCCAGAGGAACTCTGTCCGGAGCGTGCACGAACGAGGGACTGGAAATAGTTCCCACAGTGACAGGCCCCTCCCTCAGGCAACCTCCTTTCTCTGGTCTTATAGATGGCTACTTTCACGTAAGCCAGGAGGAGGTTGACAAGGAAGTCCGGCGACTTTCTGGGGCCTTGGAGAGGAAGTGCATAAATAAATAAGTGAGGGGAAAAGTGCGGCCAGGACCTCAATAAGAGGTTCTGGAGAAACCAGAAAAGGGGCTGCAGCCTGGTGCACTCTAGATATGTGTCCCAGGGTCTCTCTCACACCGCAATAGGGGCAAACATAGGGATGAGGGGTGAACCTCACTAGGTGCACACCTGCGCTCACGGATCCATGCAGGAGCTGCCAACTGATTTCCCCGGCGGGCTGCAGGATGATGGTGTTGTAAAAATTGGCCCACCGGCGGTCCTCGCCCTCCACAGGTGGGGTAAGATTCCACCATTTTGTATTGGAACGGGACACAAGGGTGGGGAAATGAATGGTGTGTAGCACAAGCAGGTACAGATATTTACGGGGCGCAGTTTGAAAAGAGGCTGGGTGCAGATCTAGCAGCCGGCTCGGGGTATGGGGTGGGAAGGTCCGGGGGGGGGGGGGTCACGTGGCTGGGGCCCCAATCAAAAGCTCCAGAGGGCCAGGACTGAGAGGGGGGTGTGGAATACCCTCTCACAGAACCCGCTCAAGGTAGGCTCAAGCAGTGGGAGGCAAAGCCGCTTTCACCTCCTGGAGTAGGCATCGGGGGGTACGTGGAGTGGAGAGCCCCATGCACCAAGCTACCTCATGGGGATACACCCAGTCCCTCCACACATAATCCAGGAGGTCTCTGACCCTGGTGACACCTGCCAGGACCAGCCTCTGCCTCACAGAGGGGGCCTTTGCCACCTGCACACCGAGATGAAGGTTGTGTAGCAGCAGCTCCGTGAGCAGGTCCACCGTCTCGGTGGGTACAAATGACCTGGAGGCCATGATAAGCCTCCAGGTCCAGAGGAGGTCGTGGTAGAAGGCCGGCAGCTTGAAGAGGTCTCGCAAACCACCTCTCAGGTTGAGATAAAAGAGCTGCCGGTCGTATTGGAGCCCTCGGTAGCGGCGGAGGAAGGTGCATGCCAAGTGGCTCCACGCCGGGCTACCTGCACCATAAAGGAGTCTCTGCAGGGCCTGAAGGTGGAAGGTGTGGACCCGGCTGTAGATACAGCACAGGCCCTGCCCTCCTTCCTCCAGGGGAAGGCTCAGAACCCCTGCAGAGACCCAGTGTGTTCCTGGTCAGAAAAACTCCAGAATTGTCCTCTGGAGCTTGGCCAGGAAACCCGGGGGCGGGGCCAAGGTGTTGAGCCGGTACCAGAGCATGGACAGGACGAGCTGATTGATGACCAGTGCCCATCCCCAAAGGGAGAGGCACTGCAGCAGTCTGTCAGTCTCCAGAGTCGGTCACCGACCCTGCACTCTAACTCCTGCCAGTTCTCATCCGGGGAGGGATGGGTGGCAGAAAGGAAAATGCCCAGATAGAGCAGCGGACCCGCACTCCACTGGATGGCCTGAAGCGCAGGTGGGAGGGAGCTCACCGGCCACCGAGCCCCTACCATCAACCCAGAGCTCTTGACCTGGGCAGAGGAGGCTGCCGAGTAGGTGGCCAGGCAAGCCTCCAACAGCGCCAGGTCGCCCGGGTCCTGGACCACGAGAAGTACGTCATCGGCGTATGCTGACAAGACCAGCCTCAGGTCTGGCACATGGAGCACCAACCCCATCAACCTCCGGTGGAGGAGACAGAGGAAGGGCTCGATGGCCAGAGTGTAAAGCTGGCCCAACAGCGGGCAGCCCTGACGCGCTCCTCACCCAAAGCTGACCAGTTCGGTCAGGGTCCAGTTGAGCTTGACCAGACACTCTGCAAAGGCGTACAGCGCCCGGAGAAACTCCGCAAAGCGGGGCCCAAAGCCAAACGCCCTCAGAGTACCCAGGAGATACCTGTGATCCATCCTGTTGAACGCCTTCTCCTGGTCCAGGGCCAGGAGGGCGAACAACGGACCGTCCCTACGCCCAAGCTCCAAGAGATCCTGGACCAAATAGAGATTATTAAAAATGGAGTGGCCCGGGCTGGTGTAGTTCTGGTCTGGATGGATCACGTCCTGCAGCACGGACCCCACGCGCAGCGAGATGGCCTTGGCTACTATTTTGTAGTCTGTGCTGAGGAGCGAGATGGGATGCCAGTTCCGGAGGTCACAGAGGTCCCTCTTCTTAGGCAGCAAGGCCAGCACTGCCCGCCAGCAAGAAAGGGGGAGCGCTCCGCACTCCTTGGACTCGGCCCAGACGATGGAGAGGTCCGGACTGAGGATGTCCCAGAACGCGCGGTAGAACTCTACGGTCAGCCTGTCCATGCCCGGGGATTCATTGGTGGGCATGCGAAGCAGGGCTTCTGAGAACTCGGCCAGAGTGGGAAGTAGCTCCAGCCGGCTCCTGTCGCCCTCGCTGATCATGGGAAGTTCATACCAGAGCACCCTGCAGGCATCGGCTTCGGTCGGATCCAGGGAGAAAAGACTAGCGTAGAAGGCCCAGGTCCTTCCACGCATCTCCTGGATCCGTGAGGGGGGTGCCATCTTCTGCCAAAGGGCCGGTGACATGCTTTTTAGCCCCCCTCCATTTCTTCAAGGAGTAGAAGAAGCGGGACCTGCGATCCATCTCCCGAAGGAGACGGATGCAAGATCGAACAAAGGCTTTCTGGGCCTGAAGGTCCTCGAGGGCCCGGAGCTCCTTCCGCTTCTCCCAGTGCGCCCTGCAGAAGGATGGATCCTCAGAGCTGGCGGCCAAGTGCCTCTCCAGCTCTAAGACCTCCCGTTCCAGCTGCTCTATCGCCCCAACCATCCTCCGGCTGGCCCCCCGGGTGTAGTCAGGGCAGAAGAGCCGGGCACGCACTTTCCCTGTGTCCCACCAATGCTGCGCCGAGGGAAAGGCGGTCCTCTGCCCCCGCCAGGCCAGCCACAACTCCTGGAAGGACACCACGAAGCCCACGTCCTCCAGCAGGCTATTATTAAAATGCCAGTAGGCTGGCCCTGGCCTCTCTGCTGAGAGAGAGGCCATCACAGTCACCAAATGGTGGTCTGAAAAAGGGGCCGGCCAAATGCCGGAGGAGTGGGCCTGTGTGAGATGACCTCGGGACAGATATATATGGTCCAACAGGGAGTGGCGCAACTGATCGTCACCCACCCGGACATAGGTGAAGGTCACCTCGTCGTCCAGGTTGTGGTCGCACCAAACGTCCACCAGGGAGTGATGGTTTACTATGTCCCTGAGGACCTCTGCGGCGGCCGGGAACTGCTCGGTCCTCGTGCGGTCCCGCTCCTTGAAGGTGGTGTTAAAATCCCCACCCAGGACCAGGCACTCCCGAGGATCCAGAGTGCTGAGGAACGTGGCCGCCTGCCAGAAAAATTGCACTCGCTCCAGGCCCGATGTCGGGGTGTAGACGTTGACCAAGTTCAACGTCAGCCCCTCCATGCAGACCCAGAGGTGCAGCAGGCAGCCCGGCATGACCTCGGCGACTCGCAGCACCTCCGGCTGTAGGTCAGGGGGGAACAGGGTGGCTACACCGCTGGAGCGGGTGGACAGATGACTCAGGAACACCCTGTTCCTCCACTCCAGCTGCCAGCTGGCCTCGGGGGGCCAGATCCGTGTGGGTCTCCTGCAGGAAAACCACAGAGCACCCCCCTCCCGAAGGAAGGAGAGCATCTGGGTCCTGCAGAGACCCAACCTACAGCTTCTGGCATTTAAAGTTGTGAAGATGATTGGGGCCATGAGGAGGGCTGGGGGGGATCCTCAGAAGTGGCAGGAGTACCAGCAGCCTCCATCAGGCTACGCAACAATCCGCAACTGACCCCGAAGGTCATGAGGAAGTAGCGGAAAGTGCGGGCCCTCTGGTAGGCTGCAGCATCCCGCTTCCCAGTCCCTTTACCCTCCTTTGCTATGGCCCTCACGGCCCGGAGGACAAGATGGAAATTCCCCCAGCGCTGCAGAGCGAGCTGCACCCGGCTCCTGGCCCCACGAATGTCTGCCAGGAACACATGCAGCTCCTCCCGCAGCGCCATGGGGTGTAGGTCCACCGGTCGGGTCCCCATGATGGCCCCACAGCCAGCCAGGGTGGAAAGACAGGGCACACAGCCCCGTCTCTGCGCCGATGTCATGGGCGCTGAGTCATCTGGCTGAGCCCCTGGCACAAGGAAGGGTAGTGGTGGAGGGAAGGCAGCAGCCCAAGGGGCAGAGGGAGCCACAAATGCCACCTCCCAGGAATTGGTCGATGGAAAGGGGAAAGACACAATCCCAGGATCGGCAGCAATAGGGGATGGGGCTAGGGTAGGACTTGGGATAACATCTGAGGGAAGGGTGGGAACAGCGTCAGGAACGACATTGGTAGACACAGGGGAAGGGGTAGTTGTTGAGGCAGGGTCCCCGGTGGTTAAACCACCAAGGTGTGGCTCCCCTTGACCGGGCGCAGGATTTTCTAAGTAGGAATCAGGGGTGGGGTCCGTACCGATACTGGACATAGAGGTGGTAGTGGGTGGATATTTTCTGTCCTCAATGTTGGACACGAGGGAAAAAACAAGGGGGGAAGGGCCAGCTGTCCCGCTGGGGACAACACCCTGGGACCTGGCTGCTTGGCCCTGGCTGTCCCCTCAAAAGGCTCGGCCGCCTCAGTTGGGGTACCAACAGCAGCCGGGCAGGTAGAGCAACCCGGGGGTGTCCCCGGAATAGAAGCAGGGACAGCAGACAAAGGTTGGGGCTCAGGCTGGGTCTGGGGCATGGAAGGGGGTGGCGAAGCATTATTGCCACCCAGACTGAGGCCTACTGGGAAAGGGTCATCCTCCCTTGGGGCTATCAAGGTCAGACCCAGGGCCTTGATCTCTGCGAAGATGGAGCCTAAGTCCCCCCCTGCCTCAACTGATGGTGGTGGTGGTGTAGGAGGTTCAGGGGGGAAAGAAGCGGCTCCATCCACAGCCTCTCCAGGAGGGGGATTCACTGGGGCTCCCTGCAAAGGGGCAGTGCTGTTTCCATCCTCCACTGCGTCCATCTCCTCAGCTGGTACCTCCAGCTGGGCCTCAACAGAAGGCGCAGCAAGCGGCTCATCATTTACATCGTTGTGGTTGGTATCAGCCCCCCACAGCAACTTTCAGGGAGGGATTGAGCCTTCTTCCGCTTGTTGCGCTTCCTCTGTGGGAGAGCCTGGCCCTGTAAGATAGACTCAGAGGGCCAGCCAGCGGGGATAGGGGCAGGCGGCAAGGGCAAAGGCTCTTCAGGGGAAAGGATCAAGAGAGGGGCATCAAGGGGATGGGAACCCTCCCCCTGGGGTGCTCCCTCTCCCATATCTGGGGCCACCACGGCCGCTGCCCTCTCCTCTCTGGGCCCTGTCCAGGTGGTTTGGTGGTGGTGGCGGCAACGGGGCCTAGCCTCTGCTCCGGGCATAGTGGGGTAGTTATCCCCATGTCCCAAGAGGCAGTGGCAGCTGTTCTGTCTGAAGGAGAAGGAGAGGCAGCTTTAGTGGCCTGGTGGTTGGGGTTGCCAGCGGTGGTATGGCCGGCGCTGGTTTTGATCTCAGCGGGCCCAGTTGCTCCCTCTTCATGCTGGGCCAGGGGACAGTCCCTCCAGACGTGTCCCATGGCCCTGCAGAGGAAGCACCAAGCCTCCCCCGAGGAGTAAAAGATTTTATAATGGGCCCTTTATGGGGCACCAAAAAGGACCCCTCTAATGCCACTCTGTCATGTGCCCCCACCAGCGGCAGTTGGAGTTGGACCTGCCGGCGGAAGGACAAAACATGATAGAGGGAGGCGTCCTTACAGCCCAGTGGAAGAGGGCTGATGACAGATATCGGCTTCCCCAGGGTGGAAAGGAGGGGAAGGAGGGCGGCATTGGGGAGGAAGGGAGGGACAGAAGTGAGGACCACCCGTACGCCCAGGTTCTCCAAGGGTTCCACCGGAACGTGGACACCCCCCACCGCCAGCCCCCTAACAACCACCTCCTGTGCAGCGGCCTCTGATGCTAGGAAGAACACTATCTTTCCATAGATCTTCGAGGCCGCCACAATAGCCGAGGGCCCCATCACCCTCGCCATCGCCCGCATGTAAGTTTCTGCGTGGGGCAAGGCAGCCACCAGGAGACAGCGAACACCATGCCTCCTGGTCAAGGAGGGGAAGGGGCCCTGACCCCCTGAGATGTTATTCGAAGAGGCGGTGCAGGCAGATGGTACGGCGGTGGGTGGAGGGGTGGCAGGCACCTGGGCATATGATCTGGGGGCTGAGGGACCCCTAGAACTGGTGGAGGGAACAGCAGGGGAAGAAGGGCCAATGGTGGGGCTGCGGGAGCGACAGGGCCCTTGCTCGCCTTTTTTCCCTTACTCTTTTTGCCAGCTGAGGAAGTGGTGGCAGCAGCAGTGGAGGTCCCAGCTGCGCCCCCTAGTGCAGTTGCCCTACCGGGGTTGCTAGAGGTGGTAGGGGCAGCAGCCACGGTCAAGGGAGCAGCCACAAGGATAGATGGTGGAGCAGGCTCAGGGAGGGGTTCAAGGGGGACTGGGGAGGTCTCCATATTTCTACAGAGGGACTGACAGGAAGGGAAACCTGGGATGGGTAAACAAGGTGAGGAACAAAAGGGGAAGGGGGGGCAGGGAATACCACTCCTCCCCGCTAAGCAACGGACTGGGGAGGAGGGTGGGAGAAGGGGAGAGGGAAGAGACCAAACAATGGGAGAGGGGTGGGCTATTCAGGAATAAGTGGCGGCAGACCAGTCCTCCCTGATAGGCTGCAGGCAAGGGAGGAGGGTGCCAAGGGAAGAGGGATCGGGAACTTTAAGGCTTAAAGGGCCGGCTCCTCTGGCTGCCCTGGGTGGGACGAGTCAGTAAACTATCAGGGGGTGTAGTGCACAGGGGAAAAAACAAAAAGTTAGCCTGGTCTACCCTGATTGTGACGGGGACTACAAGGGTGGGACTAATAGGCATCAGGGGTGGGGTGGAAAGGCAGTGGAGATAATAGGGCGGGGCAGGGCAACTAAAAACAAACTTTCAAAACTAGGGTAGGGCAGGGGGGGTTAAAACTATTACAAACTCAAGGGTTGGGGAAGGGTCTGGGGGGTAATGGAGGGGGCACTGAACCAGCTGGAGGGCAAAGAAAAGGGGGGGAGCCCTCCAGCGACTGGGGGTGGGGGAGGAAAAGGGGGGTTAGGCAATGGGGAAAGGGGGAACTGCTACTGCTGGGTGGAGGTTTTGCGATCCCTGCTGCTCAAACTGTCCCAGGGTGTTCCAAAGGTTTGGGGAGCCTACTGTCCTCTTGAAGGCAGGGGAGGCCAGGGAGGCAGCAGCTGGGGGTGATGGTGGTAATATTAAGTTCACAGTCTCTTAGAAGCTCATCCCTGGCTGCAAACAGCAAAGTCTCAGTCCTTGGAGGCCCCCCCTCAGTGGTGGTTGCTGCTTGTTGAGAGACAGCAGGCTCCAGGTGGCAACAGGGGTGGGCTGGCTGGCTGGAGAGGTGGCCTCCTCTGTAGGTGGTGGTGGAGTTGTTCTTCTGAAGTTCTCTCCCCACAGAGCAGGGGAGTGGGTGGGAGGAAGACCAGGCAGCAGGAGAAGGAGGAGGAGGAACAATGGAGAAGGAGGTAACAGGAACAGAGGTGGGGGGATGGTAGGAGCAGGGCCAGGCCCAGGAGCAGCTCCTTCAGCCGGCAGGCAGGCAGGCAGGCAGGCATGCACTGTGGCCTCCTGCAGAGCCAGAACTGGAGGAATGCCCTGAACGCCCTCTCTGGCCAGACTGGCAAACTGCAGGACCTAAGCCTTGGGAGCAGAGGAATGTGACTAGAACAGGAAGGGGAAGTATAAAAGCCTAGGCTGAGAGCTCAGTTGGGGCTGAACTCCCAAAGGGGGTAGGATGTGACTGCCCAGAGGGAGCAAGCCAGAAGAGCCAGGAACAGCCCCTCTGGCTGGCCGCTGCCTCTCTGGGCACCCAGCTCTATGGCCCGCTGAGCCTCCTTGAGCTGAGGAACTGGGGAGGTTGCCCCAAAGTCCGCCAACCTGCGGGGCAGCCACCCTGCCTGGAGGTTGCTCTGGACCCATGAGAAGTTGAAAAGTCCATGACCTGCTGGCCCTCCAGTCTAGACAAGCTACCCTCAGTGGAGGAAGAGATGCTGGGAGCCTCCGGGTGCTGCAAGCTAGAGGAGCTACCCTCAGCCAGGAAGAGATGCCGGCCGTGTATGAGCCCCAGAACCTAGAGGAGTTGCCCTTTGTTGAGGAACTTATGGTATACCCAGACCTGCTGCCTATGGGCATGGAGAGGTTTGCCAGGATCCCCCAGGCCTTCTACAAGGGAGACCCCCGAGGATGGCTACACCTCTGGACTTAGGTACTCGGGGCTGGGGAAGGGTCGGGGCTGGAGGAAGTAGCCCAGGGAAGGCAGAAGCCCGGGTCATGTCACCGGGCAGCGTGTTTCTGTGGGAGCCCACTGACCTAGTGGTGAACCACCTGACCACTGCCTAGGGCCCTGGGCTGAGATGCAGTGGAGTGGGTGGGCCTGTGTCTCCCTCCTGAACCCCCTCACTTGATTAAAACACCAAGTAGTCCCTGACCACCTGATCTGATAGACTCCGTATTTGCCTGCCCTGCCTGGGGGCCGGGGCCATAGACTCTGTATTCAAGAGACTTTGAATGTGCTTGATCAGCCAAGGGGCCCTAGGCAGTGTTCAGGCTGTTTTTCACATTTTCCACAAACCAGGAGGGGTTTCCCTGGCTAATTCCCCTGTGCCACCAGCAGGAGGTACCCTCCCAACCCGCTGGAGACACTGATCACCTACAATCTCATACCTTCAAAGCTGAATCAAGCTTCCTGAAAATAATGGAATTGATTTTAATATCATAAGATGTTTTAAGTTGATTTGCCTTTTTTAGCTTTTGACATTTGTTGTCAAGTATTTCTCAGCAACGATGAGCACTACATTTTTCTTTCTTTCTTAAGAAAGAAACATGAGATTCTCTCACTCGTGCATGATTTTAGGTGCTGGACTTTTTTTGGGGAAAAAAAAAAGAACGTCACAATAGTTGGCAACGTTGCTGATGATATAGTCAGTGCTGTATGTTCAATTTTCTTTCAATTTCTCTCCAGTATCTTCTTGTCCTGCACAGATTCTGAGATGTGTGTGGTCAGCCTTCATTTTCTGAGATGTTGAGTGAGGTGGTGTTTTTTTTTTTTTGGTGCATTTCCCATTTATACAACCTTCCAAATTGATATGCCCTGCTAAAGTACCTGGTTTAGCTCCCAGGGCAGTAATTCATTGCTGCATCTTCCTAATCCTTCCTATTACTTTTTCAGTTTAAAAGACTTGTTTAATTGAAGTTTTCTGTTTTGACACAGGCTTCTGTCTCATTCGTTTTTTGTGTCAGAGCATTTACCTTTAAAGAAACATCATTGTAGGTAAACAGTGTCTTAGAGAACAGACTCAGATGGTCTACAAACCACTTAGATCCTGAATCTGCAACTGAGACAGAAAATATTCAAAAGCACTTAAATCCAAGTTGAATAGATGCACAATGTAATTGTTCTGTTATTTTCAATGTCTGGTACCACATAACAAGATGGTGTTTATGTATGTGCACATGCACATGCTATGGACAATGAGAATAACATTTATATTAAATAGTATACAACTAAATAAGTGATAACAGTCATGGTTCAATACAACATATCTAATTCATGAAGGCTTCCAGAAAGCAATCTTCATTGGGAAGACAGTTGCTTGAACTTTCCTCTGCAGCATCTGGTAATGGCTAGTACATAGTATATTGATCTAACCTGGTACATCAGTTCCTATTCCTCAGAAACCTACTGGAAAACCCATATGAATGGCCAGAACACCTGTTCTAGCATCCCTCCATAGAAGACTACTAAACCAATAAGCATTTTTCCTTGGCATTGAAGTAATTGTGGAAAATGACAGAGATAAAAGCAATATGAAGGCATCAGCTGAAACTCACTAGATAATATTATACCATGTAACTTACAGAAGCACCTTTTTTGGAGACAATATTGATTAAAAAATCCATTTTCCTCCCTTCCCTTTAGATAAGAGTCATGAATGGCTAGTATTTGTCTGGGAGTACATTTATGACTCACATTCCTCAGTGGAATATAGCTCTAGGACAGGGGTGGCCAAACTTATGGAACTCAAGAGCCACATAAGTTGATTATTTAACCTTTAAGAGCTGCACAGAGGCTTACAGCTATATATTTTTACCTACTAAATTGATTTGCTGATGTTCTTCCATGAGCCACGCTTCTTCATTAAAGAGCCACATGAGGCTCCCAAGCCTCGGTTTGGCCACATCTGCTCTAGGATTAGGAAAAAACAAAGCATTTGATCCTATATATTCCAATGACATGTTAACACTTGAGAAACGCATTTGTGAGTTTACTTAGCAAAGAAATAGATATCTAAAGGCAGCTGCCACTTACAAAAATCAATCATTCATGAACCATCTGAGCGCCCTAGACAGTGGGTTTTTTTTTTTTTGGTATGTTCTGTTTGTTTGGTGGAAACTTCATTTATAGATTGTTCATGCTAATCTAATTGATTTGCAGGAGAGTTAACAACCTATTTCCTGCACCTGGTTTGACAATTGATACCATCTGGTTCATTGCATTAGCAGCTGTAGTTCACAGTGTATATCAGTTCAGACACACTTGACAAGAATTCTGCTTCTTTGGTCTCCTCCAGTTCATTCCCCATCTTTATATACTTGAAGTCTGGAGAGCTTCTTCATTGCAAAGCAAGGTTTGCTTTACTTCTAGAACAGGGTTAATGGTTGCTGAAGAAAATTAATCATGCTAACAGCAAATTCAAAGGAATAAATTAACATTGAAGGACACACCTGCATTTTATTTGGCTCAGTGCAAATAAAGGAGGCTCAACCACTTCTGAGAGCAGACCATTCATCAAGAAGTAGCTAAATATAATTATCCAATTTATGAATTAGAACTCAGTCTTGTCTAATCCACTAGACCCCCGAGAATCCTAGCCAGCTCATTAAATCTTTAAGGTTGCATGTCCCAGTTTGGTGAATTGGGAGAATGACTATAAACTTCTCCTCTCTATAGTTGAAGATATTTTGTGTATTTTCAGATTTTACATATTTATACATATTCTACAGAAGGAGAAACTGAAACAATGACTTGATTATGAGACAGTGCAACCTACCTGTGAACTGATCCTGAGCCTGTTGCTCTTCACTGTTTTTATCCTGGTGTTGACATGGACTTGTTGTATGCGACTTTGAACTAACCAGCTTACCTCTGAGCATTTCACTTTCCCTGTCTGCAGATTTGGGATAATATTTGTGCTTTATAGGGGAATTGTGGTTCAAATAAATCTTATTTCTAAACTGGTATAAAAATACATAGTACATCACAAAAGCTGTAGGGGAAAAATCAAGAGCTTTAAGTTCCTGTCAAGTGTTCATTCCTTATGCTGTTTGTCAGAATCAAGTAACATGTTTCTGAGCATCTGCTTAACTAATGGCCAATATTCTAGTTGTAAGTCTGGAAAGGTCCCTCCAAGAAGGATTAGGCAATACAGACAACACTGAAAAGTTTTATTTACAGTACCAATACTGGGAACACTGAACAAAACAGTATCAGCTTCAAAATGGAAGTAGCATGGCAATTGCTTGTATATGCAGGCAGCTTGTTTACTGGTTTAAACTAGTTTTCCTGACACTTTGGGAAAAACAACTCCAATATATGGGAAGAGGGTCAGGGTGGTGGTGAGGGGTGGTCTTAACAGGTTAGGAAATACTAGCTTCCATATAAAATAAGGGAGGGGGGGTTGGATAAGTGTATGTGACCTGAGCCATTCATGAAATGGAGACTGTATATGTCACAGCAGACAGCCTGCATGCTGCCTACCCAGACACCCTCAGTGCTCATGAGGCCTGGCTTGCTCACTTATCCGAAAAGATTCCCTCCTGTTTAATGCTATCAAACCATTAGGTGAGATGCAGTTAAGATTTTAAATATAGTTATATTCATGGTCAAGTGTTGTGCTCGAGGGTGAGGTGTGAGAGGTTGTAGGTAGAGGAAGAGGTATAGGCAGGATGAGAGATAGAAGCAAAGCTAATGATGGAAATGGCATTAGTAAGCATGCATTTAAAATAACAACACATGCACACAGATAGGAGTAGGACCAATAAGGAAACAGCAGCAGCAGCTATCTGCAGGATGGTTCAACAGGTGGTGAAGCTGTGGGGTGGACCGGAGGCAGGATCTTCCAGGCAGCTTACAAGCTTTTTGGAGTGCTGAACCTTTACAAGGCTTTTGACGATCTTTCCGTGGATGGTGGTAGACACTGAAGCAGCAGCCAGGACCACTTTAGCCAGCAGTTCCTTGACTAATTGGACTGATGTATTGTCTGGGTATAAATTGCCATGCCACCCGGGCAGCGTTACCATTCCAGTAAAGATGCGGCTGGGTAGGTGGATGTCACCCAGAGTAAAGGAGTCGGTGATCTGCAGGCACAGGGAGGGGCCGGCAGGGCACTGCAGAGAACCATAGCTGTAATGAGTTGCTGTACTGACAAAGCACCACTGTGTAGCAGATACTTGGATGGCAGCCTCAGCTTCAGGAAGAGGGAGAACCATAACAACCACAGGAGAAGAGGCACTTAAAACATGGAAGGTAGAACAGGAGCAGATGATGTAAGCAGCAGTCCAAGGTAGTCATAAGCATGCCGCCACTGGGAGAAGGGGACATATAGCCTGAAACCATTACTCTATGGGCTGTGTGATTAGACACACAACCTACAGATCTAAAATGAAAAGAATGAGAGAAAACATGGAATGAGATAATAAAAGGGTACACAAGAAGGAAATTAAGAGGGGGTGGAAGTAGTATCAGGGGGAAGGAGAGAAGCAACCATTAAATGAGCAGAGATATTTAAGTGTGCAAGGGCATAGGAAGAAAGGGTATGAGAAGGGGGGAAACCAAGGCATATGTCCAACATGTCATTTTTTAGCATATTAAATAGGTCACAAGCTAACATCACAAGCACACCCTTTAGCCTGAGAGTCTGTTGTTCTAACTATGGCGTTAGAGAAGTTTTTGTTTTTTTTTTTTATTACTGAATTGTAACCAGTAACAGTTGCATCAGTAGCAATGAAGGCATGTGATAAGCCAGAATTGGTATGTTTTAAGGACTGAGTGGTCTGGCTTTTGACCCAAGCATTATGTGACCTATCCATTTCAGCGCTGAGTGAATTTATTAGTGAGTTTGCAATTCCAAACAGCCCCCCAGGATCACCTAGGGTGCTTTGCTTTTGCCTCTTTATGGTGTGGGCACAGCCAACATATTGGTGCATTAATAGTTCTAGCTGTTTTTGTAGCCATTGCAGAGAGCTAGGGTGATCAAAGCATATATTCTGTAAGAGTACAGTAAAATTAGACAAGTCATATTTAACTGTAACAGACACCGTAATTACATCATGCAATAGTGTTTTATGCTTCCCAGGTGGATAATGCCATCAGGTGGGATGGGGTGGAGTGTAGGGCAGATAGTAGGAAGGGTAATAACCACAGGTAGTTGCATTATAACATTTTACATCTGAACAACTTAGACGTTTGACTGGGTCTAAACAATGCTCTTGACAATATTGTCCCTCCATTCCAGGCTCCCACAACAAAGATGGGAGCTCTGTCCATGCCATCTTGAGGATTACTTCTAGCCCAATAACAAGCTGGATACCATTTGCATAAGGGTACCCACAGATACAAGTAAAATTCCCTAAACAAGTGGAGCAACTGTAGATATTTTGAACATCAATTGTGCCATCAGAGGCTATGGAAAAGATTAGGTTGGTCTTTTCAAGAGAAACAGCCCCAAAGCGGTACCTTCTGGTTTCCTTCTCTGAAAATGGAGCACATTCAGCCAGGCCTGGAGGGTACCGTAGAGTGTGGATAGAGCAGTCTTGAGGGTTGGAGCTGTAGGCGGAGTCACATCCAGTGTATCTGCATGCAGGTAGCTGTATTCCACTTCCAGTGGAGAGCAATAGGGGTGTAAAAACATTTGCACCACAGCTGGTAGAATGGATAGGTTCAGAGACCACAATAGGGCCTTCCCCAGAAGGCAGATTGGTAAGCCATACATTTGGTTTTTTTTATCCATTCACCAGTGCCTCTTCTGGGAAGTTGCATGTATTAACCAACTTTAAGGCAGGTGTCTTGTGTGATAGTTACCATAGGTGCATCCCAGGAGAATGAGCCAGGGGATATCACAAGAAGGGCCAGCAAGGGGAGCCATATCCATTTACCTTATAAAAACAAACAAACAAACAAAAAACCAACCCACAATGAACAAATAGAGACAAATTAATTTTGGTTATACATTTTGATTCAGGTTTTGTGAACCCATGTTGGAATTCCTTGCACCTTCACAGAGGTGTCAGTATGTGCCAGCACCATAGGCAGACCAGAGTATTTTGTCAGTTTCCAAAGGGATAGCTGTGTTAGTCTAATCAGGCCCAAAAAAAAAAAAAAAAAAAAAAAAAAAAGTCATGTGGCGCTTAAAGATTAACAGGAACACCCCAGAGTTGCACATTTTTACCATAACCTGGTCTCCTGTACGTCCACCCAGGAGTGGGGTTCCAGCAAGTCCTGTATCTCCTGTCTGTCTTTGACTGTCAGTCTTACAGGTTGCAAAACCTCATTTAGATGTTTGATGTACTCCCGTGCAGTATCAGAGACCAAGAGGAGAGGAGTCAGGATTACACACCCCTCCCCTAAGGACATGGTCATGGCAGTGATGAGCTCAAAGGATGAGAATCCTGTAGTGGTGTTAGGAGTTGCTCTCATGGAAAGGAGAGCCACGGGTAGTTGAGCTACCCAATTGGTTCCTTGGGCTAGTAAAGCTTCTGTAATTTTCTTTTTCAGTGTTTGGTTGGCCTGTTCAACTAATCCAGCTTTCAGGGTGATACGGGCAATGGAATTTCTGTCTGATGCCTAGTGCAGCGCAAACCTCCTTCATGATACGTCCTGTAAAATGTGTTCCCTGGTCCAAATCCACTGAGTGTGGCAAACCCCTTTGGGGGCAAAATTCTTTGGACAATATTCGGGCCACTGTGCTTGCATCATTTTTAGAAGGTGGAAAAGCTTCAGTCCATCTGGTAAAATGATCAGTCATGACAGGACAATATTTTTTTCCTTTTGCAGGTGGTAAAGGACTTATGAAATCGATTTGAATTTTTTGCATAGGACCCGTGGGTCAAGGCTGGTGCTTCATGGTTACTTTAAGCTTTTTGCAATCGTTGCACTTGGCACACATGAGGCTTCACTGACAATGGTCATGTATATCTGCTGTCATTTTAGGCCACCACCATTTTTTTTTATTTGGTGCAGCATTGCTTTTGGACTTGTGTGGGTTGGTAGAGGGCAGAGATCACAAAGGTGGGCCACAATCGCTTTAGGAGCCACAAACTGTTGGTCTTTTGTGACCCAGGTGTTGGCATTGTTAATTTTGCAAGCATTTTCAGTCCATGTCCATTTTTCCTCATTAGTGCATTGCTCTTGTATTTCAGGCAAAAAGATTTGTTTTAAATCAGGAATTTGAGCAGCTGCTATTTGGAAATTTTCCTGTGGCATCATTGCAGCTTTTTTAGAAGCTTCATCAGCAGCCAGATTTGCCCGGGAAAGAGGGTCATTGTTTTTGGTATGTGCCTTGATTTTGACTATGGCCATTTTAGATGGTTTATGGATTGCTTCCAGTCAATTTTTAATAAACGTCCCATTTTTAAGGGGTGTACCAAGGGAAGTAAGGTACCCCCTGTGAGCCCAGGAATCAAGATAGTTCATGGACTACTCTGAATGCATAGTGACTGTCTGTCTGTATGGATAGTTACAGTTTGGCCTTCAGCCAGAAGGCAGGCCTGTGTTAGGGACACTAATTCAGCTATCTGAGCTGAACAAGAGGGTGGCAAGGAGCCTGAACGGAGGCACATACCTGACAGGTCGCAAACTGCCTAGCCAGTATGGGGTTGACCGTCAATATAGTATCGAGAGCCGTCAACAAACACCACAAGATCAGGAGAAGATAAGGGTTGCTCAGATACCAGTTGATTCTGAATAAGCATGTCTTCAGAGAGAGGACACTGAGGTTCTCCTGTTGTTGGCATTAAGGTAGCAGGGGTAAGCAGATTGGAATGTACAATTGTAACATGGGGACTTAAAAGAGTGCACTCCCACTTGGACCACCAAGCTGAGGTAACCTTTGAAAAGTGACCTCCACCCAAGATATTATGAACTGTGTGAGGCACAAAAATTGTAAGGGGGGGCTCCAGAAACTATATGTGGTGAGACAGTGACTGCCCAAGAGGCTGCCTCTACAGCTTGGAGGCAGTGGTTAAAAGCCAAAGTCACTGAGTCCAGATGAGTTGAATAGTAGGCTATGGGGCGGCGCCTGTCACGATGGGCTTGAGTGAGCACAGCGACAGGATGACCATCCTGTACATGTGTCCAAAGCTTGAATGGCATTAACAGGCAAGGAAACCCGAGTGCCAGAGCCAAAGGAAGAGCTCCTTTAAGCTGTGTTAAGGAATGGTCATGCTCCGATAACCAGGGGTAAAGGTCTGAGGAGGCCTGAGTCCCTTTAAGAAGATCATTGAGGGGTTGTGCCAGGGTAGAAAAGGATAGTATATATTGCCTGCAAAAATTAAGAAGGCCCATTAACTTGCGTAACTTCAGTACAGTTGCTGGTCATGGGGCTGCAGCAATTGCAATTCGAGAATCCGAGGTGAGGGTTTTGGAGTCTTGTTAGACTGTGTAGCCCAGATATTGGACTGAGGGCAAAGCTACCTGAGCCTTTCTAGGGTTAGCCTTCAAGCCTGCATCTTTAAGGGCCTGTAGCATCATTTGGAGCACGTGTAAGTGGTCAGAGGCCGTAGAGGAGGCAAGTAACAGATCATCAACATATTGTAAACAAAAGAATTGCTGGAGACCTAGTCTATCGATGAGAGGGCTTTAGCCATGACTCGAAAGAGTGCAAGCATTATGGAATCCTTGGGTCATTCGGCTCCAGGAAAGCTGGATGGGGCCAAAAGTAAATGCAAACCAGGGTTGTGAGTCGGGATGCACAGGAAAACTCCAGAAGACATTAGCAATATCTAGTACAGTAAAAATACAGTAAGAGGGATCAAGGTCTGAAATGGTTACTGATGAGTCTGCAACAATGGAGGCAAGCTTATCAGCATGTTGGTTCACGGTGTAGTAATCAATGGTGAGGTGCCAGGACTCATCAGGTTTTTTAACAGGCCAGATGGGAGAATTAGTCGGGGAAGAGCAGGGAACAAGTATGCCACGTTGATATAAAGAGTGAGTGATATCACCTACCACATTCAAGGCCTCAGGTTTAAGAGGGTATTGTTTAGTAGGTGGGGGAAGTTGGCTGGTAACCTGGATGGGTTGGCAAAGGTGAGCAGGCACCAAACCACATGACAACTTGTCTTCTGCCCAAACAGAGAGAAACCTGGAACACAATTCTTGAAAAGGGTTAGAGATATCCCAAGAGACAGCCACAGACTTAGCTGTGGCAACAGAAGAGAGAGATTTGTTGGTATGGAGCGGGATAGTATAAGTTAGCATGAGTTTGTCAGTAGAGGTAACTGTACTCTGGGCTAGATTAAGAATAGCTGCAAGATCACAAAGGGCATCCATTCCTAGGATTGTTCCCTCTGGATCTGAAGTTGCATAAAAACATTGAGTCCAGAAAAACAAATTAGATTCCACAAGAACTGGGTGACTCTTGTAGGCAGTAATGCATGCACCTCCCACACCTGAAAGTGACGTACTGCTTAGTGGTGGGGAGAGGGAGGTCAGTAATAGAAACAGATGCTCCTGTGCCCACAAAAACTGTGCATGACCAGCCCGTGATCCATGCTTGTAAATGTGGTCTCAAGAAGTTTGCATCTGTCTCCACAGCGCTGACAAACAAAGGGGCCGCTGAATCCTAGCAGAGTAGGGAGCTTAAAAGCTTGGCCATCTCCTCTCTGATTAGATGCTCATAAGGATTGACAAATGGCTGGATAGGGGTCAATGTAGCTGACCATTTTGGGCACCCTGCAGTCCAGTGGTCCAACCCCCCACATACATAACATTGGGACTGGGAAAGGGGGTTGGGTATGTACCTAGGGTCAGGGCGAAAAGGCAGGGAAGTGCTGTACATGCAGGGATCCAACTGGCCATGACTCCAACCTCTACTATTTTGAATTTTCTTTTTGCATTCCCTTTGTGAATGGTCCATGCCACCACAATTATAACATGTTTTACCTCCAGTGGACATTGCAGCAATGCGATGGGTTTTGTCCTTTTTATCTTTAGCCTGTCTTGCTTCACACTCAGAAGCCCACATGCAAATAGATTCATAGTCAGAAGCCGAGTTAACACCTAGATTAAGGGCTGCCTGTAAATGAGAGCTGAAACCTTCTTATAACATTTTCAGTTAATGTAATTTTCAGTTTAATGCTGGGTCTGTGTGTGGTTGGTTGGATTTTTTTGTTTGTTTGTTTGTTTGTTCTCTAATCCCAGCATTGTTAGAATAGACATCCCATTTGCATTCACAATACTGTGCAGCAGGTTCATCTTTCCCTGGACACATCCTACAATCAGTCCCCAATTGCCAGCACCACTGCCCAGGGCGTGTTGAATGGCTTCTCTAAACTCAGTACATGAGGTTGTCATGTCCCCTTCAGACTCAAATTTCATAGCAGCCCAAGCACCATTCTGATGGTTATCTGCAGAGATTTTAGCTTAGGTTATATCAGGGCATTTAGCTTTAGTAAGGAGATGGAGATCTCTGGGATGCAAGGTATGGCTGGTAACCATCTGGGTAATTTTTTTCCAAAATACAAGATTTGGGTCATTGGGCTTTAAACCAGGAAGGTCTTTCAACAGCCCATGTATTTCCTCAGTGCTGAGGGGAATATATTTGAATATATCCTGAGATGCTCTGTTGCCTCCTCACCCACTCCATCGTGTAGTAACTTGGAGGAGTGCCAAGGGAGCACTGGCATTAAACTTTGGACTGGGGGGGGTGGGGGCACTCACTTTGGTCTCTTAGTTTTTGCCAGCTTCCAAACTTGAATTTGTTCAACCAGATGTTTCCAATCGATTTTCTTCTGATTACAATCATTATTATCTAAGCCAAAATTAGTAGAATCATCCTGCTACTGAATGATCGCAGCGATGTGATGTGCAGAGGAGTTCTATTCTTTTATTTTGAGTTTTAAGGCATTGTTCTCTGCTTGGAGCTCACTTATTTTATTGTTTTAAATCTGTTTTTGGTTCATCTCCAATGTTAGAAACTTTTGGAGTTTTTCTAATTCCTGGATCCTTTTCTCATATTCACAATTCCTTTTTCCAACTTTCCTTTTGTCTGACCAGACCACCACAACAAACTGTCTTCACAATTCCATTTTCACTCCATCCATCTTTCAGCATGGCCTTTTGGACCTTCCTATGCTTTTCCTTTATAAACTCAATAATTTTCCCTCTAGTAGAGGGCATTATTGAGCCATTCCCAGCAGTGCACCTCCCATTGAGGACACTACTGGGGTACCCTGGGATACACAATGCAACATTGTCACCCAGCTTCCCTGCAACACACACTCTTTGTATTCAGAGGATGCCAAGCATATCCTCTCTGTGCTTGCCAAAATACACATAATGCTAGCAGAAACCCTTCAGTCCTCCTGTCTGTATTCCTCATGTGAGATTTGTGTTAAGAAGGTGGGGTACCAAGGGGGTATCCCAGGGAGTCTCACATCAAGGTGCACACGAGAGGTGGTAAATATAAAATGTACTCACCTCTATCCTCGATTGTGAGAACTTTCTGGATTCTGATGGCACCCTGCTCACTGCACCAAATTGTAAGTCTGGAAAGGTCCCTCCAAGAAGGATCAGGCAATACAGACAACACTGAAGAGGTTTATTTATAGTACCAGTACTGGGAACTCTGAACAAAACAGTATCAGCTTCAAAATGGAAGTAGCATAGCAATTGCTTATGTACACAGGCAGCTTGTTTACTGGTTTAAAATAGTTTTCCTAACACTTTGGGGGGGGGCCTCCATATATGGGAAGAGGGTCAGGGTGGTGGTGAGGGGTGGTCTTAACAGGCTGGGAAATACTAGCTTCCATATAAGGCAAGGGAGGCGGCGGGGGGGGGGTTGGACAGATGTATGTGACCTGAGGCATGCATGAAATTGAGACCGTATGGGTATGTTCACACACACTTCTTATTTCGAAACAACAGAGGTTGTTTCAAAATAAGAACTGCCATGGCCACACAACGCATGGCCATTTCGAAACAAGCAAACTGCTTGTTTCGAAATGGCCACCGTTGTTTCAGAACAGCTAAAGCCTCGTTTGATTTCGAAACAGGGTTGCTTCAAAACCAGTGGTTTCGAAACGGCCCTGTGAGAATGTGTGTTTCAAAGCGTCTTGTTTCGAAACAAGCCTTCCCTGTGTGAACATAGCCTATATGCCACAGCAGACAGCCTACATGCTGCCTACGCAGACACCCTCTGTGTTTATGGGGCCTGGCTTGCTTGTTTATCCTAACATAGTTTTCAATTTTTGATTACAATGAGTGTGAAGCATATGGCAAGACAATCCTGAGTGCCTTGATGTCAATCCTTGTCATTCTAGGTAGAGAGATTTTACTCATGGCTTTACTTGATGACTTCCTTTTGAGGATGGACAAAAATCAGTTGTCCATAATGATATTCATAGGTCTATCAGCTGTCATATACTAGAGTTCTTGTCATTGTGAATAGGATTGCACAGGACTGCCCTTCCATTGAGTGGTGGTGTTTCTATCTCTGAAAGGGATTTGAGAAATTTGCTTTTCAGCTTGTAGGATTTAGTATTGTAGGATTCTGTCTTGTGTCCCCTTTAGTTCAATTTGTATGTGGGGTCACCAAGATGGCAAGTAAGCTGGCAAAATCCCAAATGTAAGAACTTGAGCACAACCAGTAAAACCAGGGTGAGCTAAGAAATGCAAACAGTATATCATCCTGATGCTGCTCATCCATGATGTAGTTGCACAGGTGCATAAATCCTAATGTAGAAAAAACCCTAACCTCTTTCATGTTCCATCTAGCCAGCACCATTAACTATTGTTTGGTAAAGATAAGGGTGCAGTAGATGGTTATGGCTGGAATTTGATCTGGTTAAAACTAAAATGATGCTGGATGGTTTGGGCCGCCACTGGAAGATTTGGAAAAGGCTATAAATACCCCTTTTGAGCTTCTGTTCCTGTCAGTGGTTACTTGTGTTCAGTATCCAGGGTCATGTTTTATCTCCAGGGCCTGATATATTGCCATACAGCAGCAATGATCAAAACAGATTTCCATTATTCTTTGCCTACTCAAGAGTATTACTGGTCATTGCTGGCATGACCCATATCTGTCACCTTGCCATTCAACCACTAAAATGTACTCCACATGAAATGACTCCTTCAATCAACTTGAAAACTCAACATAGAGGCTTATGTGGTAGCTTACTAAGATGAGTTTCTTGTTGTGAACACAGGGCACCAATATTTTGGCATTTGTATTGGCTGTCCATTAGTTTTGGGGGTTGTTCAAGATGCATTTTTTTTTTTTTTTGGATCTGTAAAGCCCTAATGCAGTGGTTCCCAACCTTTCTGGTTCAAGGGTAACAGATATTATTGTTACAGACCTGAAGGGCCACCAGTCTCTCCTAGCAGCCCTCTTCCTAGTCCCCCACTACATCCAGACAGAAGGAGTTCAGTGAAGATGCTGTCTCTTTCCTCACTGTTCTCTCATCCCCCTGGTTGCAGGAGGGAAACCACATGTAGCCTGTACCCTCATGCACTCCACCAGGGTTCCTAGGCATGGCTCTCTTCTGCAGCCAGGGGGAGAGGAGATGAGAACTTCCCTCCCTCTGGTTTCAGGAGGGACTCCAGAGCCTAGGGATCGAGGTGGAATATTTTGTTGTTTTCCCTGCTACTGCCAGGGGAGAGAATCACTGATTTCCTGTGTTCTGTGCTGTAGCAAGGGCCCTGCAACTTTCTTTTAGCCACATGACAATGCTCTCCATGGATCCTTAGGCTGCAGCTATCTTCACTCATCAAAAGAAGTATTACCAGCATCAAAAGAAGTATTACCAGCAGATCAAGGGATGTGATCATTCCCCTCTATTCTGCACTGGTGAGGCCACGTCTAGAATACTGTGTTCAGTTTTGGGCTCCCCACTACAAAAAGGACAGGGACATGCTGGAGAGAGTCCAGTGGAGGGCAACCAAAATGATAAAAGGGCTGGAGCACAAGCCCTATGAGGAAAGACTGAAAACATTAGGCTTATTTAGTCTGCAGAAGAGAAGATTAAGGGGGGGGGTTGATAGTAACCTTCAACTATTTGAAGGGATGCTCCAAGGAAGATGGAGCTGGACTGTTCTCAGTAGTAACAGAGGACAGAACAAGGAGCAATGGTCTGAAGTTGCGGTTGGGGAGGTCGAGGCTGGATATTAGAAAAAACTTTTTTACTAGGTGAGTGGTGAAGCCTTGGAATGAGCTGCCGAGGGAGGTGGTGGAGTCTCCATCTTTGGAGGTGTTTAAGGCCCGGCTGGACAAAACCATGACTTGGATGGTTTAGTGGGAGTGGTCCTGCCACTGGCAGGGGGTTGGACTAGATGACCTATGAGGTCCCTTTCAACCCTATCTTTCTATGATTCTATGACTCAGTGCAAAGGGAGTGATGGGACACTTTGCAAGCCCCTACAGGGCACAGGTTGGGAGCCACTGCTGTATATTTTGGTCTTTGCCTCTTTTTGCATATAATATTATTTTTTCTTTGCATATGGTAGTATCAAAACTGCAGCCATTAGAGGCTTTTCAGCTGGAGTCTGGTTGTAAAGTAGAGGGAATTTCTGGCAAGTTATTTTCCATAACAGGGACTAAAGAAAACAGCCTATGGCATATGTGAGCAACCCAATTCTATGCCTATACTATCAAATTAGTCCAGACTAAGCAAGCTTTGGAATGAGCTGTCGAGGGAGGTGGTGGAGTCTAGCCTTTGGCTAGTACAAACTAAGAAATTTCTGAGTTTGGACTAGCCAAATCTTAGTCTGGACTAGTAAAACCCCTTGGTTAGTCCAGACTAGCTGGCTTAGTTTGAACTAAAGTTCAAACTAAGCATATGCAAGACTTGAAATAATGGCTAGTTCAAACTGAGCCATTAGCTTGAACTAGCCATGAGTTCTAGTTTGAACAAAAAAGTTAGTTGGAACTAGGATGCGTGGCAAGTTTGAACTAAAAAGCCACGGTTAGTCTGAACCAGCACGAAGTTAATTTGCACTAACCTCAGACTTATTTAGTTCGTACTTGCAAGTCTAAACTAAATTTTTAGACGTAGACTTAGCCGATGTTTCAAGACTGAAGTGGAACAAATAATTTGGATATAAAATCCTGCTGTATATGCATGTTTTTTTTATATACCTTCAAATTGAATTCTTCAATCTTGAAGTGCTAAATTTACAAAATATGCTAAATTTGTCCAAAACCCCATCAGCCCTTCTTGGACTTAGGTATGAACAAAACATCGGACTGGTAAGAATGGTATGTATTGGATTTAAGCATTTTGTAAATATTTCAAGATTTTTTTTTTTTTAACTACCTTTTGGTGGAGAACAGACAATCAGTTTTAGCTCTAAGGAAACTAAATGAGATCGCCTGAAAAGACTATTGTTATAAAGCAACATTTCTACTTTAAACACAACTATAACCACTGCTGCTAATATACTGACACTTAGCAATCTTTGGATAAGTCTAAGCTGGAGCTGGGAGTGTCCCTTCTAGAACAGGTATATAGATGTGTGCTAGCTCTAAGTTAGTTCACTGAAAATAGCAGTGTGGACATTGTGGTTCAGATGGCAACACAAGCTAGCCACTGAAATCCAGATCCAGGGGATTGGACTGGGTGGTCATAACCTGGGGCAGCTGACCCATGACACCACCCATAGAGCACACTACTGCTCAATAGCTCAAGCAGACCTAACATGTCTATTTTCAGATAAAAAGTACACCTTGGATATTAACAGATTAAATAGTGTTTGGGGGGAAAAGAAATCACATACTTGTTTCAGTATATGAATAATAGGTGCTTTGTTACCTATTAGTTTATTTTAAAAACTTTGAGTAAGTGCTGTTTGAGTCACTGAAGAATAAAGCCCTTACTTGACAAAGTTGCCAGCACAATACTGTCCCATAAAACATAACTTTCAGACCCCAAGTGTAAAGCCACTTCGCAACCTGTTTGCATTCTTGCAGCACATTGTCAGGACTGAAGCTTTTGAAAGACCTTTTCATTAAATCCACTACTCGCTCCTAGAAGAGGATATCTAATTGGCAGAGAGTAGCAAGACAGCCCCTGTTTGAACTATTTCATGAGGTTAGAGGAAGATTAATGGAAAGTCCACTTTTTCTTAGGCTCTGTTTATTTTCTGTCCCAGAATTTCACATATTTTGGTTGTGGACACAATAGAAGTGTATCTCTAACAGTTTGCCCAGAAGTGTAATATCTCTTCATTCCTTACATAAATTGGGGGAAAAGAGATTTGTTAATATCATGGCTTTGATACAGTGAGGTGACATATGCTTTAGGCATTTTTGCCCTTTGATTCAGGAGCTCTTTTGGTGGCTTGGTATATGCATTCTGCTTCTCTTCTCTCCCCCCACCCCCACTTCCTTCCTTGGAAGAGCAAGTTTTCTGCTATCATAATTGCAATTAATGGAGTGTTACAGCCTTTGGATGGGATGGCTATAGTTCATGAGCCATTGATTTGTGAACTTCGAGTTACTTTCTAGAAGGAGAATTAGTTACCCCCTTCAGTCCGTTCCCCTCACCTCTGGATGCAGAGGAAGACTGTCCGGTTTTAAAAATACATTGTAAAAAGGAACACTTGGGGGGATAGGGGTAGTATACCTTATGCTGGGTTTTGATGGACACTCCTAAAGAGACTTTTAAGCACGGAACTACCTGGTATGTTATTTCTTTACTGATTTCATAATCTCAGCTAACAAAATCAGCATGGGATTATGATGAGATGTATCCTTAGTCAGTGGAGTAGAAGGCAGAGGGGGGAAACACTGCTATCTATAAAACTCCAATACTGGTTTGGTATAGTTGGTAATATGCAGAGAGACCCCAGAGAAAGGATGCTGCTGCATTAGGCGCTCTAAAATCCATGTAAATCGGTAGGGGTTTGGGTCTTTTTATTGACTACAAACGGGATTAAGGCCTAGATGACAATATTTTCCCTATCACTAATTAGTATAATATGTAATTGTCATAATTAGCAATTTCTAGCAATGAGGAGTTACATCAGAGCCAAACCTATCTAGCAAAACAAACAAAGAGTCTGGTTACAAAGGAGTGGACAAGTTACTCTAGTTCAGCAAAACAAACAAGGAGTCCTGCGGCACTTTTAAAGAGTAACAAATTTATTTATTGCATGAGCTTTCATGGGAGAAAATCCCTACTTTGCCAGACATTTTGAACATGGGGAAACACAGAATGGGAGGAAATAAATGCAGGGAAGTCTAAGTCATAGAATCAGGTCACACAGTAACAGCAAATATATAGACAGATGAGGTAAAATCATCTGTCATAATGAGAAAAAAAATCCAAAATCCCTATTTAATCCTGAAGAGACAGCATCAAATTTGCAAATGAATTCTAGTTCTGCCATTTCTCTTTGAAGCCTTGATATGATGCTCAATTCTTTGAGCACAGCTATTAAATCATCAACAGATTGATTAGGAAGAGTGAAGTCTCAGATACTGGTTTTTGAAAGTTGTAATTTGTGATCTTCAGTTTTGTGCCCATTTATTCTTCTGCACAGAAACTGTCCTGTTTGTCCAACATATAAGGCAGGGGAGCACTTCTGGCAAATGATGGCATAAATCGTATTGGTGGAAGAGCAGGTGAAAGAGCCTTTGAGGGAGTAGCTAGTTTTATTAGGTCCTATAATAGTGTCTTTTGTGCAGATATGTGGGCAAAGTTGGCAGTGTGGTTTGTTGCAAGGATATGTTTCTGCTTTAAAGGTTCTGTTGTTAGCTCTGTAGTTGTAGTTGTGAGCCTCAACTTGAGGATGGGGGACTGTCTGTCTGCAAGGAGAGATTTGTCTCCCAAGGTTGAGAGCACAAGAGGTCATCTTGTAGAATAGACTGTAGACCTTTGATTATATGCTGTAGAGGTCTGACCTGGGGGTTGTAGGTGGTGACAACAAGTCCTGTAGCACTTTTAAAGACTAACAAATGTATTTATTGCATGAGCTTTCATGGGAAAGAATCCCACCTTGTCAGATGCTTGAAGACAGAATTTATAGTGCCACCAGATTCCTTGTATGTTTTGCCAGACTAGACTAACACAGCTACCCATTTCTATTTCTGTCTAGCTAGGGCAATAGTGTAGTCCCACATACTCTAAGATCTGAGCATCTTAACATATTTATCAACACCACCCTGTAAAGTGGAAAAGTGTCATTCTCATTTTACAGATACACAGAATCCATTTTAACCCTGGAGACTGGTGGTACAAGAGAGAATAGAACCTTAATTAGCACCCTTAACAAGTGGCCAACCATCTTTTCCCACAAACATTCTCATCTCCTGTTATTTGAAAGTACTCGTACACCTCCTTGGGGCTGAAGATATTTATGGGAAATAAATCAATTTGAACAATCTAATTCTCTTCAGATAACCTGTTTACAGAGTTTGAGGGTTTGGGTTGTATGTGGGGCTTTTTTCTTTTGTTGTTGTTCATTTTTTTAATGAGGAAAGCTAACCACACACCCCTCTGAAATTTTGGGTGCTATGTAGCTAAGTATCCTAGTACAGTGTGAAAATCCCATCTATCTGAAAAGGAGTTGTCAGTGAGCAGTTTACAGCCTCCCCAAGTTTACGTCTTCTAAATTGCCTGTTACACACAAATTACACAGACTCCTTTTTTACTTTGTATCTTGAACAGTTAGTTGTGAGCATTCAGTACCCAACATTCAAGACTAGATATTTTCAGGTTTGGATTAGATATGTTTCAGTACCTTGATCAGAATATTTTGACTCTTCAGATCACTGTCTAGTAGAAAGCCATGTACTCTGAGTTTAACGTTAACTTCTCCAATTGATCCAAATTTTGTATGGGTAGAAATTCTTACTAACAAAAATACACTTCCAAAGTGAACACAAAGAATGCATACACAAATTTAATTGATTTTCCTCTATATATTCATGTAAATATTCATGGATTTTTTTAAAGGTATGTACCTAGCTCTAGAAATAAATCACGACATCAATATATATGACAGCAATCTACCAGTACTTAATGTTTGGATTTTTTGTTGTAAATGATCAAGACATTTTCCTTCCTCCTTTTTAAACATAAATCTAATGTGACATGACAAAGAGATCTTGCTTTACTGCAGACTAGTATGTTGTTACAAAACAAACTAAAAAACCCAGAACATGTTAAGTTTACTGAACTAATACATGAGCTAACAATTTTTTTTTTTAGAAAACTGAATAAATGCAATTGTATCCCCCCCCCATGTTGATGGGGAATCAGTTTCATTCATTGTGTGTGGGTTGTTTTGTTTTTGTTTTTGTTTTTTTGTTTTGTTTTGTTTTGGGTTTTTTTGGCTCATCATTCTACATTTCACTTAACTGGTAGTGCTTATGTCAGTGGGACTTAAGTATTCATGCTGTTCAATTTATTTGGAACACATAACCCAAGAATTTTGTTAATAATGTGATTTTCATTTGTATCAGTTCATTGTAAAAGGGGGAGATTTAGCAAAATTATGCTCAATAGTCCTTCAGAAGAGAAGACCCAGCAATACCAATGAACACTATAAAGTGAAAATTCCCACAACACTGCAATCTGTGAAATCAGATACTTAACTAACCAAAAACAATTTGAAGTAGTGAACCATAGAGTATATAAATAACACATGTTAAAATAATCTATTTTAATATTTTTTTTTTCCATTTTGCAGACAATTTGAAACAAATCCTTTCCCCACCTGAACAGGTACAGACATCTCTATCAGCATATCAGTGCATGTCCAGGGATGAGGACATAATTAAGGGGCATATAGCCAAGCTAAATGATGGCTCTATTCCTAATGTTATTGGTTGTAAGTGACTGAGAAGGAGAAAGACCTGGGTGGCTATGGATGACTATGAGCCACTAACATTACGCAGCTGTGAACAGGGCTAATGCAATATTAGGATGCTTCAGGCAAAGTATTTCCAGGAGAGACAGGGAAGTGTTAGTATCTTAATATAAGGCCCTGGTGAAACAACATGTAGGATACTATGCAGTTTTGGGGTCCCTGTTTAAGAAAGAATGAATTCAGAGAGGTGCAGAGAAGGGCTATTAGCTCCATTATGGAAGTGGAAGCGTGCCAGTAGAAAGTCTGTGGGTTACATTGAGAGGGGAAAGCAACAAGGGGAATGTTGTGGTGGGGGTCTGCTATAGACCACCAGACCAGAAGCAGGAGGTGGATGAGGTGTTCTATGGACAACTAGCGGAAGCTTCTATATCACAGGCCCTGGTGCTGATGGAGGACTTCAGTTACCCTAACATCTGCTGGGAGGCCAATACAGCAGTGCATGGGCAATCCAGGAGATTTTTAGAGAGTGTTGGGGACAACTTTCTAGTACAAATGCTTGAGGAACCAACTAGGGGCCTTGCACCTCTTGACCTGCTGCTCACAAACAGGGAAGAATTGATCAGGGAGGTAGAGGTAAATGGCAAGCTAGGAAGTAGTGACCATGACATGGTTGAGTTCGGGATGCTGATTAAAGGAAGGAAGGAAAGAAGCAAAAGAAAAACCCTGGACTTCAAAAGAGCAGATTTTGGCTCCCTCAGGGAACTGATGGGCAGGATCCCTTGGGAAGCTAATCTGAAGGGAAAAGGAGTCCAAGAAAGTTGGTTATATTTTAAAGAAACCCTGCTAAGGGCACAGGAAGTTGCCATTCCAGTTAGAAGAAAGAATAAATATGTGAGGCAGCCAGAATGGCTAAGCAGAGAACTCTGCTCTGAGCTTAAACATAAAAAGGAAGCTTACAGGAAGTGGAAGCTTGGTCAGATGACCAAGGAGGCATATAAAGATATTGCTAGGGACTGCAGGGATAAAATCAGAAAGGCCAAAGGACAAATGGAGCTGCAGCTAGCAGGGGATGTAAAGGATAAGAAGAAGGGGTTCTACAAGTATGTTAATAACAAGAAGAGGATCAGGGATGGTGTAGGTCCCTTGCTGAATGGGGCAGGCATCCTCGTGACAGAGGATGAAGAAAAAGCTGAAGTGCTCAATGCTTTTTTTGCTTCAGTTTTCACAGGCAGGGTCAGCTCCCAGCCAACTACCATTGGTACGGCAGATTGGAGAGAAGAAGAGAGGCCCTTGGTGATGGAAGGTCAGGTTAGGGACTGCTTAAAGAAGCTGGATGTGCACAAGTCCATGGGGCCGGACGAACTTCATCCAAGGGTGCTGAGGGAATTGGCCGATGAGATAGCAGCATCTCTGGCTGTTATCTTTCAAAACTCATGGAGAACGGGGGAGGTGCCAGAGGATTGGAAAAAAGCAAATGTAGTGCCTATTTTCAAGAAAGGGAAAAAGGAGGATCCAGGGAACTACAGACCAGTCAGCTTCACCTCAATCCCTGGCAAAATTATGGAGCAGATTCTCAAAGAATCCATCCTCAAACACTTAGAGGAAAATAAAGTGATCAGGAACAGTCAGCATGGATTTACCAAGGATAAATCATGCCTGACCAATCTCATTTCCTTCTATGATGAGATGACTGGTTTTCTAGATGCAGGAAGAACCGTTGATGTGATATACCTTGATTTTAGCAAGGCTTTTGATACAGTTTCCCACAGCATTCTCATTGGCAAATTAAGGAAGTATGGGTTGGATAGGTGGACTGTAAGGTGAATAGAAAACTGGCTAGATCAATGGTTTCAGCGTGTAGGAATCAATGGTTCCATGTCTAGCTGGCAACCAGTCACTAGTGGTGTGCCCCAGGGGTCGGTCCTGGGGCCGGTTCTGTTCAGCATTTTCATCAGTGATCTTGATGATGGAATAGACTGTACTCTCAGTAAGTTTGCAGATGACACCAAACTAGGGGGAACAGTAGACACGTTGGAGGGCAAGGACAGGATTCAGGGAGACCTAGATAAATTGGAACAGTGGGCCAATAAAAATCTTATGAAGTTCAATAAGGACAAGTGTAAAGTCCTGCATGTGGGACGGAAAAACCCCATGCACTGCTACAGGCTGGGAAACATTCAGCTGAGTAGCAGCAGTGTAGAAAAAGACCTGAGGGTCATGGTGGATGGGAAGCTAGATATGAGTCAGCAGTGTGCTCTTACTGCCAAAAAGGCCAATGGCATACTTGGGCTGCATCAAAAGAAGTATTACCAGCAGATCAAGGGATGTGATCATTCCCCTCTATTCTGCACTGGTGAGGCCACATCTAGAATACTGTGTTCAGTTTTGGGCTCCCCACTACAAAAAGGACAGGGACCTACTGGAGAGAGTTCAGAGGAGGGCAACCAAAATGGTTAAAGGCCTGGAGCACAAGCCCTATGAGGAAAGACTGAAAGCATTAGGCTTATTTAGTCTGCAGAAGAGAAGATTGAGGGGGGATTTGATAGCAACCTTCAACTACTTGAAGGGGTGCTCCAAGGAAGATGGAGCTCGACTATTCTCGGTAGTAAAGGAGGACAGGACGAGGAACAATGGTCTCAAGTTGCGTTTAGGAAGGTCGAGGCTGGATATTAGAAAAAACTTTTTTACTAGGTGAGTGGTGAAACATTGGAATGAGCTGCCAAGGGAGGTAGTGGAGTCACCATCTTTGGAGGTGTTTAAGGCCCGGCTGGATAAAACCATGACTGGGATGGTTTAGTGGGAGTGGTCCTGCCTCTGGCAGGGGGTTCGACTAGATGACCTATAAGGTTCCTTCCAACCGTAGGATTCTATGATTCTATGATATAATTCTATGATTAGGATGATCCTAGGAATGATTGTTGCCATTGAGTCTGAATGCTTCTACTAGTGCATTAACCATGATCCTGTAAACACTCACATGTATGCTTAACTTCACTACCATGAACAGTCCTATTGATTTAAATAAAACTATTGAGTCCATGGTAGTAAAATTAAGCATAATAAGTGTCAGCAGGCTCTGAGCCTAGGCAATGAAATTAACATCTATCTTGTGTAGTTTGTTCTCTCTCTCTTTCTCTCCTGGCAGAAAGAATTGTGTGTATAATGCAATGCTTTGTTTTGGTAGGGGTTTTGCTGTGTTGTAATAGATTGTTGGCTGTACACAGTATATAGTGAGAACAGCTCAGGAAGGGCTTTTTGTAGTTTCTTGATCATGGGGTCCATAGTACACTAGTAATCTTAGCTCTAGTAGAATTTTGAGTATCCTGTGCCCTGTTATGCATAAAAATTGTTTGTTGTATATTAAAATTAATGTTAACCTTCAGCCAAGGTTGGCAGTTATAAAGCTTTGGAGGAATTTGGAGTTGGTATATTAACGGGAACAAGATTATGGTTTCATTTTGGATGTGGAAAACTTTTAGATTATTCAGAAGTTAGCACCACACAGATCTATAACCATAGCTGAATTTGTTTAAATTATCATCTGTTGAATTTTGATATCTTTGTCAAAAACAAAAGTTTTATATAAAAGTTTTAGTGGAAAAATAATTAAACTAAACTAATTCTTTTTTCCCCCCCTGCTACGCTAGAACTAAATCCACAAGAATTTTGCAGCGCTCATGTATGTATGGCCTGACTGCTGCTTAGGGGTTGCACAGTTATTAAGAAATATAATTACTGAAAATATGAAGCAACTCAAAGGCACCAACAAAGAAAGGCTCTACAATGCATTTGTAAGATAAAACATTCTTTTCTTTCACTTTATTCTTTAGATGTTTTGCTTTCTTAATAGTGTCAGGGATTATAATAATTAAACAACTAAAATGTCCAGGTTAGACTAGTTTCTTCTCTAATACAGCTGTGCATTTGGAGGAGGGCATATGGACTCACCAGCCAGTCTTTGAATGGCCTATATAAAGGTCCCTCTGAAGTTTCAATCCATGATCTTGGAAATGGGTATTTCAGTGGTATTCAGGAGCATAACATAAGGGAAGTGGGGATCAGAACCTCCAGCACTAGGCCAGGGAGACATTATGACTATATATACACTAGAAAAAGTTAGGTCAAATATGTTAATTTTAACTAATAAATTTGACTTTAATTTGAACTAAACTTGACCTTATTAAGTCAAATTAATAATGTGGACTAAGTCAACTTAAAGTTGAGTCAACTTAGTCCTCTTCATTAATTTGACTTAACTGCCCTTAATTTTAATTTAATAAAGTTGAATTAAGGGTTAATCCAGGTTACAGCATGCTTAGTTAGAAATAAGGAGTCAAATTAAGGCTTAGTTCGAACTAACAGGTGATTCCTATTAATTCGAATAAAGCTTTCATTAGCTCAAATTAAGGAATTTCTTAATTTGAGTTAAGGTAGGTCCAGTGTAGAGAGGGACTAATTTAGTTTGAATTAAACCTGCTTAATTTGACCTAAATTGCCAGTGTAGACATAGCCTATGAGTCTATCATCCTGCAAATCTAAATTCCTATGTGGCTTCCTTCTTGTTGTGGGGAGACAATAATTTGCTGCTGGTATGTAACATAATTAGCCCTTTAAAAGGGGGAAGGAAGGAAATCTCTTGTACTTAAAACAAACTCAGTATGGTTTTGATGTCTTCTGTTTAAAGTGAAAACATAGCCCTGAGAGGTGATATATGTTCAGTTAAATTTTAAGAACATAACAAACACTTTATTTCTTTGACTATACCCCTGTCTCTTTATGTTCACACTCCATCAGTGTCAAGAAAATAGAATGCAATGCACAAACAAATCCATAAAAACATTGCTAACAGTCTTAAAGAAACAGTGCCAGTGAAGCAAATTGAGAACTAAATGATTTATATTCTGTACAGCTCTTTCTTCTGCCTCCCTCCAGCCCCTGATCTAATGGCAAGCTGTTTCTAACAGTCTTTGTCATCTGTATGCTCCAAAAGTCCAAGTCCAAACTAACCGATAGTTATCTGATGTATTTTTTTTCTTTTAGACTTTAGGATATTTGCAAGTAGTAACAATACATAGTAGATGTGAGATGTGAAAGCTGAATTCCTCAACCAAAGAGTTACTGAGCCAATAAGAGGGGAAGCCAACTTAGATTTGGTATTGGTGAGTAGTGAGGACCTCATAGAAGAACTGGTGGAAGGGGACAACCTTTGTTTGAGTGACTGAGAACTAATTCAGTTCAAACTAAATTGAAGGATAAACAAAAATAGATCTGTGAGTAGGGTCTTTGATTTCAAAATGGCTAACTTTTAAACATTAAGAGAATAAGTTAAGGAAGTGGATTAGATTGAGAACTCATGGCTCTAAAGATGGAGGAGGCTCGAAATTACTTCAAGTCAAAGTTATGAGAGCTATCAGAAGCCTGAATCCCTTGCATCATAGGCAAGAGTTGTAGACTAAACTGGGTGAGTAAGCATGGCAGACATGTGATTAAGAGAAAGCAGGAAGCTTACAAGGACTGGAAGATGGGAGGGATCAACAAGGAAACTACCTCTTGGAAGTAAGAACATGTAGAGATTAAGTGAGAAAGGCCAAAAGTCATGTAAAGTTAGGCCTTTCAAAGGGAATTAAAACCAATAGGAAAAGGCTCTATAGCCATAAAAATAGGAAGAAAACAATGAAAGAAGATGAGAAACCGTTAAACATTGAGGATGGGGTGGAAATTAAGGATAATCTAGGCAGGGCTGAATATCTAAACAAATATGTTGCCTCCATTTTTTAATGAGACTAATGATGAGCTTAAGGAGAGTGGTAGGGTAGCTAATGGGAATAAGGATATGGCAGTAGATAGTACAACATCTGAGATAAAAGCCAAACTTAAACTTCTTAATGGGACTCAATAGGGTGAGGGTGGGGACTGGGTAATCTCCATCCAGAATATTATTAAAGGAACTGGCCCATGGAATTGCAAGCTCATTAGTAAGGATTTTTAATGAATCTGTAAACTCAGGGGTTGTACTATATGACTGGAGAACTGCTAACTTAGTTCCTATCTTTAAGAAAGGAGAGAAAAGTGATCTGTGTAACTACAGACCTGGTGACATGCAAGGCCTTGGGGGGGGAGGGGAAATGAAAGATAAAATAGTTAAGGATGTCAAAAGTAATAGCAATTGGGATGAAATGCAACATGGCTTTACTAAAGGCAGATCATGCCAGACCAACCTGATCTCTTTTTTGAAACGATAACATTTTTTTAAAGAGAAATGGAATGCAGTGGATCAAATTTACCCAGAATTAAGTAGGATATTTCATATCGTTCCACACAGGGAATTATTAGTGAAATTGGAGAAGATGGGGATGAATATGAAAATTGAAAGGTGCATAAAGAACTGTTTAAAGGGGAGACTATAAGAAACTTTCTAAAGGGAAGACTATAAGAAAGATGAGCTGTCAGGCTGGGGTAGGTGTTTGCTAGTGGAGTTCCTCAGGGATCAATCTTGGGACTAATTTTATTCAACCCTTTTTATAACTGACCTTGGCACAAAAAGTGGGAATGTACTAATAAAGACTGTGGATGACAAAAAGTTGAGGGGTGTTGCCAGTACAGAGAAGGATCAGGATATCATCCAGGAAGATCTGGATGACATTTCAAATTGAGCTAATATGAATAGGATGACATTTAATAGTGGAAAGTACAAGATCATGCATTTTACGGATGCTTGACAAGAATTTCTCCTATAAGTTGAGGATGCATCAGTTGGAAGTGACAGAGGAAGAGAAGGACTTGGTTGTACTGATTGATCACAGGATAACTAGGAGCTGTTGGTGTGATGTGGCAGGGGGAGAAAAAAAAAGCTGATGCAGTCCTAGGATGCATCAAATGAGTTATTTCTAGTAGAGACAGGGAAGTGTTAGTACTGTTATAAATGGCACTGTTGGTACCTCATCTGGGGCACTGTGTGCAGTTTTAGTTTTTCCTGTATGAGAAAGAAAGATGAGCTTGGAAAAAAAAAGTGCATAGAAGGGCTACAAGTATGATCCGTGGAATGGAAAACACTCCTTATGAGAGGAGATTCAAAGAGTTTGGTTTGTTTAGCCAAACCAAAAGAGATTTCAGGTGAGATATGATTGCTCTAAATATATCAGAGGAATTATTATCAGGGAGGGAGAGGAATTATTTAATTTCAGTGTGAATGTGGACACATGAACATAAACTGGCCATCAGGATGTTTAAACATGAAATTAGATCTTTGATTAGTTGTAGTAGATATGCCAGTTATCCAAGATGAGACTTTGGGTATGTTGGGTTCTGAGTTATTGCAGAGAATTCTTTTTTGGGTGTCTGACTAGTGAGTCTCGCCCACATATTCAGAGTTTAACTGATCACCGTATTTGGGGGTAAGAGAGAATTTCCCTCCAGGGTTGAGTGGTGAAGGTTATGTGGGTTTTTCACCTTCCTTGGTAGCATGGAGCACAGCTTACTTGCTGGTGTATTCTCTGAAAAGTAAAGTCTTTTCAAACTATGATTTGGGAACTTAATAACTTAGCTATAGCTTGGAAGTTTATTACATGAGTGGATGGGTGAGGTTCTGTGGCTTGCATTATGCAGAAGATCAGACTAGGTGATTTATTGGTCCCTTCTGTCCTTGGAGTGTATGAATCAATGAGAAATAATTTTAAAACTAAGTGATACTAGGTCTTCAAACTACAGGCCAGAGATCCAAAGCCAGCAAATTAGACTAGCAAAAATATGTCTTAATGTTTCCATTAGCTGGTCCTTAACAAGGACTGTGATAGTCCCTCCATGGACCATCTGCATAAAATGGCAAAGTTTATCTATCAAGAGGAAAAAGTTTAGTAATGACAAGGAGGAGTTTATTGGTTTTTATCAAAATGTATTTTTCAGTACAGATGGCAAAGAATTTTCATTCAAGAATAATCACTAGAAATGTACATGTTTAGGAAAAAAATATGAATCAACAGAGGAAAATTAATTTTATGACAATACACATATCATGAGAGAACTTGGTGCATCCAATTACAATCTGCTTGGAAACCCCACAGTATGGTCACCAATCTGTTGTGAGTGGATCTAATTGATTAGTTTCATCACTCTTTCCATTCTAACTTTGGACTTCTAAGGCTTAGGGTTTTGTTTGTTTCTTTGTTCTTTTTTTGTTTTGTTTTGTTTTGTTTTGTTTTGTTTTCCTTTCCTGGGGATTTAGGATTTTGAAGACTAGCCACCCCAGGCCCAGAAACCAGTATTTCAGGTCTCCGTCAGTCTCTCTGGCCCCAGTTGATTAAACATATTCCCCCAGAACATGATCTAGCAGTCTAGCTTTTATTTATCTCCTTCTGGGACAGTCTGGCAGGAATTCAAGTAACAGTCGTACCAAGGGGATCTCTTAAAGACAGCACTTTACTCTTAAAAGTACTAGTGGTGTATAGTTCTTTGTAAAATAAGTCCTGAAATGTATCTCCCACCAAAAATGAAAGTAGAAAATATGAAACAAATACAAAATCTGATCTCACTCTTCTGAATCCAAGGCTTGTTAATGTTTCGCGCTAGGCAGAATTCCTCTTAACTTCTATCTCTGCAGCCAATCCTGCTTTCAGGAAGTGATAAACTCTTCCTCTGAACAAAGGAAAGTCCTCCTAACAAGTTTCTCTTCTCTTGCCAAGTACTCAGATCCAGCAGCCGTACTGATGCCTTCATATAGAAAATTCATTAGTTTGTGGGATTGGGGCAATGGTTAAAACAATCAGTGCTGAAGGCTCTTAATTGTTTTGTGATAGAGGACCAACAGACATACTGATACTTTTCTCCAGTGCAATGTCAGTGCACTGGCATTCAAGTAAAACATAGATATCTGATCTAGCACAATTCATTCAGAATTATGGGCAATTCGTATGTCAGGTAATTCACAAGAAGCACATAACTTTGTTAGCACCTACAAACAAATAAACATGATAACACTTGCTATAATTATTTCTGCCCTGTTCCACTTTTCATTAGCTCTACATATTTTTCTAGAGTCACTGGAAGTGCAGTGAAAAAGCAAATACAGCAGCTGGGGAAAAGAAGAGATTGACTAAGCCACATTGTTAGATTGTGGTAGAGTGTGATTTTCTATTGTTACTGTTTCTTCAACACTTTGGACAGTGCAATAAATACATATATAGACATCAATATAGGTAATATTTATTTTCAATTCCCATGTCACTTTTGGGCCAAAACTGTTTAAGCTACTAAAGACAAACTTTTAACATTTTTAATACGAAGTCAACTTTAGACAAAAATAATGATCAGCATCAATTTAAAAGAACCATTAACAAGCTGCATATACATAATTATTTATTTACTCTAAATTTCTATTGGGCATGATAAGGTCAATATTATGGTGATGTAAACATTATTTAATACAGAATGAATGAATAAATGAAATATCAAACATAAATCTCTTTCAATTTAACATGCAGATTTAAATTAACAGATAAGTTTGCTGGTAATAAAGTCAGGATTACATCACTTCAAAAGTTAAAGATCAGCAGAGTATTTAATTACAAGAATTCTATTAGTCAATAGGATTCATGTTGCTGAATCTCAGTGCATGTACTGGCCTGTTTACCAGTGTGTGTTTAGGAGAAAATTATTAATAATATTTCTGGGATGGTCCATGCAAGATCACCAGGTGCCCTTCAATATAGATACCTTCCTGAATGTTATGAAAATGAAGCCTACTTTAAAATCTCTAAAGAAGAAAGCCCCTGGTAACTGGCATGCTAGGAAAGAGTAACTGAGCCAGTGGGATTCAATGTATTGTGTATGTTGTTGTAAGTCTGATCCTGCAGTGGAATCCAGTAGCATGGAATGGACACCTGTACACAGGTGAAATCCCATTGACTTCATTGTGACTTTCTCTGTATGCATAAGAGATGCATCCTTTCAGTAGGATTACCGTATATCATCACGTATAAGCCAAAAATGTTGTGCCTGAAAATTGGCTTCAAAACAGGCTCTTGGCTTATACTCAAGGGAATACGGTAGACAGCCCCTCCCAGGAGTTTCCCAGACCATGTGGCAGGCCGGAGCCCCAGTGTTGCCGGGCGGCCATCTTGGGCAGTCAGCCAGGGCTGGGGCTGGAGTGAGGAGGGGACCCTGGCATCTGGAGCGGCCATGTAAGGAGGCCTGGGGGGGGTTGGCCTGGACATTGCGGGGGGTTTCAGGGAGGCCATGGAAGCGGTGGCAGGTACTGGGGATGGGGGAGAGGGTCGGGGAGTTGGGGAAAGTGATGGGATGGCCGGGAGGATTTGGGGGGGTTCAGGGAGACCAGGGAAGGGGCGGCAGGGCTCAGGCATGGGGGGGGGAGTTGGGGAGTCCAGGAAAGTGGCAGGAGGACCCAGAGTTTTTGGGGAGCCCAGGGAAGCAGTGACAGGGACTGGGGAATGGGGGGGGTGCCTGGCAGGCTGGGAAGAACAGCAGCAGGGGTTGTGGGGTGACAGGGAAAGGGTGTTGAGAAACAGGGGAGCAACAGCACTGAACTGAGACGGGAGTAGGGGGTGGCAGTAAAAAGCCAGGGGGCAGCAGGAGGAGCTGGGGGGCAGCAGTGGGGAAGTGGCAGAGCAGGGGGGGCAGCAGGTAGCAGTGAGGGAAGGGTGGAGTAGGGGGTGGCAGTGAGGAGGGGGCAGTAGGAGGAGCAGAGAGCGGAGGTGAGAAAGGGGCAGAGCAGGGGGCAGCAGTGAGGGAAGGTCAGAACAAGGGGCAGCAGGAGGAGCAGGGGGCAACAGCAGGAAACAGAAGTGAGCAGGGGGTAGCAGTGAGGAAAAGGCAGAGCAGGAGGGCAGGAGTGAGGAATGACAGTGAGGGGGCGAGGGAAAAGCAGCAGCAGAGATTTTGGGGTAGGGAAGCTGTCAGAAACTCCAGAGGAAGCCAGCAGCAGTGGGTGGGGTGTTAGGGGCCAATGCCAAAAGGGGACCTTGGTTTATACCTGGGTCACCAATTTTAGCTTCTTTTGGGGGCACAGAATTGGGGGGGGTCGGCTTGTGCCTAGATCGGCTTATACCCACTTATATACGGTACTTAAGTGAGCATAGTTATGTGTATCCTTAAGCATTCTCAGAATCAGCAGGTATTTTTATGGCCAGCCTTAGGTAAGAGTCTTTATAGTTTCAATGAAGTTTCCCCATGAGGAAATGGGGATACTGATACACAACTTCTTTGTAGAATACATTATCTCTGAATGAAAAAAAAAATCTGGATAAGAGAGGAATATTATCAAATGGTAAAGGGTCTAGATAGGGGACAGGTACAGCCTGTTTAGACTTAATTTTAACAGAGGGGAATTTGGAGCCTTATCTGAAGATGGAAGGCAACTTGGGTGACAGTAATCATGAAATGATATTTTTTTCATGAGTCTAAGAAAAAGAAGTGAAAGCAGCAGAATAAAGACAGTGGTCTTAAAAAATAGTTACAGAACAAGCAAACAACCCCCCCCCAATTTTAAAAAATTCAGAGAACTGCCAGTCTAGGAAGAAAATCAATGGGGAAAAGTAGTTCAGGAAAACTGCCAGTTTCTCAGGCACCAGGACACACTATTCTGAAGTGAAGAGATGGAAAGACTTTTGGCCAGTATGGTTCCATGAGGATATCCTTACTGACCCAAAAATAAAGAGGAATCCAAGAGAAAAGGTGGATAAATTGTTAATAATGAACACACAAGAATAGCACAAATGCGTAGGGACAAAATCAGAAAGGCTAGGACATAGAATGAGTTTCAGCTAGGAAATGACATAAAAGACAAAAACAAAAGATTTTATAAACTTATTAAAAGTAAGAGAAATATGAAAGCTTGAAAGTAAGAGTCTACTTCTTATCAGGGAACTAAAGATAATAAAGGATGACACTAAGAAGTCCCCTCTAAAATGTTAATTGTGATGGGATTCTTAACATAAGTAACTTTAACAAGGGAGAAGGAACAGTAGCTCAGTTTGGAGGGTTGGAGGAAATAGGTTAAAATATTTAGCCAATTTTGACATATTCAAGTATTCAGAGCCTGATGAAATGCATGTTAAGGTACTAAAACTAGTAGAAGCAATTTTGGAACCATTAGCAATTATCTTGGAAAACTCATGGAGGGAAAGTAAGGTTCCAGAAGACTAGAGGTGGCAAACATAGTACCTGTCTTTAAAAAGGGGAACTATGAGAAACTAGGGAATTATAGACCAGTCAGCCTAACTTCAATATCTGGAAAGATATTGGAGCAAATTATTACAGTTTGTAAGTACCTAGATGGAAGTAAGGTGATAAATAATGGCAGCATAAAATTGTCGAGGACAAATCATGACAAACCAACCTAATTTTCTTCTTTGACAGGATTACAGGCCTATGGGCTAGGGGAGACAGCAGTAGAGTGATTCTAGTAAGATTTTTGGCAATGTCATGTGACATTCTCATAAGCAAACTGAGGAAATGAGATCTAGATAAAATTGCTATAATGTGAGTTCTTCACTGATGGTTGAAAAACTGTATTTAGAGTAACCAAGTTCCAAAGAGTTAGCCATGTTAGTCTCGCTCAGCAAAATGAAAAAGGAGTCTCATAGTCTTAAGATCTACAGACTCCTTTTTGTTGTACTCAGAATAGTTATCAGTGGTTCACTGTCAGACTCTTAAGGATATATCTATTTTGGTTCATGGGGGACAGTTCTTATGGGTCCAGTACAAGCCAATATTTTCATTAATGACTTGGGGAAATGGAATGGAAAGGATGCTTTAAAAAATTGTGGATTATACCAAGGTAGAAGGGTGCTAAAACTCTTTGGAGAACAGTATTAGAATTTCTAATGACCTTGATAAATTGGAGAATTGATCTGAAATCACCACGATGAAATTCAGTGAAGACAAATGTAAAGCACTACATTTAACAAGGAAGAAATCAAATGCACAGCTACAAAATGGGGAATATCTAGTTATTACAAGATACCAATAACATGATACAACTTCAGGGAAAAAAAGCCTACTAATTCTGAGCTTTATTAACAAGAAGGTCATACTGAAAATTCAAATCTACTCTGTACTGATGAGGCCTCAGCAGGACTACTGTACTTTCTAAGAAACTGGTGGACAAATTTGAGGAAATCCAGAGGGAAAAACTAAGAATTCTAAACAGACAAGATTTAGAATAGTTGGTCTATAGAGTGGCTTAAAAATAAAATAAAATAATCCTGGGCATGTATAGTCTTGAGGAGACTGAGTAAGGCCCTTTTAAGTCCTTTAAATATGTTAGAGGGTGCTGATCAATTGTTCTCCATGTCCCCTGAGGGTAGGACAGGAATTAGTCTTATCTGCAGAAAAGGTGAATTAGGTTTGGAATTAAGCTATCAGGATAGTTAAATATGGAATATATTACCAAGGGGGGTTGTGGAATCCCTCTCCCTGCAGATTTTTAAGAACACAGGTCAGGAATAATCTAGAAATACTTGACACTGCCTCTGCATTGGGTGGGTGCATGGGTGGGTGGGGACTCAATGACTTTGTGAGAACTTCCAGCATTACAATTCTATAATTAATCTCACTTAAAAGTACTGATCAATCTGTTGCACTATGGTGACTTTTTGTACTCTGGGAAGCCACGGTTTTATATAAAACTTTTAATACCACAGTTGCCAAAGTTGTTTCTTTTTGACTTGCTGGAGGAAAAAAATAATATCCAAGTAATGTCCCATTTTATCATAACCCTTAACTGGGGAAGGACAAAAGAAACATTTATTCACTAGATGTCTGTATACTAGGGGGAAAAAATCAGTAAAGTCAATTTTGGGGAAAAAATAAATCTGAATAATAACTCCATAGATCTATTGGTTCCTTTGAAACTTTGTATTCTTTCATAATTCATATAGAACTCAAATAAAATAATATGAAAAAAGTGGTTTTGTGTCTTTTGTTACTATAATACCTCTTATTACTCTCAGAAGACTAATAATAAATGATCATTCACATTTCTGTGGATCTCTCATTACAAGGTCACAGAAGTTACTAAACAAAACATGAATCCAGAACAAATCCCTTAAGGTATGTCTACACTTAGACTTGAATTCAAATTGATGACAATCAATTTGAATTCAATTAAGTGCATGGCCACACTCTTTTCCCTCAATTTGAACTGAGGAAGTCATCAGTCTGAATTGATGAAAGCTGACTTTGAATTGGTCAAACCTCATTTCACTTTAAAGTCAGGGTCAATTTGAACCCAGTTGTTCAAACTACTGGGTTCAAATTGACCCGGTGTGGCTATGTCAATTTAAACTCCCAAAGTTCAAACTGACAATGGTTGACCTTCCTCCCAGGGTGCCATGCCTAAAGATGTCTCCAGCCCCCCCCCCCCCAGCCAGATTGGGCTGGAGGGCAATGGGGTTCCTGTTCCCTGGGTGGAAGGCACTGCAGCATGCAGCTTCTCCTGGGCTGGCCACGCATGGGGAGGGCACCCTGGTGCACAGCTACCTTCTCACTGGCCATGTGCTGACAAGGTACCCATGCATAGCCAGCTGGACAGGAGCTGTGTGCGGGGAGTGCCTTCCAAGTGTGCAGCCAGAGGAACAGGAGCTGCCTGTCTGGGTCCCTTCCCTGTGCATGGCCAGCCAAGGTGAAGGTGCATGTGGGGGTGTCTTCTCCAGAGTGTGGCCAGCCCAGGAGAAGGCAGGTGCAGGGATGCCTTCCCTGCGTGCAGCTAGCTGGGCAGGAGCCGGGCGGGGTGTGCTTTCCCTGCTACGGGGCTCTTAGCCCCCCACCACCACCACCACCAGGATCCCTTCCCTGCTGCCCCAGCTGTGCTGTCAGCTCTGGGCCAAGGAATTCCCACAGCCCTGTGGTGAGAGCACAGCCCCGGCAGGGGAGGAGGGATTGCTCCAGCCTGTGCTGAGAGCATGGCGGTGGGGAGAAGGATTCCCCCAGCCCCACACTGACAGCACAGCCAGGGCAGAGGAGAAGGTATTTGCCTGGCTGTGGTGACAGCGCAGGACAGGGAATCCCTTCTCCCCTGCCCCCTCTGTGCTGTACAGAGGGGGAGTGCCCTGGCCCTAGAGAGCCCTGGGAGGGGAAAATATCCCCTGCTAGGCTCCTGCCTTCTGAGCATGGTATGGGGAAAAACATCCCCTGCCTAGCTCTAGCCCCACGGGGGCTAGCACTGGGCAGGGGATGTTCTTCCCTGTGTCGGGCTCAGAGTGCTGGATCCTGGCTGGAGATGGGGTAGTGGCATGGCCCTTCTAGGGGGCCATGTTGCCACACCTCCCATGGTGCCCCTCCAATTTGAATTAGGAAGTCCAGTTCATGAACATGCTAATTTGAATGGGAGTTTCTCGTGTGGTCATGTTAATTCGAATTTACTCAATTTGAACTAATAATTATTAGTTCGAATTGACTAGTTCGAATGTAATCATTCAAATTCACAAGGTAAGTGTACACAGCCTTAATCATTCCCCATTTTTGTATGTTATCAATCCAAATCTACATCCAAACTTTGCAGCTTTCACACTTTCTTGTCTTCTGTTGCCAATGCACCAAATGAGGTAGGACTGAAATCCTACAAACACATAAACATCTAAATAAGTAGTTTACATCCTGTCTGCCCTTTTATCCACAATTTTGGACTAAAGAGTTTCTGATATTACAGATTTAAAACATGGCACTTAAATTATATTTTCTCACATCATTCATTATTAATGACTAATTGCAATGTCCATTGCTGAAAAGTTGTTCATAAAATGTTTTCATCATTAAGACTTTCCTCATTTCTTCACCTGAGAAAGCAGACTGTCATTGTTTTCCTCTGTGTTGGGTTTTCCAGGTACGTGCTTCAAAAAGTTCATTTTCTTTGTGAAGATGAAAAATGAGTCTTCATTGAGTTTTATTATTATTATTATTATTATTATTATTATTATTATTATTATTGAGTCTTATGATTATTAATATTTAAATTTTGTAATTATTGGAAATTCATAATGAAAGTTAGTATGCATTATCCTGAGAGTTTTGGACAAATCTCTGTTATTAATTCAATTTGGCTACTCTGAAGTAACTTTTTTTAATCACTAAAAACTAGTTTTGCTCCAGTTAATCTTTTATATGTACCTATGTCTGTCTTATGATGCTTCTGAGTATTACTGTAGTTATCAATAAGCTAATTTATAAAAACATTCATTTACTACATTTAAGAAAAATTTTTCATTTTAGCTCTTGTTCTTTATTTGAAGAATATTCTTTTTTTTCTTCAAAATTATTAATATATTTGGGGTTCATTCCTTCTAATATATGTTATAATCAGCATATTCACCGTTGGCCATAAAAGTGCTTACCATAAATAAATTAAAAGACTATCCATACTACTTACCCACTGAACAGTGAGCCAACTTCTAGGCATAGTTAAAACTTATTCTGTCACCAATCTGAAGCAACTCTTTTATGGTATTCTTTGACAGTCTGTAGCATGAATACCCAGAAAGCTGTCTATGTTCATCAAGTGGAACTCATTTAAAATTAATGGTGGCGCCACCTTAAAATCATCTTTAAACAATGGCATGAATTTCAGAAAAAGAACAGAGACTTAAGCTGAATGGCAGCTGCAGGAAAACTGAAAAGTCTTTCCTTCTAAAAATACTTCTAAACAGTAAAGGCATTAATATTGAGTCTCCCTGGGCCGATTTTAATTTACTGTGTAAGGTGAACGAAAGTTAAAATTACGTATTTACCATGATTCATACTGACCTAATATCCCGAGCTTCATCCTCAGAATAGATACAATAGATGCAATGAAACATTCAAATCTCTGCTTTTTCTTATACAATTGATTCGATATGCTTTACTGATGCAGTCTCAGAAGCCCGTGGGATTAACTAATATTTTCACTGAGGTCAACAAAATTATTCTGACAATCTTAGATAATATCCGTTGCCGAACTAGTCCTCCATAAACTTGTTTAGATCTCTTTTGGGAACCATTTATATTTTGGTTCATCACAGCGTACCAAGGTAATGAGTTCCACAGGTTCTGTGTTATATGAAAAAGTGCTTCCTCTTGTTTGTATTAAACCTGCTGCCTATTAACTTCATCAGGCAATGCCTGATTTTTGTACTCTGGGAAAAGTAAATAACACTCTTTCTATAGCATTTCTGTGTCTCTAGACCTCGATCACGTTCACCCCACCCATCCCTTTTTTAAGATGAATAGCCCTAGTATTTTTAATCTCTTCTCATATAGAAGCAGTTATATAGTCTTGATCATCTTTTCCCTTCTCTGAACCTTTCTATTTCTAACATCTACATTTTAAGATGGAGCAACCAGAATGGTACACAATATACAAGGTATGGGTGCAGCATGGATTTACATTATGACATCATATTTTATCTTGTTTTATATCCTTTTGTCAATGTTCTCTTTTATTTTTTGGCCATTGCTGTGCATTGAACTGAAGTTCTCAGGGAACTATTCACATTGTCTCCAGCATCCCGTTCACCTTCATCTGCCTCATGGGGCCTGGGTTAGAGGACTTCAGTAACTCAGTCATAGGCTAGGAGTATATTAAAGGAGTGTGTGGGTCAGATTCTGGGGACTGCATTATACAGAGATCAGACTAGATGATCATAATGGTCCACTCTGATCTTATAGTCTATTGGTATGCAATATCAGAAGAGAAGAAGGCTAAGTGATCAATGAGAATGAATGGTTCTCTGAAACTTAGTTTGAAAGATGTTTGTTTATACCAGACATGTTCTCCAATGTATATTTTGGCCATATACATGTTAGTAGTCTAAAACTTATGGAAGGATTATAAAACTCTAAGGTGTAGAATGTTATGTATTTGTGCTCCTTCATCATTGCTTTGTTTAAACACAGTTGCCTTGCATGAAGTCACTGTGTGGAAAGAGTTAATTTAAGTAATTTTATACTAAAATGTCAAGATTTCACCATACTGCACTGTAGACCTTCAGATATTAGTTTGTTACAGAATAAACTGTCGTGTTGCAGAACAAACAATCAAGACTTTGTATGCCCAGAGTTTCTGTATGAAAAGCAGAAAATGATGAATATTGTGTATTTTTGTTTTTAACTGGGAAAATCTTGCTTTGTTGTAAAACATATTGCTAAAACATTACTTTGTTTTTAATACCTTTTTACACAGTCACTATTGTGTGATTTCAGAAATAGAAAATATTGTCATTAGTATCAATGTTAGAGTAGTGGCAGAAAGATAAAGTTCTTCCATTATGTACCCTGGGGTTGACATTATTTAGCTGTAATATATAGCTATATTATACAGCATACCTTAAGAGACAAGCTCTGTTATTAGTTAACACGAAGACTTATTCCATATTGCAGCCATGATCAATTTAACACAACTTGCCACAATATTTAAATCAATTGTCACTTACTATGAACAACAAAACATGCCTCTTAATCTCTATTACCTTAAGTGTACATGAAGGACAGAAAATAAATTTTCAGAAAAATGAAGGCAGACCTTGAGATTATAGGATTTTCTAAATAGAATGTATTAAGAAACATATTCTGTTGTGAGTTATTTTGACTATTGATTTAAATACGGTGGCCACTTTTGGCAAACTGATCATGGTAGTGAATCACTACTCTTGGTATCTAACAGAGATTATCTCTTACATTATATTATCTTAAATGTATGTGTAAGGCAAGGAATGAATTTTCTGAGAGAAGAGAAGGAAATGACAGTGAAGCCTGTGGACTTTTCTAAGTGCTATATAACATACCCTCTGATTAATCTCAGAGAGTACAGCTCATGCATCATCACTCTCATCAAGCAAAAATAAGTTCATATACTTCAAGTCTTCCACCCATTCAACAGCATTTAAAACTGTAGACATAACTGTAAGACAAAGCATGAGATGTGTAAGAATGTGCCTTGAATGGATAAATAATGAAATTAGAATAGAACAGAATCATCGGGTTGGATGGGACCTCAGGAGATCATCTATTCCAACCCTCTGGCGTTTGAACCCAGGACCTTCTGCATGTAAAGCAGATGTGCTAGCCACTAAATTATAAGATCAGTGTTAGCAAACTTTTTTTTATTATTATAGGGCTCATAAAAGAAATACAGCTGTTTGAAACAGGTTGTTAGTCTTACTACGGCCAAGTTTCTTCTGTAGCTCAGCAGCTGCTTTAGAAGCTGATCCAGTTTGCAGTGAAGTCAAGGGCAAGTTAGTAGATATTCACTTCTTAGAGACCATCAGAGGTCAATAGTACTAAGTGGGGTAATTGCTTGGCCTTCCTGTGATGAAAAATAGTCAAATAATTTGAGCATATTCTCTAATTAACCATTTTGATTTTGGACCAAACCTTTCAGAAGCAGATGCCTACTTTGGCTCATAAATCTGTTTTTAAGCTACCTAAATGCATGGCCTGATTCCCCCCCACCCCCCCACCCCCAAAACGTGCAAGAGAACATAGCAGTTCCCATTGTATTAGTGCATGCTGCAGGACTAGCCCATATAATGAATTTTTATCCAATGTGAGATACAATGCAATTAATTAACACAATTACAAAACAGACTTCAAAGGAAGAAACAAGCATAATGGGACATTTTTAAAAGAAAAAGTACACAAGAGGAAATGTATCATACAATAATTTGTCATCTCTATACCAGGATCAGAGTCAAACTAAGAAATTGCCTGCAAGTTAAGTATTCTAGTTCAACTGTTTTCTGATCTGCTTTGGATAGAAAATATGTCAAGGAACAACCTATGATTCAATTAAACAAAATTCAGTCTTCTACAGGGAACCACCCCAAGTTCCTGTGTACCTGTTAAGCCCCATTTTCATCTGTTTTGAAAGCTTCAGTGGCATTTTGGGGCTTTAGTAGGCCCACTGAAAAGGCATGGATTTCACAGGATGCTCTTAAACACTACATTCTAGCATGAATCAAACTGAAGCTGTTAAAAACTAATGAAACTGAAACCATGTTTTAAGTGAATGTAACATAGTTCCTTAACTCTTTTTCTGAGTCCCCAGTTGGTGGGCCTTATTATAGATAGTAGATGTTAGAAGTTTTACATTTGATTTAAAACTTTAACTATGAGGGACAAGAACATATTTATCTTTGCAGCTAGTTCTCCACTGAATTTCTGAAAATGGATGGTATGAAGTTGAGCCATAATCCAGATGGGATGGTACTTTTTTCTTTTAATCTTTTAAAAACATTTCTCCAGTATTGCTTTTTCACACCTTGATTGTCAGAAAATTACATCTTTTCTGTCCAGTGCTGTGTGATGAGTTACCTGAAGTGATATTGTATTGGTAATGCCCTGTTTTACTGTGTCACAGTTATGGCTACCTGATTCAAACAGATTGCAAGTAATCAACAGGCCAAAAAGGCCTATAAATACACTCAGTTCTCTAAACTTTAAAACTTCTTAGGAAAAAGCACCATTTAGGAAAAGACAAGATGCACTGGCTCCTTTTTTATTTTTCGGGGGGGGGGGTAAGGGGAAGGAGAAGCGAGAAATGTTGTTAATATCTCCTCTGAATATAAACAAAGGCAAAAGCAAAACAAAACAAAACCAAATAAACCTTACTTTCAGTTTAGTGAAATGTTTTTATGAGTTAAACTTCAGGTCAAATAAATCCAAAATTGTGAGGTGGCAGTTAAATCAGCATCTCCAGGGTTATTTATATATAAAGATGTTTCCGAAGTGGTATGTTTCTCTTCTTAACAGAGCCGTAACATGGTGTTTTGCCACCCAGGGCATGTTCCAATCAGAATGCACCTCTTCCTATTAGCAGCACTCAGAGCCGGCACTGCAAAGCCTCCCCTTTCATAACGCAACTTTATTGAGCCACTTCTGGCCACCTGGGGCTGCACCCCATCAGTCCCGCCATAGTTACGGCCCTGCTTCTTAAAAAATATTTTGCAATTCACCAGCTTCATGAGTTGCAGCTTATTAATAGATATCTCATCACAATTGTAGGCTTGTTCTCATCAAAATTTACACATTGCAAATTAGGTTAGAAAGGAAGGTAAAAAAACAGGGCCCAGAAATTGAAGACTCTTTGTTCATCAGCAGAACTTTATTTTAGAGTGTGATCTTGGTTTAACATCTGTCTAGAGATCATGCAGATTTATAATCAGATTATAAAAAGCAAAAGTTTCAAAGACAAAATAGGTGAGAATTGTGTCATGTAGCGCTTCTAAGAAGTTGTGCCACATGTTTTTTAATTGCTGAGTGTTGTATTTTTAGTACACTGATTACACAAGAATTTCCACTTTGTTCACTGTTCCAGTACATTGGTAAATTGGACTATGAGCATAGTCTTCAGCATAACAAACTGTTACATCCATGTTGTAAATTCTGTTTTATAAGTCAGTGAAGTCCAAAAAGCAATCCGGATGAAGGAATAGGGTATATGTCCAGTTAATCTGCAGTTTTTTAAAAAAATACCCAAAGTGCAAGTCTACTCAAGTGTTGTTACAGTTACTTCTATCTGGAGTCATAGATAAATATGGCACTTAAAAGAACTAATTTTCCAAGGGCCAGATTCTACACCCTTTTATTTTTTTTTTCCCCATAGTAGGTAGTAATTAGTGTTACTGAAGTAGTAGCTAGCACTCATACAAGGGAAACAATAGAATCAGGACATTTCAAAATATTAGGGAACATAGTATAAAAAACCCTTTTTTTAAATCATGCTAGCCAAAACAAAAACAACAAACCACCTACACAAATACTATCATTATTATATGATTCTTGGATTAAATCCTAATAGCATTGAATTCATTGGAAATACTGCCATTCACATAGAAGTCAGGACAGGATTTCACCATTAAGGTGTGTGTTTGGTTTTGTAACAATTACTGTAGAATACTGTAATTTTTTATAAGGGCATGCTCCAAAAGTTCAGGTCCCTACCTGAAGTTTTCTCAACTCCCTTAGACTTACCCCTTGAATTTTCCTCTCTCTTTTGACCAGCACATGTATGAATTTGGACCTAGTTTCCTTAGCTTCAAGCCTTCCAGATCTTAACATATTTTTCCTAAACTTGAAAGGACCACAGAACCCAGCCCCATCTTCTTAATCTGAAATGTACATGGGGAAAAAGGATGGAATCTCATCTCCCCTCTCTGTTGGGGCCTGAGGTTTCCTCAGTCAGAAGTGATACAGAAAGCACTGCCTTCTCTTCAAAACCTGGAAAAGTCCTGTAACTTTGAGAATGAAAGACATCACCAGGCAACATAGAAATGCCTACATCTGCTAACACTTCAGGAAGTGTTTAGTCAGAAATGAAAGTCATATGCGGGGAGAGTGATAAGGAAGGGAGAAAAAAAAGGAAAAGTGCTGGTAAAAAGGTGCTTATCTGATTTTTTTTTTCCTGTGTTTTTTTGGGCTATGGTTGTTTCTTTCTCTTTCAGAACTTGATTGTCACCCTTAAAAAGCATGCAGCTTATTCCCTTCTAGGCCAAAAGCACTTGCGTAGCATATAAAAATGTTGTCTTTACTATTGATAAAACAGTTAGAATTCATGATCAGAGTACTTACAAGAATGCATACATGTCCGTTCTTACTGTTCATTGTGATCCCTAATATGTTAGACACATACACACACACCAGTTTAATGCTATGTTTCTGCCAATACATGAGTCATCTTGCACCAGACCGATCTACAATCTTCTATTTAATTCTTCTAATAATAATTTGACACTGCTTGCTACCCAATATGCTCAAATTCAGTCTCATCACAAAATTGAAGTATTCTTGTGCTTATAGATAAAAAGATAAAAATTGCTTTCAGAAAATTTATAAATTCAGGATGAGGGTAATGACAACTCTAGCAACCAAAAACAATAAGGAAGGATTAAAGTGAACTATCTATCTATGTGGTAAAATACCTCTAGACAGGTATCACCCCCTGACGTACAGCCACTTGCCTATGCTGGTTCAAACTGGATTTTCTAGAGACCAGCAGACAAACAAAGGGCTTTTGGTATAAAAAGGCTGCATTTAAACTGGCTTAGGGCCTTCTTTCTGATCCAGGAAAAGAGTAGACTTTCTGACCAAAGTCCCCAACTCTTACAGAAGGATTAGAAAAAATTTAACCTACCCGTCTGCCATGAGAATGAAGTTGCCTTTGTTAAGCTTTAAAGCTGCTTATATGACGTCTTTAATTGTTGTTTGCTCTGAAATGCTTTCACCTTTGGAATAAATGTACTTACTTACGTATATACTGGAGCCTTAAGTCAACTTAATGTTCCTTAAGTCAACTTAAGGAAAGCTCAGTCCACACTGGGAATTTATTAAGTTGACTTAAGCACTTTTTTAAGTCACCTTACTAAAAACGCCTTTTAAGGTTGGGTTAACACTTAAGTCAACCTTATTAAGTTGACTTAAGCCAGTATAGATGAGGCATAACCCTTAACTCAGTCTTCTTAAGTTGACTTAAGGGCAATGCCTTGTCTACACTGGCTTAAGTCGACTCAATAAGGTCAGTTTATGAATGTGGGCAGTCTACAGGCATTTGGAATGTGGATGCTCTAGGTCAACTTAACAAGATTGACTTTAAGTCCACTTAAGGTCAACCTTGTTAGGTTGACTTAACAGAGCATCCTGTGTTGACATTCCCTTAGAGATGTGTGGTAACATAACAGTTGGCAATGCACTTCTCAAAGTCCCCGGAGACAAAATAGAGGTACTGGTTTTCGAAGCACAGGTACTTGCCTTTTGGTAAAATGGCTTTCTAGGTACATCACAGTGTTATCAGGGAACTGTGCAGCCTTAAAACCCCTTGTTAGGATGGTTAAAGATGAGGGTCTGTACCCAAGAGAGGTAATAATTGGAATATTTAAGTGGGCACTTTCCAGGGACCTTGGCACTAGAATACAGGTGCAGTTACCCTGAACATGACCCATCATTTCCATAAATTTTGAGGACTTTATTCAAAGAGCTCTGAGTTGTTTAATAATTAGAATTGAAATCACAGAGAAAATAAGTCCATTAAAAGTGAAAGATGCATTCAGAGAATTTCTATTGTTTCTTCTCCTTTAATGGGGAAACAAAATTAATATCTGTGATAAGAAAGGAGTATTTGTAATTAACTTATAGGGTATGTCTACACTTAGAGCTGAATTCAAACTGATTGCCATCAATTTGAATCCTATTAAGTGCATGGACATGCTGGCTTTCCTCAATTCAAATTGAGGAACTCTTCAGTTTGAATTGATGAAAGCTGACTTCGAATTGGTCAAACCTCGTTTGGCTTCGAAGTCAGGGACAGTTTGAACTCAGTAATTCGAATTCACCCAGTGTGGCCATATCAATTCGAATTCACTGTTAGTTTGAATTAGCCACAGCTTGATTTTTTCCTATACAGTAGTGCCCCCTACTGAATTCGAACTCACAAGTCCTGTTCATGGACATGCCAATTCGTATTGACTGAATTCAAATTAGTAATTATTAGTGCCAATTGACGAATTCGAATTCAGTAATTCAAACTGAAACTCTAAGTGTAGATATAGCCATAGTTAAGGCACTGGACTGGGAGTCATGCTCATTCCTGCTTCTGTCAGACACCCTATGTACCACTGAGCAAGTCATTTTGTATCTGTCTGTCTCCATTCTCTGACTGTGGATGATAATAGATTACTTTGTCTACTTGGTTTAGTTGAACTATAAATTCTTTGAGCTATAAGCTAAAGCTAGCCAAGTATTTGTCACAAAATATTATAATCAGAAATTTTTAATTCATCTGACCAACAACTTTTTCCAAAAGGTTCAGTTTTAATTAGTCCCATTTAAAAAAAAAATAGTTTGTAAAAAATTCAAAATGGCTAGTGTCCTACTTTGACTATTTTTTTTTTTTTTTTTGGAAAAGGCCTTTTGGTTCAAAAACATTTTCTTTTCAATTTTATGTATTTAAAATAAGATTAAAATGAAATTTAAAAAAATGGAGATCAGAATCGAAATCTTTCAATAGATTGCTTCTGATTTTTTTTTTAAATTCAGACTTTCCTTTTATGAAAATTTCTGTGATCAGCTATGATTGACAGAAGAATCTTTAAAAATATCAGGCTCTTGCAAGGCAGAAAAAAATGATTCTAGGTCAGCTCTATTATAAACTGTCTCTCTTGCTTTTTGTACAGTGCATAATTTTGTGTGGTCCCCATACTTCTACTACACAAAATTAAAATATATTTAATAGGTCCTCTTGCACAAAAGCTTAATTGGTGAAATCCCACACTGAAAATAAAATGAAGTTTTGAGAGCTTTGTCAGACAAATTTTTGAACTGATGAATGCTTTACATTTCCTATAATTGAATCACATGGGCCATATATTGCAAATCTTATTTGCATAGAACTTCAGAGTTAAAAACACCTCAGGAACGGAGGTTTTTTATAATTCTGAAATGTTTGTATCTTTGAACAAAATGTTCTGGCTGTACTTTCAGAAACTTACAACAGAATGTTGATTTAATGAAGGTTTGAAACTTACTAAGCAGAACAAAATTGCTGCTTTGCCTTTATTTATTTTAGTAGTTTACATTTAACACAGTATTGTGCTGTATTTGCTTCATTTTTTTCTTTGCTGCTGCCGCATGGTGTACTTCCAACTCCAAATGAGATTTGTTGTTGACTAGTCAGTTCATAATCCTGGTGTTCATACCTCTTGAGGGTCTGCTGTACATGAGTAGTCCTTTCTCAAACAACTAATCTGACTTCTGTGGATTTAATTATATAAATAAGGGTTAGAAGGTTCAAGACCATGATTTCACAGAATCGTTTGCCTTTTCAATACATATAGTGGCCAACAAAGTAAAGGAAACGGGCACAGCATTCCAAAAAAACAGTAATCACATTTTAGCATGGCAAAAAACTAAGCATCTAAAACTAATATGGAATTTCAGTAAATAATTGTAGCCACTGATGGGAGGAGAGGGTGTTAGGGATGAGGTTAGGGGTGGGGTGTGTGTGTCCATCTGTCTCTTTTACAATTCAGGATGTATCTGAATGCTTCCTGTACTGTTAAATGTTGCATAGTGTTATAAAAGAAAAGACTAGCAGGATCTTTTCAGGAAACAAGGTAATATGCTACATTTATTATAAAAACCCACAATTGATAACTATTATCTAGTACCTATGCACATACACATATGTGCACACACACAAAATATGTTCTGTAGTTCATCAGGTATAATTACCAGTCCCGCTCATTGCTTGAAATTGCAACTTGAATTCTTTGCTGGAGTTCACAGCCCATGACAGCTACCTGGCCAGGGCAGCCAGGAGTGAGGGAGAACGGAGTCTGTCATGTGCATGCTGATGTTCCTTGTTGCTGTGCTGAATGTTACACAAAGCTTTGCAATCTTACCCTTTTTTTTAATTATTATTTTAAATTTGGTGCAAGTCTATGAGTCAGGCTGTGTCCTGCTGCCTCGAGGTCCTGTGTGACTGTTGATCACCACACAATCACAAACGCGACTTTTATCTTGTCTTGATCATATTTTGTTGTTTTCTTTCTGGGTTGGATCCTCCTTGCTTTTTAAGGATTTGTTTGCATTCTACAGCCATTAAGCTGGTACTTGTATTTTATCAGGACAGGTTGATGTAAGAGACAGGTTCCATCACACACATCGTTCATTCATGCATCTCTTTTGCATAGTGTACACCTAAAATTTTCATTAAGCATATAAAATATAGTGCAAAAATCAAGATGGATTCTCCAAATTTACTGTGTGGAGTCTCAGTTATAACATATCTGTTACAATATATAGTAGACCTAGAGCTACAAAGTTGCATTTGTTGAGTTTTTAAAGAACAGACACAAAAAATTTTAAGGTAATTTCTAATGGTTACAATAAAATAACTTAAAAAGAAACAGTTTTTATCAGTGAAAATACTAAAAAGCACAAGTGATTCAAGCTGTGGGGGGTGGGAGGAAGGAGCCTGGGAGTGAGTAACTTACAGGCGGCTTTGTCAATGACAGCTTTTTAAAAGGTGGGTGTTTTGTTTTGGGTTGTTTTTTTTCAGCCAACCATAAGGAAAGTGGTGGCTTTACCAAGCATGTGATAAGCCCACATATTTTTTTTATAAATGAATGAATGAACTTATTTGGTTTATAAATGAATCAAGAACATGGTTTTATTGTGTTAAAGTGGCAGTAGAGATGATTCTTTAGTAATCCAATTTTGTTTCATGTTAGCCCTCTGTATGCGGCATGAATAAAGCTGTGTTAAGACCCTAGGATTATAACAGTTTAGAGATGCTGATATATTAATCAAACACAGAAATCTACACTTTATAAACTTCAAATTATTGTTTATGAGAGGAAAACTCTGCCCTCAGATGAGAATGACTCATCTGAGTTCTGACATCCTTCCTTCGCTTCTGGATCCTTTCTGCATAAAAGGAGAACTGAATATTAGAGTGAGATTCTCCTGTGAATCTGAGTAATTAAAAAATCAAAACTGTCAACTTAACAGCTACATTCACTCTCCCCTTTACAACTTTTTAAATGAAAGCAAAAGTTTTTCTTTCCACTTTTCATTGTAAATGTCTAATTTGCTTATTTTAATAGAATTGACAGCATTTTAGTAATCCCATCCTTACTGGATTCAATGGAAGATGAGAGGATGACTGTATATCAGTCAGGCATCCACCTGGACTTCACCTTTTATACTTGTTGGTTTTATCCAAGGTTTTAATGAAAGTATTAATAGAAATACTTTAAATGAGTTGAATTCTGCTTTTAGTTACTAGTGTAAATCCTTTGACTTCAGTGGGATTGGACAGGTATAAATGATGGGAGAATTAGGACCAACGTGTAAGTCAATGCAGCACAGCTATAAAATGTCTTATTTTCACTTCTGGTGTCTAGTCCACATGTGTGTTAAGAGCCTGCTACTGATGCCAATTAATGGGGTTAACTATGTTACCCTTCATGTTAGAAACCTCTTCTCTGGTAACATGGGTCACAAATTTGCAACAATATGAGGTTTATTATGAAAGTTATATAGAGGGAGGTGAGTAATAACCAATAAAATGAAGACTGCCCACTTTCATTAAAGTAGAGATCTTCATTCTTACAGGGTCTGTACTCCTTTTCTACTGCCAATGTCTTTCAAATAATGTCAAATTTGCTTGTGTAAAGGAGTGTTGAATAGGACTCAATGACTTAAGTGATGCAGATTTCACCTCCAAAGATGTATTAGAAGGAACAGGCTGCTGGTTGGGAAGATGTTTTTTTTCCCTTCTTCTTCTTTTCTTTTAAGTTGTCTGAACAAAGAGATTCCTGCCTTTTTTTATTTGCAAAGACCTTTCAGCATGCAGTGATAGCCTCTAAGTCAATAGCTACTTCACAAGCAAAATGTAAGAATGGAAAGTTTTAGATTTTTATCATTGGCTCTGGTTTCTGACTCAATTTGACAAAATAATACTACGGAATAAATAGAATGATTGATTAATATGTAAATCCATATTCATGAGGTTTTAAGTTACTAGACTTTCCAAGGAAAAACTTATGAGGAAATAGTAGAGGTAAAAAACTTGAGTACAAATTTATACCCATCTAGCTCCATGAATTCCATCGTCCACCTCCACAACTGATTTGTCCAGGTTTAAAAGATCACCAGGTGCTTTGTTTATAGTGTTTGTGAAGTGTCAGTATTTCTAGTTGGAGCTCCTGTTAGTACGACCTCTTATGCAACCACTCCCTGACCATTAAGTGGCCATAAACCAGCACAGATGCTCATTTATGCTGACTTGTTTACACAGCTAATGTAAATCATCTCAAGGTTACTAGCAATTCTGTCCTTTTTTTTCCCTATTAAATATACATTTATACTATATGGAAAAACATAACTGTATAGATAATACACAACAATTAGAAAGGTTTGTTTTGAAAATGTTAAGGATGCTACACTCTTAACAAACCTGAGATCCACCCACAAAATCCTGGGTATGAAAAATTAAACCATATAACAGTACATAACATCAGCTCTTCCACCCATATGCGCATGCCTTTACCCTTACCAAACGTGCTATAACTTGGGTCTCTCAATTCACAACTAAAAAAGTGCTCCCCCAAACAGTGGTGTATGTTTTTAGTTATGACTATAATGACTTGAGTCAATTTTCATCAACTGCACAGTGAATCAGACTTATTCAGAATACACCCACTAATGAATTTTGTATACACAAAATTAAAAAAAGAGAAGCCACCACTGAACAATGTGACTGCAAATAATAAATTTCAACCATAGCCTGATTTCAAAGACTTTCATTTAAAAATGTTAGAAAGAAAACCAGAAACACAAACAAAAATCAAAGGGTGTTAAAAATTGCCACTCTGTGAAATATCACATTTTTTGGCCAGCAGTTTTATAATAATAATTAATGTATTTCTCATTTTAGAATCTAATGATATTGACACACAAAGTGGTGAAGCAACCACACAGTAAATGCATTTTTAGCAACTTCTTACTGAAGCAGAAGTTGTCAAGATCAGTTCTGGTAGAAAAGTAAACGAGCTGAAGGGTATTATACAATATGACTTTACATGTGAAAATCTAAGAAGGACCTATCCCTCCCCCCCCCCTTTGTGTTCTAAAATCTTGCTTTTTTGAAATGCTTAAAAATACATTACAGCATTTGGGGAAAAGTTGGTATTTACATCCCACTTGGCATCTAATGGCAATGATACATCTGGAGTTAGCAAAAGATATGTGATAGCTAAAAGTGTAACTGAGTTTAAGAAAACAAACAAACAAAAAAACCAACTTAAGTTTGTGGAAGATAGGTGCTTGAACTGCTGTCAGCCAAAAGGGTCAGGGATGCACCAAATTCTCAAGGCAACCGTAACTCTCTGACTACAGAATTGGGAGTGGAAGACAGGTGGATTACTCCATAATTGCCCTGTTGTACATTCCCCCTGAAGCTTTGTTGCATGCCACTGTCTGAAAGTAGATGATTGGCAAGATGGACAAGTGTGTGACACACTGTGGCAGCTTGTATTAAAATTTGAAACATGGATCTACCAATAACCGTCACATCAATCAAACAAACACTTTTAATATACCTCAAGATAAGGGGGAGAAAATGCATGTAGAATTACGTCCTTAATATTTTAATACTTAGACACATGCTGAACTCTAAACACAAAAACTCCTGGGGCACGTCTACACAGCACTTTTATTTCGAAATAACACTTGTTATTTCGAAATAAAAGAAATTAGGTCTACATGACGTTTTCTTATTTCGAAAGGACGGACCTCGTCCTTTCGAAATAAGAATCATCATTTCGAAAAAGTAAAACCTGCCCCCCCTCAAAACGGCTGTTATTTCGGAAGGAATATTTCGAAATAAAGCTGTTCTTTCGAAACAACACTGTGTAGATCTGTTGTTTCAAAAAAGCTGTTTCAAAAGAACAGGTCCAAACGGCTTTATTTCGAAATATCCCTTCTGAAATAACAACTGTTTGGATTTCAGGCTTTCCCTTAATTCGAATTAACATTTTGTTAATTCGAATTAACTTATTTCGAAATAAGGATTTTATTTTGAAATAACTCATTTCAAAATCCTTATTTCGAAATAACAATGCATGTGTAGACATAGCCCTGTTGTCTTCAGTATACTTACTCACATGTATATTGAAAGGTATCTACAGTATCTGGTCTTTACTTTGTTGTGGTCTCTGCCTTTAACCTTATTTTTCTTCTCTCCTGCCCTTATTTTAAAGTATTGTCAGCATTTTTAGCACTATAAATCCTCCATACACTAAGCTACCAATCAGTGGATATGCTGCATTATAGTAACAACTATAAAATGTGGGTTTGATACTTTTATTTTTGTAAAACTACTGATCAAGAAAATAATCACATTGAGACTGAGAAACACACTCAAAAAAGCTAGATACGGCTCTCAGACCATTGCATTATTAAGTACCAAATCTTGACTTTGCACTTGTTGAACTTACTAGAGTTGTTACAAAGAAAACTGCTTCTGGCTCCATATAAGTTGATCAGAGCTTTGTCATTACCTTTAGTGGGGCCTTGATTTCATCCCATGTCTTTTGAAATATTTGTCAAGCACTAACTATCTGACCCACTGAAAGAGTCAAGTTTGCACCACCCTGCAACATAAGCATCCAACTCTAGGGACCTGAAGAAGGGAAGAAAGCCTGGCATAATCTCTATTAACCTCTAATAGTCACCTATGGAATCTAATTTCATAGCCTTTGTGTCTTTCCTGAATGCAAGGACCATAACTGACCCAGCAAACCTGGTAATTGTTAGACATGTTTAACCAATTTTGAAATGGGGGGAGGGGAATGTCATTAATTATTTTCCAAAAATGTTGTCCTATTTATTTTTATAATTCTATATGCTGAAATTTCAAATTAAAAATAAATTAAATTTAAACAAACAAACAGAAAAAATAAAATGGTAGTAAAATCCCAGCTCTTATTCAGCACGGCAAAGGAAAGGTTCCTTATGCTATGTCCTCCTCCAGCAGCACATCTATGCTAAGGTGAGTATCATCCTGCCCTTATTCCAAAGGGGTAGCAGTGTAAGCCTAGTTTAATAAAACAAACAAGGAGTCCTGTGATGCTTAAAGACTAACTAAATAAATTTGTTAGTCTTTAAGTACCACAAGTCCCCTTGTTTGTTATCCTGCCCTTATTGTTTGTACAACATTTTAGAAAGCATGTAGGTGCTCTTAAATTTCTTCATCTTTGGATACTGCCAAAAGTTATTGTATGCAGTGCATTGCCTTGATATAGTGGCACAAGTTATTGGTACTGCAGAGTGGAAGCTCTAACTTGAAGGGCAAGATGAGTACAAGAAATCTCCTGAACTACCTCTCGTGGTGCCAACCCCACCTCTAGGACAGAGGACCCCTGAAAGAGGGCTTAGAATCCTAGAACCATAGGGTTAGAAGAAACCACAGGGGACATCTAGCTAGTTTATCCCTCTGTCAGCAATTGATTTGTTGCGGTTTTGGTTAAGAGGGAGGGTGGTGAGACATAGCCCCACATGCCCTTGCATCAGTCTGCAGTGTGGAGCAAATGCACTTGAGAGTGAAAAAGACACACACCCATATATCCTCATACCCTGCATGCAAGGGTCAGGCCTTACAGAAATGGTGCTCGCCACAGTCAAGACCTCTGTAGGATATCTTCTAGGGCAGTGATTTTCAAGCTTATGGTCAGGACCGAGTACTGGGTCGCAGACCCTCAGGTACTGGATTGTGGCACTGCCTGCTGCTGTCATCAAAAGCCTGGAATGCATTGCTTAAATATGTAATTGTTAGGTTATGGGCATAAATGATTCTTTTTTATTTTTCAACTGGGTCCCAAGGAAAGTTTGAAAACCACTATTCTAGGGTACAGCAGGTCTGCAGAGAATCCCTTAATAATTATAATTAATAATTACACCATAGCCCCTTGTTTGTTTGTTTTTTTGATCACTCCCCATCTCTAATTTATCTTAAAGTTTGGTATTTGCATGGCAATTGGATTTAATCAGAGGGTTTTTTTTTTGTGTGAAAAGTAGACATTCCTGGGGTGGGTGTGTGGGTGTGTGTGTGTGTTTCAAACAAACAAATACAATAGGAAGCGGTGGATATATTGGAAGCAAGGCAGAAGCTCATCCATCCATTATGTTAGTTCTGCCATTAAAGATCACTGGCTAATGGATTTCTGATGTAGATGGAAGTTTTTGTGCCATTGGGATATTACTGTGACAGATGAGTTCACAACAGCTTTAACTGATAGTCTTTCAACTCTGAAGAGTTTGCTTGCGTAGCTCCTGCTGAAGCATTTCCAGTGCAATGAATGATATTTAGAGCAGCCAAATTCTCTATAGTGGAACATGTTGCTTTTATTTTTGTTTCCATTACTGAGGGCTTCAGCTTGCTTCTGTGATAAATGTATAAATCATGTTAATTATAAAAAAAAAAAAAAAGGAAGAAGAAAGGGGGAATCTTACCAGAAATAAAGGCACAGAAGGCCTAGGTAAATGATCCATTAATTTGAAATTATCTTTAAAGATGTGTTTTTGTTTGTTTATTTTTGGTTTGGTTTTGGTTGGTTGGTTGGTTATTTTTTTTAAATTCACTTACTGTTCCTCTGAATTCCAGCTGAAGCTGTTTTACAGGAGAAGTTACATGTTTTTTTTGTTTGTTTTTTTTTTGAAAAAGCAGCTTGAGTATTTTAATAAATAATGCAGTAAGTTAAGTTCTGTATATATCCCATATTATTCAGTTTAGTAGTATGTGGGAGGAACGTGTACATAAAAATTGTTGTTCTTCACCAAAGAATAAAGAATATAAAAATTAGAAAAGAATGAAAAGGAAGTAGGAAAGATTATCCCATTAAAAAAAAATGCAAAGTTAAATAGTCAAATCATTTAAGATCTGAGCAGGCCTGACAAAGAGTTCACTGAAGTCTATGTAAAATTTGCATTGATTTCAAAAGTCTCTGGATCATGAGTCTGTGAAGGCCATCTTTTTTTATCATTCATATATTTCTCTTCCCTCTCCCGTACTCTTGCCTGACACTTTTTAATATATGTATTAATGTGTGTGCGTGTGTGTATATATTTATATATAATATATATGCAACTTATTAAATTAATTATATTCTTAAAACAGTACAGATGAAAACAATGCAGAAGGAAAGGGGCAAGATACTGGTTTTCTAAATAATTACAAAGCATGTTTTACACCTGCAGTAATTTAAAAAATAAATATTAAAATAGGATGACAAATCTTATATTTGCCTTTTCTCCCTCCCTAAAGTATAGTAGGGAAATCATCACATCTGAGACCCAAGTATCATTTTGTATAACATATGCCATTTATTCAGGGGACCATATGGGGGAGAAAGGGGTCATGGAGCCCTTTCTTTCCGTAGAGCCACACAGAGGGATTGTTTCAGTGTATACTTCCATGTACATGGACTAGTGAAGGAGAGAGTAAGGCTGCCTGAGGGAAAGAGTTGGCCAAAATAGGCAAAAATTCAGAGGAGTTCAGGAAAAATATTTAATGGTCTAGGAAACATGACGTATAAGGAAAAATTGAAGAAAATGGATTTGTTTATTCTGGAGAAGAGTGAATGGAGACATAAGTCTTCAAGTATGTAAAATATTTTTATAAAGAGGCATGTGATAAATTGTTCTTAATAAATTAGGATATCACAAAAGATGGGTTTAAACTGCAGGAAGGAGATTTAGGTTAACCATTAGGAAAACTTTTTAACTGTAAGGATAGTTAAGCAGTGGTACAATTCATGTATAGAGGTCTTGAAATAATTTTCACTGGAGCTTTAGCAGAACAGGTTAAAAAAACACATGTCAGGAATGTCACAATACTTAGTCCTGCCCCAGTTCAGGGGACTGGACTAAATGAAATATTTAGGTTGCTTATTGTCCTTCATATCTATGATTCTGTTAAGTCTTCTCTGCTATGTCTACATTGACAAATTAGTCCAGACTAAGCAAGCTTAGTCCAAACTAATTTAGTCCTTGGATACACTAAGTTTTGCCAACTCCAAACAAAGAAATTTCTTAGTTTGGGCTCGGCAAACCTTACTCCAAACTAGTAAGACCTGGCAGTGGTCCGGACTTTCTCGCTTAGTTTGAACTTTAGTTAGAACTAAGTGCACGCAGCATGTGAACTAAAGGTTAGTTTGAACTTTAAAAGTTTGAAATAAGCTGTTAGTTCGAACAAGCTACACATTCTAGTTTGAACTAAAACTTTAGTTCAAACTAGAATACACAGCTAGTTCAAACTAAAAAGCTGCAGTTAGTTCAAACAAGCCAGAGGTTAGTTAGGACTAAACTTGGACTTCTTTAGTTCAGACTAGCAAGTCCGAACTAAAATTGGTGATGTAAACATAGTCCTTGTGTCCTCCCAAGTACCATTCATAAGTTCCTAGATCTATAATTTTCCCTCATAGGCACCTGATGATGATCTCCATCTTTATGGGTATGTCTACATTGGAGCCTTAGGTCGACTTAACCTGCCTGAAGTTGACCAAAGCAACTCCATGGCCAAACTTAGGATTTATTAAGTTGACTTAAGCACTTGCTTAAGTTGACTTAATAAAACCTGTCCTGAAAGTTAACTTAAGCTTCTAAATTGGCTTGACAGGGCAGGAAGTTACAGGGCCCAGGCCCTGCCCCCGCCCTACCCTGAGTCCTGATCTGGCTTTGATCTGTCCCTCGCTGCTGCTGGTAAGCATCTGGGAGCCATATCAAGCTCCTGTCCTGCCACTGACGGCAAGGGGCTGGCAGTCCGATCTGGCCCTGAGCTCCTTGCTGCCACTGACAGGTGGCTCAGAGAAAACCTCACTTTGGTGGGGTCTTACTTCCCCCCAACATCAGGCAATACCAGTGACTCAGCCTGGTCAATTTCACATGCTACTCCTGATCAGTTTCTGTAGAAAACTTTCAGTTTCAGTAGGAAAGACTGAAAGTGATCAGAAGTAGCATGTGAAATTGACCAGGCTGAGTCACTGGTATTGCCTGATGTTGGGGGTGGGGGGTGGGAGGGAAGCATGGCCTCACCAAAGTGAGGTTTGCTAAGAGCTGCCTGCTGGTGACAGCAAGCAGCTCGGGGCCAGATCAGGCTCTGAACTATTTACAGCAAGCGACTCAGGGCTGGATCTAGCTCTGTGCCATGTGTCAGTGGTAGCACGATCCGCCTCCAAGCCCCCTGCCACTTGCTGAAAGCAGCTTAGAGCCAGCTCTGCCAGGGGACTTGGGGCCAAAGGTATGTTTGCTAGTGAAGACATATCCTTAAGTTGACTTAACAAGGTTGACTTTAAGTCAACCTAAAGTGGACCTCATTAAGTTGATTTAACTGAGCCCCCCAGTGTAAACATAGCCTATGGTATAAAGAGGGATGGATAACCATGAAGCTATAATTAGTACCTATCTCTCTTCACCAATGGATTTATTTTCAATCAAATTTAATTTCTGCCTATTGTTTATGGAAAAAAAATTGGAATTTAATTTTGATCTCTTGACACAACATATGCCACTTCCTCCACTGTGGGAGGGCCCAATTCATCATAGTCATTGATTTTAATTGAGTTACATCAATGTAAAACTGATGTGACACAATAGTAACTCAGCCCTACTATTTTCAGTGTTAAAGTAAATGCAAACACTCATATGAGCAGTAAGGTGACTAAGTCCCAGGTGATGACAAAACAGTGTTTTAGCTTTGCCTGAAGCTCATTCTCAACACATTTACAGATTTTCAGATGGCCAAGGCAGAGGGCACATTCTGCTGCCATCAGACCTGAGACCTTTTTGCCCCAACTCGTTTTCATAATCTATTTATAATATCTCTTATATAAAGTGTCATGTAGTAACAGTGCTCATGCAATGTATTATGTACAGGTGAGCTATAAATAACTGTAGGAAAATATGTTCCTAAGATGTTTTTAACAGGCAGTGCATAAGCTCAGCCTTCCCTAGACAAAGGAGGGTTGTGTGACCTAGGCCTCCTGGGATACCCTTCTGAATATGCCAAAATCAGGGCAGGCTGCAAAACCATGGGCCAAACCCCCAAACCACTGACAGGGTGCTTAAACCAGTTTCCCAGTCAGTAAGAAAACATGCTTCTGATTCCCCAAAATACCATGCTGCCAGCCAATCCTTTAGTATGCACAACTAAAGGTTTAATATAAAAAGAAAACAAACAAAATATGAGAGATGTTAAATGGCCAAAAGTGAATCACATACATACAAATGATTTAGACTCCATAGAAAGCAAATCCTTGAAGCTCCTGTAGTTTGCAGGTTAGTCCCATTCCTCTGGTGTGCACCTAGCAGCAGCAGCAGTAGCTGGGTGGGTCTCAGTCCTTTCTTCAGTCCCAGAAGAATGGTTCCAGAGGAGGGTGTTGGTTGTGGACAGACTGAAGCCAAGCGGAGAATGGGCTATAGCCTTTTATCACCTTCTGGCCATCCCCATGCTCTCAGGGTCCCTGCCAAATCAAAATGGAGTTGAGTCACATGGTCAGTTTGGGTGACTGGCCAAACATTCTTTGAAGCATCTGAGGAAGTGGGATTTTCTCCCACAAAAGCTCATGCGAAAAATAAATCTGTTAGTCTTAAAGTGCCACATGACTCCTAAGGGCTTTTTTTACTGAATCTACCTGCCCATTCTAAAAAAATAAAGTAAAGCCTTCTTTCTTCTACCACATTTTTTGGGTTTTTTTTGGTTCAGTGGTATGGTTTGATGGTCTAGTACTTTGGAAACCTCTACCCCCCTACCAGTCCCCGCACCGCCCCCTGCACGCCTCACCTCAGCATCCCAATCAGATGTGATTTAAAAATCTGGAATCAATATCATCTTGGCCTTGCCTAAGGGCAAGCTGATCCTCTAGAGAAGGTACATAATTAGTCTCTAGTTTTGGGAGTGGACGCAGTTCTATGGAACTCTTGGTGGGTGGGAGGAATCAGGAGGACACTGGCCTGATGTTCATACTGACATGTTCACAGTGTTCACACTGACTATTTACTGCTCAGGCAGGTGAGCTTTGCAGAACCAATGGAGAATGCGGAGGTGCTCAGGAGGATGTAGAGGAGAACTGAGGATGGGGATTGAAGAAATAGAGGCTGCACCGCTGTTATCTCTCTTCCGTGCTGGACAGCAGTGACCTTTCCCATTTCACGCCACAAGTAGTAGCTGGGCAGCTAGTGATGGGGAGAAGGGTGGGTGGTCACAGCCCCCTAGCCGTGCCCCTTATTTCTAGCTTTTTCTAGGTTTGGAGGCAGTTTTATCACTCTCAGCAACTACAGCAGGAGACTTGGTGACAGCCCCCTCCTGAACAGGTTCCACCCAGTCCTTAGCACATTCCCACACTCCCAGGAGTTCTCTGGCTCCCATCCTCCCCTCCTTACCACATTGCAATGCTGAGGGAATCCCCCAACCCAGAAAGATAGATAAGAAAACATGGAAGCCCTGCCTCTGGTTGGGCTGAGGTCTCCTCTGTGCAGCTCTTTCCAGTCCCTTGCCCTCCCCAGCTTCTCAGGACTGGACAGCTTTCTGTCTCAGTCACAGTGGGGCAGGATAGGGGAGGGGAAACCACTTCTTGCTCCCAGGCAGCCAATTCCAGGAAATCCAGGTTAGCCCTTTTCCCCTGCCATCCCAATTTCTCAGTCCAGGAAGCCAGAGGAGAACTGCATCCTGAGAAGAGGGAAAGAGCTGGGAACACAGAGGGGAAGAACTCCTTGCCAGGAGGATACTCACCCCCACTCAGTGTCCTCCCCCAGCCTGGTGCCATCTTCCCATCCCTTGGTATACCACTGTTTAGACAACTACACTAATGTGAACTAGGAACCTTTCCGTTCATGCCCACAGACTCCATATGCAGGAGTTACAGCTTAACACTTTGGTACACTCTGCTACTTAAACTCTCGTAGGCTGAATTCTGGGGTACAGTAGACAAAACCTTATATAGATAAAACAATAGAACAATGTTCATGGATGGGTTTTATTAGATATTTGGATATGCCTGGGGTATTTTTCTACTTGATAAATTGCCTAGTACAGAGGGTTTTAATTTTTTTTTTCTTGTGACCCCTGTTGAAAAAAAAATCATTTATGCCCATGACCCAAAAATTACATCTTTCAGCAATGAATTCCAGTCTCTCAGTGGCTGCAGCAGGGGGCACTGCAACCCAGTACCTAAGAGTCTCTGACCTACTACTGGGTCCCAACTTGTGGTATGAAAACCACTGGTGTAATATCACAACATACAGCACTGGACACTGGAAATTTTATAATTTTTTTTTCAGAGAAGTTACTGTGCCTCCTCAAAGCTCAAAATGGCATGAATAATGTCAGCATCTGTTTCTCTCTCTCTCTCCACCCCAATATCTGACTGACATTACACTTCTTTGTCTTCCTTGATTCATTCAGATGCCATTCATTATATTTTAGATGTTTAAAATCACTAGTGTCATGAATGATTTTTTTTAAATTGAGAATATAGCTTGTTTTATTCACTTTTCACTTAGTGAGCAAAATAATTTCCTTTTTTTTATTTCAAATGCACCTTTGAGACAAAAGTTGTTACTGACACTCTTGTCAGTTGCCACTGACATTCTTGTCAGCTCATATTTAACAAAATATGACTTTCATGTATTTTATTTCTGTCATTCATGTTAATAGACTATTCACACTTGACTTTGACTCTTTGATTTCTTATAGAATGGCATACCCACCACTTATCTTGATATCCTTCCTTTCTGAAGATATATATTATTTATCTGCATTAGTTGGATTATTGTTGTCCCTTGTCTATTACCCTTTAAAACATCTCATACTTTATCTGCAGTTCATTATTATTTATGACCATGATTTATCTTTTCCTGACCAATAGGTCTTGTCTTTTTTGTTCTTGAACCACAGTTTATGGGAACTTGAGATTAGCCTGTGACATGAACCTTGCATGTCAAATCTTACTAAAGTGTCCACTCAACAATGTCATTTGTAAATTCCATGAGTGCTATAAAACATTACTCATTTAAATAGTTAACTGATTTAAAGCACAGTTGCTTAAATTAAATACATTCTTCCCCGCTCTATCTCTTTAACTTAATGTTTGGCATGACCTTAAGTCTTTTTTAGGAAAATAATTGGTATCAGAGATATTTGATCATGAATTTCAGAATAACTTAGAAAATGGGAAAATTGCCATTGGTCCAAAATGCAGTTTTCAATTTTGTAAGTATTGTACAGGAACACATTCTTGCCCACAGTCTACATACTAGTTGGAGCTACAGTTATATCATATCTCTTCTTAGATCACAGTAATAATTTTACCAGTTTATTTGCTGTTTCCTTACTTGGCCTATTTTACAGTTTTGACTGAACAAGTCTGAGAGTGCTAAAAATTTGATCTACCAATCCCAAAATGGATGAAGGACTGACAGGATCTTCATTTTAATTCATTCATTTAGTTCCATTTTCTTAAATCTAAATTAAAGTGACCTTCTTCTCTGACTTTATTGCTACAGTATTCTGCCATTATGAGTCAATAAACTATGTTTAGTTACATTATGTGACAATCACATTCAGTAAGAGAAACTTGGAGTAGAAATCTGGATACCCTTTTAAATGCTAGCTGTATGTATAAATAAATAAATATTCATCAAGTCATGCTCAGTTGAGTATGCTAACCACCAGAAGTGGAGCTCAGATAGATAAATTGCTCAGATACTCTCCAAAGGATTAGCTGTGGTAGTCTAGTTCAGCTAAACAAAGAAGTCTTGTGGCACTTTTTCTCCCACAAAAGCTCGTGCAATAAATAAATTTGTTAGTCTTTAAAAGTGCCACAGTACTCCTTGTTTGTTTCCTCAAATAGGGCCAAGAATGATGACTTTTTAAATGCTGATGAGAGTTACATGGCTTGCTGGTGTCAAGACTTAGGCCATGTCTACACCAGAGAATTCTTAGGCAATAAGTTTTTACAGTAAAATAAATACATTGTGTATATATATAGTGCAATGGTGCGTGCGCACTGTCCTCCTTGTAATGCAAAGGACTGTCTACACTGTTCTTTGAATTTTTGCCAGAAAGAGCATTGAATTCTGGGCATCTATCCCAAGGTACTACTTGTCAGCTTCTAGCACTAAGGACCCTGGATTGAAGGAGTGCAGAGCACCATGGGTAAATTTTAAAGTTCCCATGGTATGGTGTGTGTCCTTGTCATTCAGTGTTGCCACTAGCAACTCACTCCCTTTTTCAGTGTTGCCCCACTGCTTCCTGTGTTTCAGCAATCCAATTCTGAAAACATGGATCCAGTGTCACCTACACCAGTTGTTCCCACTTAGTCTCTACTGGGGCATGCTTTGATACCTCTAATTATTTTGAGACACACACCATATAATCTCAGAATGAACTCATGAATACTTATTAGCCAATCCAGAACTCTTCAAGTAGTTTTTCAAAGAATTCCTTGGCACACCTGCTCAGGCTTGAAGACACACCTGTATGCTGTGGCACACTGGTTGGGAAACACTGACCTACACTATTATGAATGTATCTTGGCTGGTTGCCAGTATGTCTTGAGCTCCAGATCAGAATAGGAAATGGACAAAACAGACTTGCTGAGTGTCATGCAGAACAACAGCCCTGCATTGCTGAAGTCTTTAACAGAGCACATGCACATGGCACACTGACACTTCTGGGCATGAGAGACAAACAGAGATTGGTAGGACCACATTGTTATTCAGGTCTGGGATTATAAGCAGTGCTACAGAACTTTAGAATCAGTAAAACTACCTTAATGGAACTGGATGCACAGGTTGCCCCTGTCATAAGATGCAAGGACACCAGAATGAGACCTTTCCCCACCATGGACATGCATGTTGCAATTGCTGTGAGGAATCTGACAACTCCAGATTGCTACTGGTCAGTAGCAAATCAGTTTGGAGTTGGCAGGTCCAGCATTGGATCTGTACTGTCACAGCTGTGCAGAACTGTTGATCACATTCTGCTACGCAGGACGGTGACTTTGCGCAATGTGCATGAGTAGCTACTCGAGCACACTGCCCTCTTTCTCCTCATGCCAGTTTTTATTAAGTAGAAGAGTTAACTCTCAAACAGGGCAGCATTGGTTTTGCGAACACTTAGGCTATGTCTGCACTAGCAAATTAGTCCGGATTAAGGAGGCTTAATCCTGACTAATTTGGTCCTGTCTACACGAGGCTTTGCTTAGGTTGAACTAGTTAGTTCAAACAGTAAGTTTGAACTTACTGCTTAGTTCAAACTAGCATGATGTAGCCATGCTAGTTCAAACTATATAAGTTTGAACTAAGCGGTTAGTTCAAACTAGCCATGGTTTTTAATATGAACTAACTTTTTTAGTATGCACTAGCTGCACCTTTTAAATTCAAACTAAAAAGTTAGTTCAAACTGAAAAAACACAGCTAGTTTGAACTAAAAAGCTGTGGGTAGTTCAAACTAACCTGCAGTTAGTTCAAACTTACCTGGAACTGCTTAGTTCAGACTAAGCAAGTCTGAATTAAGCTTCCTGGTGTAGACATAGCCTACAAATGCTCCCCTCTGCCACCTCTGAAGCACTGCAGGTGAATGGCTACAATTGGCTTCCTGTCTTGTGGGGGTTACAGGATGGAGTGGTGAACAGCTCCTGATTGCCAACGTCCACTGCACTGCTTTCTGACTCCAGGTCATTCTCCATCTCCACTTCCTCATCAGTTACCTCCTTATTATGGTTTGCTCCAGTATGCATTGATTGTGGGGGTGCTGATGTGTTCACAAAGTTTTGGGAGTGAATGTGGGGTCACCACAGATTATGACTTCCAGCTTGTAAAATCAGCATGTAGCTGGTGCTGAGCCAGAGTAATGGTTTGCACTCTGGCCTCCTGGTAGTGCAGTCTTGCCTCTTTTGCCTTGGCTCTGCACTGCAGTGTCCCCCTCTCATAGCTTTTCTCCCTCATGGCAAGAGATATCTTCCACGAATTTCAAAGTTCCTCCCACTGACACATAACTGTGCCTGCATGGCAGACTCTCCCCTGATGCGGATCAAGTCCAGCTCATCAGCTGTGCTCCAGGCAGGACAGCTTTTGCTGTGTTCAGTCACCATTGTCTTCTGGAAACACACTCATTCCCCATGTTGAATGGACAGGAAGTGTTCACTGGGAAAAATTTAAAAAGTTTGTGGGACTCACAAGAGGGAGAGGCTAATCACATCAAAGCAGCAGAGTGCAAGCAGAAGATCAGGCTTGGAATTCTGAGACAATTCCAGAGGCAACTTAATGGTCAGGCTGGGAATTCTGGGACATTTTGGGGGCAACTTAATGCAGAAGAAAAATGAGTTAGTGTTCACACATAGTCTATTGTGCAACAGCCATTCCACATTTGGCACTATGACTTGCTCATGGGTGGCATTGATGCATCAGAACAGGGAAGTTTTAATGCAACAAGGAGCCTTCTTTTGTGTACGGTGGGCTTGTTTTGTCACTATAAGACAACTTCTCCTGCAAAAACTTGCTAGTGTGTACAAGGCCTCAGGTGTAGCTGGGGGCCTACATAATTAAGCAGCAAAGAAATGGTGTTCTTGTGAATGTCAGTGGTACCTAAAATGTTAGATGTAAGTACCTAAAGATGTAAATGGGCAGAAAGACCTCCTTTGTGATTCTAGCCCAAAGGTCATAACAAGAATTAGGCTATGTCTACAGTAGAAAATTGCACCACAATAAGTCTTTGTGGTATAATAAATGTGGTTTAATTATCATCAAATTGCACATCCAAACTGGTCCTTATACTGGAATGGTGTGTCTACACTGTCCCTTGCATTTTTGCCAGAAAGAAAGGTGGGAACCTATCCTACTTTTCGACTCATCAGCTTCCAGTGCTCAGACCCCTGGGAAGAAGGAGAGGAACGCTGAGCACAGTGGGTAACTTTATAAGTTTCCCTAGTACTTATAGTTCCTTTGCATCATTCACTGTAGATGCCTGCAACTCACGCCCTTTTATTCTGCCTAGATTTGTATTCTAGCTGCTGCCACATAAGTGCACCTGTACAGCTGACTCTCCTCTGTACTGATAGGTCCAGGGCCTCACCTATGCTCCAGCCGGGCACGTGTTTACCACATTCAGCTGGAATTGTTCCCTGCAAACACGCTGGCTCTCTAAGCACCAGGAACAAGAAGTGGCTGCAAAGTGAACATTTTAAAGTTCCCAGGCTTCACAGAAGGGAAGGGGCAGTTGTGTTGGAGCAGTAGAATTGAAGTGGAGCACCCGAGTAGTTACAATTGGAATTATGGGATGTTTACGGAGGCTTCTAAATGTGCACTAAATTTTCTGCTCTGTACATGCAGTCATTACTGCACAAGAACTGTGCTGGAATAGTTGTTATTTCTCTTGCTTATGTGGTTTTATTGCTCTGGAATAATAAGGCACTTAGGATTTGTCTACACTGAAAGCTTAAGTCAACTTAACCTTCTTTAAGTCAACTTAAGTTACTCCAGGGCTATCTTTAGAATTTATTAAGTCAACTTAATAACTCCTTCCCCGGAAATTAAATTTTTAAGTCAACTTTTCAGGGCAGGAAGATTCGGGGCTTGCCCCCTGCCCCACCTCTGGCCCCAGTTGGGCTCTGGGGCTCAATCCAGAGATGGGGCCTCAATCCAGCTGCAGTCACCACCAGCAAGCAGTTGGGAGCCCGATTTGCCTTCCAATTGCCTGCTGCAAGCAATGGGAGCTGGGAGCCAAGTCCTGTTGCCAGCAGCAAGCAGCTTGAAGCTGAATACAGCCCTCAGCCGCTTGACGCCCGTGGCAGGCAGCTCGGCAGCCTGGTCCTTTTCACAAGCTACTCCTGATCTCAGAAAGGCTGCCACTGGGGAGACAACTCAATCAGGCTGGTCAATTTCACAGGCTAGTCCTGAGATCAGTCACTGGGTTGTCTCCCCAGTGGCAGCCTTTCTTGACCAGGCTCTGAGCTTCCTGCCTGCACCATCAAGCAACTAGAGGCTCAATCCAGCCCCAAACCGCATGCCAGAGGTGGCAGGAGCTGGCCCCAAGCCCTCCCACCCTTGCAGCAAAGGGCTGTGAACTGGATCAGGCTTTGGGCCCTTTGCCACTGGCAGCAGGAGCCAGCTGCCAGCCCCCAGAGCCTTCAGAAAGGAGCTGGGAGCCAAATTAGTCTCTGGACCCTTTGCCAGTAGCAGCAGGAGCCAGCTCTAAGCCCCCTGCCACCTGCAGCAGGTGGCTCAGGGCCAGACCCAGCTCCGCACTGTTTGCATCTGTTCCAGCTCCGAGCCTCTTTCCGCTTGTGGAGCCAGATTGCCAGGTCATGCCCTGGGGTGGGATGGGGCAGGGGGTGGAGCCTGATCTCAGATCAGGGTTGTAGACATACCCCTAAATTAACTTCAAAAGGTCCACTTTAAGTTACTTGGGCCCCACCCTCTGATTGATCACCAGTAATAGATTCCTTTGTGTTTGGGTCAACTTAGTCAGCTCTTGGGTAAGCTTTGAGAGTAACCTTACATTGTTTGCTAGTCTCCCATTTAACATGGTCTAATTTTGAACTGTCCATAAAATATGGCTGTAGGGAGTCACAAATGATCCATACATACAAGTGACCATCCCAACAAATTTGAGCCTGGATGATTAATTATTCAATGATGGTCATACAGCATTGTCTGAGGACTTGATATTTGGCGTCATGTCTGATCATTTCATGTTACAGATGAGAAGCAGATGGAGCTTGTGAAATTGTTCTAATTGCTTCAGTTAACTGCTATAGAGTATCCATATGCCACATCTGTAGAGAAGAGTGCTTAATATGATTGCATGCTACAGACTCATATTTATTTGAAGCTCAATGCCTCTTACATTTCATTGGCAAAGACAAAGTCGATTGTAGGTTGAAATGGCTTCAGAAATGCTCTGCCTGATTTCATCATCAGTCTTGTTCTTATGAAATGCAGGGTTGTCAAAGTAGCAATATTTTTATAACATGTTAAGTTGTCAAGCTTAGGATCATATTGATTACAATATCAGGGTCAGGAGGGAGCCCTCCTCTCCCCCTGTTCAAATCGGCAGGGAGCCTGGGATTGGTTTGTTCCTTACTTTCCTTTTCTTCTGCAGAATGAATGTATGTTATCTGCTGGTATCATCTGTTGGGAGCTAATCAATCTTTGAATTGCAGGGATGTTGTGTATTGGTAGCTTGTTGGTCTCTCTGGTTCTTTGGCTGTGACACACAATTTAGTCTCCTGGGGTGTCTACACTTAGAACTGAATTCGAATTGAGGACAATCAATTCACATTCAATTAAGTACATGGACACGCTCGCTTTCATCAATTCAAACCGAGGAACTGCTCAATTTGAATTGATGAAAGCTGACTTTGAATTCATCAAACCTTGTTTGACTTGGAAGTTGCAGTCAATTCAAAACTGAGGAGTTTAAATTGGCACAGTGTGGCCATGTCAATTTGAACTAGTCAGTTTGACTTGACCACGTTTTGCCCTTCTCCTTTCCATGGTGCTTGGCACCAGGAAGGGGAAGTGCTCGCAGGGACAGTGCCACCCACCCCCCCCGCCGATGATGGCCCTGCAGCCACAGCCACATGGCAGGCAAGTGGCCATGGCTGAGGCATGTGCCAGCACCCAGGGTGGGCACAGGACAGTCATCTGAGTCTATCAGGAGGTCCTCTGCCTCCTATCCATATGGGGTTCAGAGGACATCCTGTCCCGGTTGCAAGAAACTCACTGCAACTGGGCAATATATGAGGAGATCACAGAGGCTCTCACCACCCATGGCCACCCCCAGACCACGGAGCAGGTCCAGGTAAAGATCAAGTCCCTTTGACAGGACTATGCCCAGGTCTGGGAGGCGAGGCAGCTCTGGGGGGCCAGAGTGAGGAGGCACATGCCCCTGCCTCACAGAGATGGATCAGTTCCTCAGCAAAGAGCCATCTGGCCCACCCACCAGCACAGTGGATGGCTCCAAGGTGCCCACTGTGTCCAACCTGGAGGAGGGGGAAGCCACAGATGTAGATGCCCCCGTTGAAGTTGATGTCTGCAGCTCAGCAGCAGGGCCACCATCCGCCTGCACCCCGGTCACCAGCCGCAAGCTCTTCACCACCATCAAGGAGGCAGCCACCACCCTGGAGGCACAGGAGGAAGGACCCACCCTGGAGGAGGACCCTGGCGAGAGCATATCCCACAGGATAATGCCATGACCTGGGGGTAAGTCTTCCCTTCTTCCTCCATGTGGGCACAGCTGCACTTGCCCATGACACATGTAGAGTTGGGGGACAGCGCCATGGGACAGGCAGGGTCCCAGCCCTGGGGTGGTCACAGAGGCCATCCAATGGGGTTGACTGGAGGGGAGCAGTGGGGAGCCAGGGAAGCACAGTCAACCAGCATGGGAACCTGTGAGTGTGCGGCTGGAGGAACCTGAAGTGGCAATAGAGAGGTTAGGCCATGTGCAGCCCTGGCTCCTGGCACATGGTGTCTGGAGATGCCTGGGAGCTGCTTCGGGCTCAGTGTTGGCTGGCACTGTGAGCACCACAGTCAACCAAGCCCAAACAGCATGGTCGCTCGTACCTTCAGAGGCCCCTTGTCACAGTAGATGGAGGGGGGACACAGGGACAGTCTGAGCCTGGGTATTTGCTGCCATTAGGCCACAGAGAAGGACAGCAACATAGCCCCATGGAAGTAATCCTGTCCTCTCCCCCTTCCTCCACCATCTCATGCTGTAGGAAGATGTCGTGCTGCAGGAAGTCCACCACCCACCACCCGGCAGAAGAGGAGGTCACACCACAGCTGCAATGACCTCCTCCAGGACCTTGTCAAGCTGGGCCAGGGGCCAAGTAGAGTGTTTGGGCTTGGCAGGGCCAGATGCTGGAAAACCAAGCATCTGCCCTGCACCTCCTTGAGAGAGCTGTGGAGCTCGAGGAGCACTGCACCCTTGCCCAAGAGCACCAGAGTCAGGCCTTTGCTGCCATTGCTGTGGCTGTATAGGTCACAGGACCCACACCAGGTCGCCTGGCAGACCACTTAGTGGGACCTGTAGCCCCTGACCCCACCCAACGGGGCCCCTGTGTTCCCCAACCTTGGAATCCCTGCACTGGGGCAGGCACAGTAAGGGCTGTGGGGAACACCCCCACTGCACCCAGATTGGCCCCCCAAACCCTGATTTCACCCACCCCCCAGTTCTCTTCCCAAGTCCCAGTTCTACCCCCAAGTCCCTTTTTTTGGTCCCTTTCGCTTTTAAATAAAAATGTCTTGAGAAGTATTTCATTTCAGTTTGTTTATTGTTTTGTAGATGGGGTATATTGGGGGCTTATGTTGTGTGAGGGAGACATGTGTGGGGTGGGGCTGATGAGGGCATCAGGTGGCAGGGCTTGGTAAACAGGGCTCCTCTGCAATGAACATGTCCTTGAGCACCTGCAGGATGATATGCACTTTTCATTGCACCCGCTCTGGCTGCTGCCTGCTGGAAACGTGCAGTGAGTTGTTTAGCCTCAGCCTCCCAGAGGGTTGGGACTCTGTTGTCCCGCAATTCACAGAAGTTATGTTGGGTGACACAGGCACTGATGACATCTGGGATGGTCTCCTCCACAAGGTGGAGGTGCATTAGAAGGCACGGCCATCTGGCTTTGAGCCTCCCAAACAAGCACTCCAACACCTGGTGACAGCTGTTCAGTCTCCTGTTAAAAAACCTCTCTGCCTGGATGTAGGGGACCTGTGTATGGCTTCATAAGCCATGGCAAGAGAGGATAGGTGGCATACTCCACAAGAAGGCAGGGCACCTGCATGTCCCCAAGGGACATGTCATGTTCCGGGAGGAAGGTGCCTGCCTGCATTTGCCCATACAGGGATGAGTTCTGCAGCACGTGGCAATCGTGTGCCCTCCCCGGCCAGCCAATGTAGACATTTGTGAAGAGGCCCCAGTGATCAATCAGGGCCTGCAGGACCACAGAGAAATAGCCCTTGTGGGTCCGGTACTCTATGCTTCGATGCAGTGGGGCTCAGATGGGGACATGAGTGGTGTCAAGGATGCCCACGCAGGTTGGGAATCCAAGGGCATGGAGTTCATACAGGGTCTCTTTCAGGTTCCTGTGAGTGACCAGGTGGGCCAGCAGGACCTTATTAATTACCCTGCTGACCTCCAGGAGAACAGCCCCCATGGTGGCCTTCCCAACCCCGAACTTGTGCACCACTGACCTGTAGGTGTCTGCGGTGGCCATCTTCCACAGGAAGATGGCCACTCTCTTGTCCACAGGCATGGCATTTCTTAGACGGGTGGCCATTCTCTGCAGCTGTGGGGCAAGCTCCTGGACCAGCTCTAGGAATGTCTGCCTCTTCATGCGGAAGTTTTGCTTCCATTTCCCAGGTGGTCAGGATGATGGGGTTTCCACTGGTCACCACTGGTTTCCTGTGCCCAAAAGCAATGGGGCACAGAGGGCAGCAGGCTGGCCGCAGCAGCAGGCAGGGCCAGCATGGTGGTGATGCTGGTACCTGCCTCCATGCTGTCAGGGTCCAATAACACCGTGCTCAAAGCAACCAGAATGCTAGTCAAGACTGTGTGGGTGCTGGGCACCTCAGCAGCAAGCTGTGGGAGCTGGGCTCGGGCCATGACCTGCTCGCTCTGCCTCTTGCCACTCACAATGGGCAGGAGGCTGAAGCAACTTCCCGCTTGTATGTGATTGGCTATGACGGTGGCCCTTTTCGGCAGCCACCTTCCCACACTTCCCATGGTGCCCCCAACTCCAATCTGAATTGGCAAGTTCAGTCCATAGACATGCCAGTTCGAATTGGATTTTCTAGTGTGGCCATGTCAATTTGCATTGACAGAATTTGAATTTATAATTATTAGTTCGAAGTAACTAATTCAAATTCAGTAATTTGAATTGAACCGCTAAATGTAGACATAGCCCTGGAGACTTAAATACTTTGCTCTGACTAACATCTGGGCTTTGAACTCTATGAAAGTATGCATTTTCTTCTTCAAATCTCTGATACTTAGGTTATAAAGCTACATATTTCTGATAAAAGGCTAAAGTAAGCTTTGCCACAACCCCATTGAAATCATTAGAATTTTCCCTGCTTACACAAGGGCTGAATATGGCCCATTGCATAAGTTTTAAGAAAATATTTTTTAATGCAAGGGAAATAAGGTGTTTGGTGTTCAGGTAATGATTAAATGTATTAAAAGTCAGTAGAGTCACTGTTCATTTAAACTACTATTTAAAACCACCCAATGATCTGAGATCATATTTAACAAAGCATTGTACAGAGCCAGGGTAATAACATACGTGTCCAATTCATCTTTACCTTGTTTTGTGCTATTATACTGCCAGTAAACAAATGTACTAAAAGTAAGGTTTTTCCACCATCTCCCACAAAAGCTCATGCAATAAATAAATTTGTTAGTCTTCAAGTGCCACTGGGCTCCTTGTTTGTTTTACTGACCTAGACTAACACAGCTGCCCCTTTGGAACTGAATACAATGAGATTGGCAGTCAAATTATGAGATGCAGCAACTCTGAAATCGTCAGGCACTCTTTTTGGAAGACCAGAGTAACTATTAGATGGATACTGGCTTTTGAGCATTCCCTTGAGTCCCACCTGCCAATCCAGGTTCCCTTTGCAGCTGGTGTTTTCTAGTCTGCTTAGCTATCTATCCAAAATAGCACTTCAAAAGTGTTTTAACTTGTGCTTTTATATAGGATCACTCAGTAAATAAATTAGATTATTTTCCCCACTATTCTGTACAGCTAATGTAGTACAACAAAAATGCAGGCAATCTCTATGATGGTGACAAACACTGTTTTTGTTTTTGTTTGGTTTGGTTTGCCCCCCCAGCAGAACATTCAAATTGCAGTGCATGGATGCAAATTCTCATGCTGCACTGCTGTATTCAGAAAGCATTATCTCCATAGGAAATAACATCAAGTGGATACATTAATTAGGAGTCTTGCACAATAACAATGAAGATAAGGTGTATTTACATTACAGCTATGTGAAGCAGAATAGCAAAGACTGGCAACAAAATTGATTACTCCTTTTACATTAAATAAATTCTATTACAGTAAATATTGACTGTTAACTGACTAGTGGTACACACAGCGATTTATTATACTGGGACGCTCCTGTCACTAAATTTTACATGAAAGCCTTTCTTTCACTGTGGCCTTCGGCATCTCACTTAACCTTAGTGTGCCTTAGATTCTGCATCTGTAAAATGATAATAAAGATAACAGGCACTGTTGTTGTAGCTGTACTGATCCCAGAATGTTAGAGTGACACAATGTATGAAGTATCTCTTGGTGAGAAAGACAACCTTTTCAGCTTACTTACACAGCTCTGAACAAGCTCTGCATCTGGTCTCTCTCACAACAGATATTAGTTCACTGAAAGATTACTACACCCTTTTTACTCTCTAATCAGGATAATACTTAGCTATCACACTATGGCATTGCAAGGATTAATTAAATGTGTAGAGTACTATGAAGATGAGACATGGAATGCCTCATAAGTACTAAGTACGATTAGTACTAAACTTTGAAGACTGGATTTAAAAAGATAAAAAAACTCAATTTGGAAAATACAGTACAAGTTAAATGAAAAATCTATCTTCTTTTCATGGGGGGGCCCAGGACATTAAACATCCATCTATACCATAGCAGAAAAATAGTTGAGTAAAAAGTATAATTAAATGGGCTGCAAATCAAACCAAGGGGTCTAAGTCCTTTTATTTTATTTTATTTTATTTATAAGTATCCTTGGCCTTGTTTGTGTAATAAACTCTGACTGTGTGTTTGCAAGTCTCTGATATGCACCCATGATGTAGGCCCAGGACCCACTTTTCACAAAGTAGACCACTTTCCTGAGGAATGAACAAACCAAAGAAAACAAATGAGCACCAACCTGAATATTCATCCAAGTATTTTGAAACAAATACAGAGCTAATGATACTTTCAAATCAAAAATCTTCCCTCATGAGAGCAATTCCAGCAAAGTCAATGGGAGATGAGCCTTTTTACACTATGGCTATGTCCACACATACATCCTTATTTCGAAATAAGTTATTTTGAAATGAGTTATTTCGAAATAAAGCCCTTATTTCAAAATAAGTTAATTCGAATTAAGAAAATGTTAATTTGAATTAAGGGAAAGCCTGCTTTTGAAACGGCTGTTATTTTGAAATGGTTATTTTGAAATAAGGCCGTTTGGACATGTTGTTTTGAAACAGTTGTTTCGAAACAATGGTGTTGTTTCAAAACAGCATGTCCAAATGGCCTTATTTTGAAATAACCATTTCAAAATAACAGCCGTTTCAAAATGAATGGGATTTAAGCTGTTTCGAAATAAGAAAACATCATGTGGATGTTCAGTTTTTTATTTTGAAACAACCAGTGTTGTTTCAAAATAAAAGACTTGTGAGGACATACCATATCTGAAATTTGCCATGAGCTTGTCTGCTACAGAAACATTCTACAACATGGAATAAAGAAGATAAGTAAAACCTTGTGTATAAACATGGAAATAACATATGAGAATTTGCCAGATTTTCACAAAATAATTCATGTTTTACATGATAGGAGGCTGAGAAAAGGAAAGGTCTCCGCAAGAGAGAAGTCACAGGGTAATTGGAGAAATCCAGGTCTCTGTGAGAACCAGGAGGTGGGGAGATGAAACAATAGTGAATGACAATCATTTTCTGAGGCATGGATTATCTATTCCAAAGGAGCAAGACAAAAGGAAATGAGGACTGAGAGCACTTCTGGCAGTAAATCACATGGCATCCCAGGCAAGGGGTATCTTTGGCACTCCCTTCTCTTCATTTCAGCATCCTCATTCTTCAGCACATCTCCCCCAATTTACACTTTCAGAATTACATAATAAAACAAAATTCACAATATCACCTCTAGGCTCTCACTTCATTCAATTTTCTTCTTATGTCTCACTGACTGACTGGCGACACCTGATCTTTATCCGCCTATGAAGATATTGCTGATAATACTTCAGGAAAGCTTCACAAGATTATAAGATTAAAAACATTCTAGGAGTTTAGTGAATACATCCAGACTACCTGACAAATACTTCACAAATTCTATTTTCCCTTTTGTTGCTAACACCAAAAACAGCCGCCTGGTCTTGCAGCCTCTGAAACCTGGCACCTCAGATGGTCTGTGGGTTGCCTCGGCCTGACCTGAGTTAGCATGTGGATGGGAATGAGTCTGGAGTGCTGGGATCCTTGGGCTGGGAGACCATGATGAGCAAGGCTGAAGAAAGAGAAAAGGAAAGGGATAAGGAGAAGGCTGTTTCTCGCCATCTGCATGGAAGAGAAGGTAAAGGAAGAGGGGACTGTAAGAGTGTATGGTGGATTTACACTGAGTTTAACTACAGCTCCAAAACATAGAATCCCTACAAAGACTTACACATGTGCTTAAATCTGACATAAAGAAAGTAGTGTCATGTTGTGATAAGCAAAGATCTACACAAGTCACCAGTTTTTTTCCAGGAGTAAAAAAAAGTCTCACTGTAAAACTTGAAATATTTTGTGAAGCTTGGGGACACTTGAAATTTCACATTTATCTCCCTGCAATTTATTCTTGGTCCTAGCACTTACAGGAAAGGGGGGGGTGATCAAATTTAGGATATTGTAGCCATTTTCCATTACTACCTATGCTTCTATCTCTAATAACTACACTGTGCACTAGTGAATACAGATGTCAGGTCTTTGTTGAGGTGAAATGGTAGCTTTTACTGCCAAAGGAAAAAAAAAAGATTTAGCTTTTTTTTTTATTAAGTTTCATTCATCAAATATCGGGGGTTTGATTTTTTTTTTTAAATTATGGTTCCACAAACAATAACGTCTTTGAAGTCGGACAGCTGAGCTCCTGTTAAAAGCACTAATAGTTTTCTCTTTCCTGATCATTATGTATTAACGAATGTTACTTTTCCTTTAGCTAGTATATTACCTAACTTTTCATGCTTTCTAATAAGGCATGGCACATGATCTAACTTTAATGGTTTCCTTTTTGCTGCTGCTGTAAAAAAGTCACAATACATCCCTCTTCTCGTTAGAGAAACTAAGCTTTAGACTGAGTATGAAATATGTATTCAATAGGAGGAAATTGAATAAAACATGTAAATAATAAAAATGTTCATGAGATTATATCATACTGTATGCTCCCTTTAAATAGTGTGAAAGGTGAATGTTCCCACTTGGATCTTGCTGTGACTAAACTCCAGCCTGTGTGATGGAATGTAACCTGCTAGGCCCCCTGATCAGAGAACAATTATGTGGTATTATCTTTCAGGGTCAGAAAACTGCAGACAATAACAGTTTTCTAAGAAACCCACTGAATGAAAGGATAAACAAAAATAAATCTGTGACCAGAGTCTTTGACTTCAAAAGGGCTAACTTCAAAAAATTAAGTGAATTAGCTAGGAAAGTGGACTGGACCAAAGAAATCACAGATATGAACATTGGGGATGCTTGGAACTGCTTCAAGACAAAGCTGCAGGAACTATCTGAAGCCTGCATTCCAAAGAAGAGGAAAACATTTTCAGGCATGGGTTCTAAACCAAGCTGGATGAATGTACATCTTAAAGAGGTGATTAGGAGGAAACATTAGGCCTACAAGGAGTGGAAGTTGGGAGGGATAAGAAAGGAGGGCTACCTTTTAGAGGTCAGAGCATATAGGGATCAAGTGAGGAAGGCCAAAAGCCAAGCAGAGTTAGACCTTGCAAAGGGAATCAAAACCAATTGTAAAAGGTTCTTCAGCCATATAAATAGAAATAATACACTGAAGGAGGAGGTTAGACCACTATACACTGAGGATGGGGTAGAGATCAAGGATAATGTAGGCATGCCTGAATATCTAAATAAGTACTTTGCCTCTGTCTTTGATAAGGGTGATGGTGAGATTGGAGACAGAGGTAGGGCAGCTAATGGGAATGAGAATATAGAAGTGGGAATTACCATATCTGAGGTGGAAGCCAAGATCCAGCTGCTTAATGGAACTAAATCAGGGGGGTCCAGATAATTTTCATCCAAGCATATTGAAGGAACTTGCACATGAAATTGCCAGCTGTTTAGCAAGGATTTTTAAAGTATCGGCAAACACGGGTTGTACCTTATGACTGGAGAATTGCTAATGTAGTCCCTATTTTCAAGAAAGGGAGTAAAAGGGATCCAGGTAACTACAGGCCTGTTAGTTTGACCTCACCGGTATGCAAGGTGTTGGAGAAAATTTTGAAGGGGAAAGTACTTAAGGATATTGAGGAAAATGGTAACTGTGATAAAATACAACACAGCTTTACCAAAGGTAGATCGTGCCTGACCAACCTGATCTCCTTTTTTTAGAAGATAACAGATTTTTTGGATATAGGGAATGCGGTGGACCTAATTTACTTAGATTTTAGCAAGACATTTGATACAGTTCCACACAGGGAATTGTTGTTAAATTGGGGAAGATGGGGATTAATATGAAACTAGAAAGGTGGATAAAGAACTGGTTACAGGGGAGACTACAGAGGGTCATAGTGAAAGCTGAACTGCCTAGCTGTAAGGAGGTTACTAGTGGAGTTCCCCAAGGATCGGTACTGGGACCTGTCTTATTCAACCTTTTCGTTACTGACCTTGGCACAAAAAGTGGGAATGTGCTAATTAAGTTTGCAGACAACACCAAGCTGGGAGGTATTGCCAATACAGAGGAGGATTGGGATAGCGTACAAAATTATTTAGATGACCTTGTAAAGTGGAGCATTAGAAATAGAATGAAATTCAACAATGGGAAGTGCAAGGTCATGCACTTAGGGACAAATAATAGGAATTTTTCTTATAAGTTGGGAATGTATCAGCTGGAAGTGATGGGGGAGGAGAAGGACCTGGGCATACTGGTTGATCACAGAATGACAATGAGTAGCCAATGTGATGTGGCAGTGAAAAAAGCTAATGCAGTCCTGGGGTGCATCAGAAGGAGTATTTCCAGTAGAGATAGGGAGGTGTTAGTACCATTATACAAGGTGGTGGTGCGACCTCACTTGGAGTATTGTGTACAGTTCTGGTCACCCATGTTTAAGAAAGATGAAGTCAGACTGGAACAGGTGCAAAGAAGGGCTACAAGGATGATTTGTGGAATGGAATATCTTCCCTATGAGAGATGACTTAAAGAGCTTGGTTTGTTTAGTCTTCCCAAAAGAAGGCGGAGAGGAGATATGATTGTTCTTTTTATATACATTAGAGGGATAAATACAAGGGAGAGAGAGGAATTATTTGAATACAGTGCCAATGTGGACATAAGAACAAATGGATACAAAATGTCCTTCAGAAGATATAGGCTTGAAATTAGATGCAGATTCCTAACCATTAGAGGAGTAAAGTTCTGGAATAGTCTACCAAGGGAAGTGGTGGGGGCAAAAACCTTAGGTGCCTTCAAAACTGAGCTTGATATGTTTATGGAGGGAATGATATGATGGACAGTGTAGCTTGGCCATTGTCTGTCTTTTACTACTGGTGATGGGTATGATAGTGACCTGGGAAGGGGCATTTGATCGAGTGGGTTCTGAATTATTACAGAGAAGTTCTTCTTGACTGGCTGTTGTGGACTTGCCCTCATGCTCAGGGTTTAACAGATTCCCATATTTGGGGTCAAGAAGGAATTTTCCCCCAGGGCAGATTGGCTTGGGCACTGGTGTTTTTTTGCCTTCCTCTGTAGCATTGGGCATGGCTCACTTGCTGGTTGATTTTCTGTATTAAAGTCTTTAAATCATGATTTGAGGACTTTAATAGCTCAGTTATGGGATTGAGGTTCATTATAGGAATGGGTCGATGAGGTTTTGTGGCCTGCATTGCGCAGGAGGTCAGACTAGATGATCATATTGGTCCCTTCTGACCTTAGAGTCTATGAGTCTTTGATAAGTACCCCCAGACCGGTTCAGACCAGACCCTGGGGAAGTGATAAGATAAACTACAGCAAATATCTGTAGAGCTCAAGAGAAAAACAAAACCTACTGAGCAAGGTCAGTAAGCTTCCAGGCAAGCAGGCGATATGCTAACTCTGGGGGGTTTAGCCATAAAAAGGGGGGGCTCTTTTGGAACATGTTGGAGAGACAATAGGTCAGCAGCCTGTCATGTCGCCAAGGGATCTGGCCACCCCATGGCACTCCCTACCTGAACCCCTTGACTGATCACCAAGGGAGCCTGCAGTTCTCTCTTTTTCTCTTTTTTTGCAGATCTTTTTCTTTGTCCTTTTTTACTCTTTTACTACTTTCTTTTTTGCCTGGCCATCTTGGATTGCAGGACAACAGGCCTCTTTCTCTTAAAAGGGGGTGGCAGGGGGCGTTCAACCAGTTGCAACCAGTCATTGTGGGCTCTGGATTTTTATGGCCTCAGGCAGCCACAGCAAGCTGTACATTCAGTCGAGCCAGTTTCAACACTGGGCTGGTCAAGTGCAGGTCTTTTGAGAATCATGCAGTCAGTTGAAATCAGCTTGGTGGGCTGCTGATTTTTGAGACTGCAGACAAGCTCTGTAAGCTGCACCTTCGGTTGCAGCTGATTGCTCAACATTAGGCTGCTCTCTCACGCTTTACACTCTATCTCAAAGAAACAGGTCTGCTGTCTGTCCCTTCATATATAACAACAAGATGTGGTAAATATAACCTGGTCAAATTCAGGATTTAAATTGGGAAACGCTTCTTGAGGTTCTGTGTATATGTATTATCACTGCTCTAAATGTACTAACCCCACAGATCAAAATCAAGTTGGTGTTTATTACCTCTAACTTCTCTCCCACAATCCAATCTGGGCAACAGAAGAGTGAAAGAGGGTGATGAAAGAATAAATCCACTTGTATTTCCCACAGGCACCCCAGCTGACCCTTGTAACTCCTAGCTGCAAACAGCCCATGGTGAGCCCCACCGCTCCGTAACCCATGGTGTCTGGATAGCAAGGGGGAGAAAGCAAGGTGTTTGTGCTGTCCTGGGCTGCACATGATGTTTCAGGGTGTGTGTTAAATAGAAAAGCTCTTTCGCCCACAGATTGTGCTCTCTCTCTATCTCCCAGGAACCCCACTCTGCTAAACTGCACCAACCAGGATTGGCACCAGGGTTTTACTTCAGGGTTAGGCACGGGGATTGGGATAGGCATTGTAGTAGCATTAGTGCTCTATTTTCTGTTTATTGGACAATTAATTTGCACTTGGAGGATCTTTAAATGCCTTAAAGAAATAGAGTTTTGAAAATGCAGTTTGTATGGGGGGTTGGGACAAATAGGATTTAATAGGTGCTGCAAGCTTTTTAATTTTCATAATAGGAATATTAGTAATTTCTTTAGTTTGGCTTAGTAGCATAGAGTTTACCAGAAGTATGCAACCACAAGCTGCTACCAATGAATTTGATAATTTTTTTATACAATATTGTCAAACCTTATTAGAAAAATCATTAACCTCCCATTTAACCTACCCCCCCCCTTTTGTGTGTCCCTGGATACTTTAATAAAAGTTACATAAATAGTGATTAACCAGAAAATAGAGTTCTGGTCTCTTACCTCTCGATTGGGACAAACTCTCGCATTGCGGGGTCTGTGCCCCGGTGCCCACTCTCCCACAATAAATAGCATAGCTTATATATAAGACAGTTGTTTTCCTTGGCCAGGGCTTTTTTTATGGATTGAGACAATATGCACTAATTCCTTTCTGCTGAGAAATTCAGCATTGATTATCTATCTATTTTATTTTATTTTATTTGTAAATATATCACATGTTCAAGAAAAACACAAAACTTAAAAAAACAAACAAACAAACCTGTTTTCCCTATCTTTTTACCCAGGACTGCCATTAATAATTTGCATTTCCACTGTTTTCTTCCACTTTATGCCTTGAGCCTTCGAACATGTATGTATGTTTACCTTTACTATGCCATGTAGTCCCATTGATTTCTATGGGACAAAATGCCATAATATAAATAAGAGAGCCTTAAAACTATGGTATCTCAGGACATTTTATAAATGCAGAGCAATGAAGACGTGTTTAAAAAAAATCCTCTGATGTGAATAAATAATTTCTTCCCCCAATTTACAGAGGAAGAAAACTAATGTGCAGGAGATAAGGACTTTTAGACATTAATCTTTATGTTTGTAGAATTCATATCCCTCAGAGGTATGAAAAAGCCAATCCCAAATTAATTAATTTTCACCAACCTAGGTATCAGTGTGTACGGCCCTATATCTGCAGGATGGTTTCCAGGAGGGCAAGCAGAGAACTGTTTAGACTGAGTATGTACGCATGTATCTAAACACAGCCTTCACACATGTCTTTACTTGCCTAAGATGTGCCTCACAGTCTATATTGCTACTTGTACCCATGTGTGCAGGGGGCTGCATATCTATGTACATGGTCTCCACCAAAAGGAGCATGCACTGAAGACATACCCCTAGAGGAATATTAATAGTCTTTTAAAAGCTCAAGACATTCTCCAGCTTGCATTTGAACTATTCAGAAAAGACACATGGAATTATTTTCGACTCAGAGATTGTTTTAAATTTTCAGAAAAATAAATGAAATACGATCCAATCTCATGTTCCAACTGGGATGTATTAGTACTCTGGGCAGCCCTTGGGGCATTCAGCTTAGCTCTATATAAATGTTTATACAATCAAACAATGCAATATACCTGTTGCACTTAAAACATCATGGGAAATAAAAATAAGGCAAATTCATTTATCTAAAAGGTTGCTTGCTCACTTATATGCATAAACATTGCAAGGTTTTCAATGTATTAAAGAGCCAATCTGGGAGACCTGAAAATATTGCACAAATATTTTGGATATGAGTTTGAATGCATGGAGAGGAGTGAAGATGCAGAGCAAGAGTAAATTCGTTGCCTAGCAGATTAAGTAAGGGAGCTTAGATAGATGCATAAATTATTAAAGGACTATACTGTTGGCTCTTAGGCTATAATTCTCCATGTGTACCTTGTGGAGTTCATTGCCTATAAATTTCACTGTGGATACTTTTAACTGCAACAAAGACGTTCCCCTTTTGTCACAGTATGGATTTACAGCTAGTCTTCTCTAAGCTTGTTACCTTGGACCTATATTTTGGAATGGTACAGAGATTAACCTTTTCTTGAGATCTATGACAAATGGGTTTTGCTAGGCTATCGGGTTTGTTTTTAAATCTGGTGTTCTCTGCAGCCTAGTGTATTTGATTTTAGAGAACAATTCTGGATGTTAAGAACAACAGTAGTCTAAAAAACTAAACTTATCAATAATAATCAATAGCACACGGTGAAAGCGACTGAATAAAGTTAATGAAATTTCACCCAGACACTGCATGACTTCTGTGGTTATTATTCTGTTGTCATAACATTTTCAAAACTAGAACCAAAGGAGTTCTCTATCAGTCCGTAAATAGACATCTTCCTGATTTCTGTTCTCTATTAGAGGAAGAACAAAGTCTGGTCAGGAAGCAGTGAAATATAAAATACGTATCAGGAGATCCATCTTTTACTTTTCACTTGCCATTGACTCATTGGTAGAATAGAATAGAATCATAGGGTTGGAAAGGACCTCATAAGTTTATCTAGACCAACCCTCTGCTAAAAGCAGGACCACTTCCACTAAATAATCCCAGCCCGGATTTTGTCTAACTGGGCCTTAAATGTTTCTAAAGATGGTGATTCCACCACCTCCCTAGGTAACCCATTCCAATGCTTCACCACCCTCCTAGTGAGAAAGTTTTTCCTTATATCCAACCTGAATTGCCCCAGCTGCAACTTGAAACTATTTCTCCTTGTTCCATTCTCTGTAAATCCTGAGAACAGCCTAGCTGCCTTATCCTTGGAGCACCCCTTCAAATAGATGAAGGATGCTATCAAATCCCTCCTCAGTCTTCTCTTCTGCAGACTAAATAAGCCTAGTTCCTTCAGTGTCTCCTCATCAGTCATGTGCCCCAACCCCCTAAACATTTTCATTGTCCCCTGCTGGACTCTTTCTAATTTGTCCACATCCTTTCTGTAATGTAGAGCCCAAAACTAGACACAGTATTCCAGGTGAGGCCTCATCATTGCCAAATAGAGCAGAACAATCACATCCCTCGATCTGCTAGCACTACTCCTACTGATGCAGCCCAATGTGCCATTGGCCTTTTGGCAACAAGAGCACTTTGTTGACTCATATCCAGCTTCCTATCCACCATAACCCCCAGGTCCTTTTCTACAGTGCTGCTACTTAGCTGATTGGTTCCCAGGCTGTAGTACATGGGATTTTTCCATCCTAATTTCAGGATTTGACACTTGTCCTTGTTGAACTTCATGTGATTTTGTTTGGCCCAATGCTCCAATTTGTCTAGGTCTCCATGAAGCCTGTCTCTGCCCCACCCCCCAGTGTGTTTACCATTCCCCCCACCTTGGTTTTTGTCTGCAAATTTACTGAACATGCAATCTATCCCATCATCTGATTATTAATGAAGATGTTAAACAGAAGTGGCCCTAGGACTGACCATTGGAGCACTTAACTAGTCACTGGTTGCCAACTAGACAATGAGCCATTGATCCCTACCCACCAAGGCAGATGATCTAGCCAGCTTTCTATCCAATTTACGGTCCATTCATCCAAACCAGACTTCCTTAACTTGCTGACAAGAATGGTGTGGGAAATCATATCAAAAGCTTTGCTAAAGTCGAAGTATTTCACATTGATGGTTTTCCACATCCACATATCCTGTCATCTCATCGTGGAAGACGATCAGGTTGGTCAGACATGATTTACCCTTGATGAATCCATGCTGACTGTTCCTGATTACTCTATTTTCCTCCAAATGTTTTAGAATGGATTCTTTGAGGACCTGCTCCATGATTTTTCCAGGGCTTGAAATGAGGCTGATTGGTCTGTAGTTCTCTGGGTCTTCCTTTTTCCCTTTTCTTGAAGATAGGCACAATATTTGCCTTTTTCCAATCATCTGGGACCTCCCCTGTTCACTTCTGTTCAATCATAATCTTCTCGGCCTCTGACTATAATCGTGCAAAATAGTGTTGGTTATTTTACATTAGATATTGTACAAAACAGTCCTTGAAGTGTTTTCATAAAATGTCCTGTTTTCTAGTTCACGAAGTGCAACTAACTATATGCTTTAAATAAATAATAAGGATGACCACAAAATTGGTCTGTGCTGGTGCCTCCCCCTACCCCCAATTACATCAAAGTGCAATTTAAAGGAGGGTTGTTTGATTGAGAGAGCTTATGACATTCATATGACAAGGGTTCTGGTTTCCTGATTAACTAACCATAGTTCATGTGGTCAGATTTAGTTGCAGCCAGTTCGACTCTCATGGAGTGACTGCTCTGAAATAAACAAAACTGGTGAGTCCTGAGCATCTCAGCAAGTGTCAGTCTAATTGCTTATGCTGGGCAGTTTTGAAGAGCTGACCCTATGTGCCTAACCCATTCCAAGTACTGAACCAGTTGACTTTTGATTATGTTGAAATCTTAGTCACTAGCAATGACAAACATTTATTAAAACAGTGAAATATGTTTGTCTCTAAAGAGTCCCTTTAGTATGGTATATGAAATATTAATATTCATGTGCAACTTTATTTTCCAAAGAAAATATAGATTGCTTTTATTTTTTGTATGTGTGTGATAATGTTATCTAGCTACATTGAATTTTTCTTTCTATGAGCCTGATTGTGCCCTTATTAAAATCAAAATACTAAGAACTCTATTTGACTTCAGTGGGAGTTGTATCAAGCTTTGTATTGTGCTATCATGATTCACTTTTTCTTGACTTCATCATGATGCCTCATGATACTTAACTAGATGTTTCATTCTACAAATATATATATTTTTTCCCTACATGGAGTGGGAGGAATAAAAACTGGATAAAAATGAATTTACATTATATTTTTGTGCCCATATAATTTGTTGTGCAGCAAATAAATTGACCTTTGTGATTCATGCAATCAATATCAAATTACAAGGCAGAACAGTGTCTTCCCAAGATGTGAAAATATGACCTTTGCCATTTTCCAGCAATAGGCACCAATATAATTTCTTATACTTTCTTTCATCAGAATAGCCACTTGTTCATGTTCCATTGAGATTTCTTAAACCTGTTAAATTCAGGCCTTTGAACTGAATATTTGCAAAGTACTACTTTTTCCCTGTACTGAGCAACATGAAAGCTGGTTAGTTGTAAATTGGCATATGAAATCCTGCATATATCCCAATATTCCTCAATAAAGAATAAAAATGAAATTCAGTATTAATCTGAAAATATGTTCTACTCTTCTTATACGTGTAGTTCCATACAACTTTGAATAATTAGATTTCTGTTTATCTCATCAAACTTTCTTGCAACCAATGTTCCCTCTATGGTTTGGCGGCTTGTGTGCAGAATTTTCAACCCATATGCAAAACTTTTTCTGAATAAAATTTGTATGCAAACTCGTGTGACAAAACTTACTGAAAAATCTAGCACAGTGAAAAACTAATAAAAGCTGTTATTTAGAGTTTGTTTTTTTTTTAAGAAAAAAACACCTAAGTTACTTAGCATTTACCCAAATTGCTCTACAATCCAAAGAAAGTAATTCACAGCTTTCCAATAGCCCAAGACCAAAGTCATATTCAATCCGGATCCTAGCTGTCACATTTCTTGTCCAAAGCACCAAGGACTGAACCAGGAACACCCAAGGCTCTGAGCACGAGGTTCCACAGTTTGAACTAAAGAGCCAGGCTCTGTAGCTTCACAATGAACACCTGCTTTCCGCCCTGGAGATCAGACACACAGCAGGACAGATAACATAGTAAGGTTTGTGTGCGACACATGTTGCCTGGGTTGGATTACCAGATAAAAAGGCACAGAAAGAATAGGGAAGTATGAAAAGGAGGATACGTGGGGATTACACTGTTCCCTCTAAGCTGATGATGCAGCTGAGCAAGTTGTGGTATTTACTGAGCAACAATTTATGAGGCCTGAGCAACAGTTTTTTGGCGCTCAAAGTATCAGCATGCCTAAGTATCTTAGTTCAAAAGTAATTCATAGATGTCTTTTCATTCAAACTTCAATAAAAATGTTAAATTGATGTACTGTAGGTTTATTAATTTACTAAACAAATGTGAGACAATGAAACTTGCTGCCTGTCTAGCCTCTACCATCATCTACACTGCTCAGTTTTTGTTGCCTGTCTTTGTCAGATTTCCAGAATACATATATAGACAAAGTGGGATTTTCTCCCACAAAAGCTCATGCAAAAAATAAATCTGTTAGTCTTTAAGTGCCACAAGACTCCTTGCTTTTTTTGCTTTACTAGACTGACAGGGCTGCCCCTTTGGCATTTAAGTCCCTGTTATGCTGCCCAACTGGAGTAAAAGGGATTCAAAGTGGATCAGGCCCTAAATGTCCAAAACGTAGATTGAAAATAAGTAGGTAGCTTCAGATTTGATCATAAGACTGACATGTTATGGGGATTGTATTTAATATCTAGCTATCAACCTTGAAAATACACCTATTCTGCCCTCAGTAAACATATTAAATTACCATGCATTGCAAATCACAATCACAAGATAGCAACCGCTTCCCAGATTCCCTCAGGGCAACACCTTAAGTAAAGTTATCTGAGAAATTCAAAAGTTTTAAAGGTCGCAAGGGCAGAAAACATGTTTCAAGACAGTTTCTCACAGCATCACATCTCTGTAACCAGGGCCATCTTTTGTGCCTAAAGAATTTGCATCAAATAGAGCTAAGTTAGAGTCTGTTACATTATCATGCCCAATCATACCTCTCAAAGCTAAATATGGGACAACAATCCCCTAAGTGAATGGCAAAAAATTGATTAGGCATACAGTAAACTTTAAACACTGTGAGTATCTTCCTTTAATATAAAGTGTCTCTAACATCTCAGTTTTGGAGTTTATGGGGTTTTTTTTAATCCAAATCATTTTCAACAATAAAAGGGAGGCTATAATTAGTGTAAAAACAACAAGGAGTTGTGTGGCACTTTAAGACTAACAGATTTATTTTTCGCATTTAGTTTCATTCCTTTCTGTAAGTTCACCCATCTCGAAGCATCTGAGGAAGTGGGATCTTCTCCCACGAAAGCTCATGCAAAAAATAAATCTGTTAGTCTTAAAGTGCCACACAACTCCCTGTTGTTTTTTTACTGGACTAGACTAACACGGCTATCCCTTTTGAAACTAACTATAATTAGTATGCCTGGAGTGTAAATACTCTCAGAATTAAAATAAGGAAAATGAGGTACAATTGAGATTTGTGTGTCTGGTAGTGGAATATAATAAAGGTTGTTTAATATTTTTTTTATTTTTGACAGTTAAAGCAAAGCTTATGAAAGCTGCAAGAATCAAGAGCATAAACGGATTTGTGAAAGAAAATGATTATTTTTCTAACACATTTTTGGGGAAATAGAAATACAAAGTCTCTTTTTTAAAAATTATTGCACCACTGGCAATATTTTTTTCCTTCTGCCTTAAATGACTTTTTAACCTTTCAGTTTTTCATTTCATTTTCCTAATCATTAGGATTTGTTTCCTTCCATCACAGGAGTCTATACAAAGTTACATTGTAAAGCCCCACCTTGACAATCTGATTGCATTAGAATCTCTCACAGAAAAGAAAATAAATCTGAAATTAACCCAACTTGTTTTTGCTTATTTTAAAGGATTGCTTTTCTTTCAGGAGCCTTTTAGCAAGTGAAAAGCAAAGCATTCATTCTTGATAGAGATGTTAAATGGCTCAATACAATTTTGCTTGGTCTGTCAAGTCCCAAGTCCTCCTCCAGCTCCAGCTTGGCTCCTTTGTCTGCAGCCCAGCTCCCATCCCCTGCCCCCACAGAGAGCCCTGCATCCCTGTGGCCACTACATGGCTGCTGCCTCTGGGACCCCCACGATTTAGCCCTGCCATCTCTCAGGGTCCCCCCTCTTGCCCAGGCTCAAGGCTGCTTACCTGCTGGGGCCCACACAGGCCCCAAAGATGCCACCATCTCTGCTCAATCAGCCTGGTGCAGAGGAGAGGGAGAGATTTAAATTTCCCTCCCCCTCTGCTCCTTCCCTGGCTATGTGCAGCAGGAGGCAGGGGCTGTCAGCTCTCACTGCTCCAGCAGGCAGCACAGGCTGCCTGCAGGAGCTGAGACAAGACACACGGGGCTCCTCCAGGTTGGGGAAAGGCAGGGCTGCCTGAGCTGTCCCACATGCTCACTGCGCTGGTGAGGGGGGGGCCACTGTGCCCCTGCCCACTAGTGCAGCTTAGAGGGAACATTAATGTTCCCTCTAATTATTCATAGGCTGTGAGCGCAAAAAATTTCTTTGTGTGTGCAAAAATTTTCTTTGTGGGCACCAATATTAGCACTATTGAATTTTTTGTGCGCACTTTATTTTGTTGTGTGTGTGGGTTTCATGACCTGTGTGTGCATGCACATGCACACAGCTCAGAGGGACCAGTGCTTGCAACTACATTTTATATTGTTCTCTATGGCTGTGTTCACACACAGCGAGTTATTTCGATACGGATGTTTCGAAACAACCGTATATCGAAATAACGCTCATTTCAAAACAACTTATTTCGAATTAACAAAATGTTCATTCAAAATAAGTAAAAAGGCGGGAAACAAAATAGCACGTTCACACTGTGAACATGCTATTTCACTTCCGCATGGGGCTGCAGGCACCTGCGGGCTTTAGCGCTGCCCAGCACTGCTCCCCGCCGGCTTAAAGCCTGGTCTGCCCCCAAACCCTCCGTGGTTGGTGCTGAGGGTTCCCTGGCCAGGGTGCTGAGGGGTGTTGAGAGAAAAGCTCGTTCTCTGCTCTGGTCAATGATGGAGCCGGACAACAGGAGGAAGAATCACCAGTTTATTGACACTCAGAGCTACTGAGTGCGGCTGGCCCCGAAAGACTGGTGCTAAAAGGGTTTTATACCCAGGTACAACAATTTAATTCAAGGAAATCTAAAAATGGTTAATATATTCAAGGTAAACAAGATTAATACATTTATTAGTACCATATAGGGATAGTTTTCATACATATTCATATAAGATAGGAGAATTAGTAAAGAAGGTCAAGCAGGCTCCTCAGAGCCTGGGAATGTAATAAACAGGAGAAATTGTTGATTAATAGGTGACCTCGAGACTGGTGCAGTTTCCCTAATCTTCTGCTTATAGACTGTTCAAGGATGAGAGGGGCTCTATACTTTTGTTAGTCAGGCTAGAGGTTGAAATAATATTAAGGGAACAGTGCTAAGATGGAGTCACTTATGCTCACAAGTTTGTGGTCTCATACAAATCTCATAACAGGGGGCACCCCTTGAACTGTTGTTTCAGAACATCTTGTTCCAAAACAACACATTTGCACGGCGTTGTTTCGAAACAACCGTTGCGAAACAACGTTGTTTCGCCCATGGACTAGGTTTTACTTGTTTTGAAACAACCGTGCGTCGTGTGAACAGCTGAAACCTTATTTCGAAACAACCTCGGTTGTTTTGAAATAAGGAGGCTGTGTGAACACAGCCTATGAAAATGGCAGTGTTTAGCTATTTCTTGTGAAGGAACAGGGGCAATACTGAGTTTTGTTGACGTGCAATGTCATTTCTGAGGTGCAGCCATGTTTTGGCCATTCCAGATTTTCTTTTCTCCTGCCCACTTGACTATTGTCTAAGAGAGGAGCTTACCTTTTTCACAGTCTCTCCTCTCAAACGACCACCTTCCTGATTTACCTAAAAGAGGGAGTATTCACCATTTTCTTTTCTCCTTTGAATAATGTGCACTCTTATCCAGCTGCTCAGAGCTTTTCCCAAGCCTCAAAGTGATATTAACAGGCAACTGACACATATTCTGAGCAGAAATTAAATTGATTGGTTATCTTCAAAGAGACAAGGTGGGTGAGGAAATATCTTTTGTTGAACCAACTGCTGTTAGACAATACTCTGAACATATACAGAGTTCTTCCTCATGTCTGCAGAACTTAGCCTTAATCTACACTTGGGGCTTTTTTTGGCAGCAGTCAACTGTCATTTACGCAAAGCACATAAAATGCCTTGCATAAATGCCAGCAAATTCCTAAGCCACCGGGACACACTGGGGAAAGCTGACCACAAATACCTTGTATTTATTTTCATCCCATTCTGTAAGTTCCACCATCTTCAAAGCATCTGACAAAGTGGGATTTTCTCCCACAAAAGCTCATGCAATAAAGAAATCTGGTAGTCTTTAAGTGCCACAGGACTCCTTGCTTTTTTTTATTGTTCCACATAAGTAGTTAACAAATAATTCAAGGGACCATTCAGTGTGAAGTGAATAGAATTAAGTTTCAATGAAGTTCTGGGAAGGTAGAAGTTTAAACTAGTAGTTTACGAACTTTTTTTCCTCAGGACCTAGTTGAAAAAAAAAAAACATTTATGTTCACAACCCTGCAATTACATATTTCAGCAATGCATTCCAAGCTTTTGCTGGTGGCAGGAGGAAGCATTGTGACCCAGGGTGTGAGGGTCTGTGACCCAGTACTGGATACCAACCCATCATTTGAATATCACTGGTTTAGACAAAAATCTATCTTTGAGTGAGTGTGAAAGAGTTGGGGAAGAGAATGACAGTATTAAACTGCCTTTTCTCAAAGACAAGTAGTTAGGTGACCAAATAGCAAGTGTGAAGAACCAGGATGGGGATAAGGAAGTAACAGGTGCCTTCATTAGACAAAGCTCTGAATATTGGGCTGTCTCTATACAGTTTGGACATCTGGTCACCCTACAAGTAGTTCAGGCACTGCATTTTCTACTGCTGCCCAAGCAGTTCTGGGAGGGACATCTAAAATGGTCAAATTTACCACCATTCCAAACTGGACAAGCTGCAGCACCAAGTCTCACTAGATGTGTAAGTTTTGTACTGTGCCCACTCAGTGGCAAATGTTCAACTTCCAAGCCTTATATGTATAATGTGTACAGTACACATCTATGAAGAGTTAATCATTCAGAGATCATTCTCAGATAATTAACTCTACATTAATTTTATTTGATAGCTTGAGTTTGAGTTGATTCTTCATTTGACATTATGGGAGATGCCCATAATGGTTCGCTATGCCAATGGTTCAATAGTTATCTATATACATTCATTTATGTTGTTGTGAGCGTTGCCAGCATGAGAACATACAAATGACTATTTTAGATCAGACCAAAAATAATTGTACCCAGGAGCTATTCTTTTGATAGGCACCAATGCTAAATGCTTCTGAAGGAATGAACAACAGGGCAGTTATCACATGATTCATTTTGTCATTCAGTCCCTGCATCTGGGAATCAGAAATTTGGAGATAGCAAGAGCATGGGCTACATCCATGATCATCTTTGGCTAATACTTATTGATGGACCCATCATCCCTGAATTTATCTAATTCTTTCTTGAACAAAGTTATAGTTATGACCCTGACAATAAATCCATGGGTAGCATGTTGCCAAAATGGTTTTCAAACCATGGGTTGGGACCGAGTACCTGGATGCAGCAATTCAGGTACTGGTTCACAGAGCCCCTTCCTGCAGTCATCAAAAGACTGGAATGCATTGCTCAAAGGCTATGTCTACACTAGCAAATCAGTTTGGATTAAGGAGGCTTAATCTGGAGTAATGTGCTCCCTGTCTACACTAGCCTTAGTTTGAACTAGTAAATTCAAACAGTTAATTCAAACTTAGAGCTTAGTTCGAACTTAGTTTGAACTTTAATTCGAACTAGCACAATGTAGTCATGCTAGTTCAAATTAATGTTTAGTTTGAACTAGCCGTGCCTTTTTAGTTCAAACTAAAGTTAGTTTGAACTAAAAAACCATGGTTAGTTCAAACTAACCAGGCACTGCTTAGTCTGGACTAAGCAAATCCAAACTAAGCTTTTATATATAGATGTAGCCAAAGAGGTAACTGTTGGGTCATGGGCATAAATGATTTTTTTTTTCAACTGGGTCCTGAGGAAAAAAGTTTGAAAACCACTGGTTTAAGGACCTGCTACCTATTAATTATTGAAAAGTTCCAGAGGGTTAGCTGTGTTACTCTAGTTCAGTAAACCAAACAAGGAGTCATATGGTACTTTAAAGACTAACAATTAATTAAATTAGTGGTAAATAAATTTGTTAGCATTTAAAAGTGTCACAGAACTCCTTGTTTATTAGTTACTGAGTGATCCATCCTGTTGTCCAGTTCTAGCATCTGGCAATTAAAGGCTTAGGGACATCCAGGACAAGGTTTTGTATCCCTTACCATCTTGGATCTTGTGATTTTATGGATCTCAAAATATTTGGTGGTTTGTTTTGGTTTTTTTTTTGAAAAAAAAAAAACAACACTCTTAGACTCATGCAATTGCATAAGAATTCCACCTTTTTAAAAAGTAAATTTCTAGCCTTCAAAGTTGGAGAGAAAGTCTCAAAAACATGACCCCTAACTCAGATGACAGAAAGCACAACTAAAGAATCTAAAATGTATTACTTTTAAAAAATCTTATCATTTCGGGGACATGAACTGTGATATTTGAATATCTAGTGTTGATGATAATTCTTTTGTGTTTTTTTTAAACATTAAATGTTATGTTTACAAGGTGCTAACATGCATAAATTCTTAATAGAATGTATACATGATTGATTTCATTGGCATTTACCTAGAACTCACACCAAGTATACAGATCTGAAATGCCTAATTCCACAGTCAAATTGGATTACATATATAGAGAAGAATGCAATCAACAGAAAATGAACTCTGAAGGTTTTATTAATGGATTTTGTGGAAATCAAATTTAAGCATTTATACTGTAATTATTATTCTGCTTTTACCTTTTAAAGCCATTGTTAATATTTTAACAGTTGAGCTATTTAAAGGTAATGTAATAGCAGATTTTCACACCAAATTTAGTGACTCCTACAACAGTAGCACCTAAGTTTTTGTGAAAATGTTGCATTCATGTTAACTAATTAAAAATTCACACTGGAAAAATTCTTAATGTTTTCTTTTTACTGCCTAATATCTTACTATATAATCATCTGAACAGTCACCTTATGCAGTATAATAGAAACCATACAATCAACAAGTAGTTACAGAGGCAATCCAAAAACATCAGTAGTAGTGAGTGATGTTCTGAAATGAAGAAATATGCTCTGGAAGATTTTGGAAAATATTAAGTAGCTTTCTAATAGTCATTATTTTCTTTATTACTGTGAACTCATGAGCTAGTGACAATCAAGAGAGTGTCATTGAAGGTCCATTATATACCATGCAAGGAGGTGTTTGCATATCACAGATGTGAAACCCTATTGCCCAAAATCCAATAATTTTTCCTGCAATCACAGCTACACAACAGCCCCTCCCATTAAATGCACCTAGGAATATACTCCCCCCATCCCCACCCTCCAAAACCCACCTGCTTTGTTTCAACTTCATTTTTTTTTCTTGTTCTCTTAAATTGAAGGTACCTGTAACACTACTAGAGTGAGAAGAAAACTCCAACAAAATAAGCAAGGAGTCCTGCGGCACTTAAAAGCTAACAAAGTTATTTAATGCATGAGCTTCCATGAGAAAACATTGAAAAATAAATGTGTTAATCTTTAAGTACCACAGGACTCCTTGCTTATTTTGCTGAACTAGACTAACACGGCTACCCCTTTGGAAAAAGGAAAATCCAGTAATCATCAAGTGATGTAAAGATGTTTTCCTTAGACCAGTTCTGAAAGGGTAGCCATGTTAGTCTAGTTCAGCAAAACAAACAAGGAATCCTGTGGCACTTAAAGACTAACGAATTAATTTATTGCATAAGCTTTTGTGGGAGAAAATCCCACCTTCCCAGACGCTTTGAAGATGGGATTGCTAACAGAATGGAAGGAAAATAAATGCAGAGAAGTATAAATCATAGGAACAGGTCACACAGTAACAGCGAATCAACGTAGTTGTTAAGATTCAAACACGGGGAAACAGCATATGGAGGAAGATGAGGTCAAATCACCCGTTGTAATGAGAAAAAAAAAAAAAAGCAAAGTCTTTATTTAGCCCTGAAGAAACACTGCCAAATTTGCATACAAATTCAAATTCTGCTTTTTCTCCTTGAAGTCTTAAGTTGTTCTTCAATTGTCTGAGCACAGTTATTAGCAAATCATCAATGGAATGATCAGGGAAATTGAAGTGCTCATCTATTGGTTTTTTAACCTCTGTTATTTTGAAATAAGAGTGCTGTGTGAACACAGCTGATGATGACTGCACCTCCTTTGTCAGCCTCTTTAATAGTAATGTCAGAATTGTTTCTGAAGCTGTGGATGGCATTGCATGCTGCATGGCTGAGATTATGATGTAAGGGATATTGTTTGTCCACGATTTTAGCCTTCACACAGTGGAGTAAACAATCAATGTAGAAGTCTAGTCTGTTGCTCCGACCTTCTGGAGGAGTCCACGAAGAATATTTCTTCTCACAGTGTTGGGAGGAAGGTATCTGTGCATTGATCAGTGGTGTTATGGAAAAATTCTTTAAGTCTTAGATGGTGAAAGTAGTCCTCCAGCTCACCAAAGAATTTTATCTTTTGTGTGTCGGTTCTGGGGCAGAAAGAAAGTCCCTGAGATAGTACATATTCCTCCGCTAGAGTAAGTATGTATGTAGCTCGAAAGATTAACAATATTGTTGGCTGGACTGAAGGTGTCACACTTGTTGCCCTTAGTGGTATATAGTAGTTTAGACAGTTTGGTGTCTTTTTTCTTCTATAGGAAAGTAAAGTGTGTGTTGTAGATGGTTTTTGAATGTTGTGATTTCTGATGCCAGATTTGTGCCCATTTATTCTTTTGTGCAGAGACTGCCCTGCTTGTTCAATATATAAGGCAGAAGGGCATTTCTGCCACATGATGGAATAAATCACATTGATCGATGAGCAGCTGAATGAGCCTTTGATGGAGTATCCAGATTTATTAGGTCCTGTAACAGTGTCTTTTGTGATTTCAACAATTTCCACTTCACAGCCAAACTTAGGCTGGAACACTCCACAACTTAGGCTGGAACACAGGAGATCCACTTTCTGGACACTATAGCATAAATTAGGGATGGACACATAAACAGCACCCTATTCCAAAATCCTACTGATCAGTATAGTTACCTATATACCTCAAGTTTTCATCCAAAACATACCACACAATTCACTGCCTACAGCCAAGCCCTAAGACATAACTGTAGTTGCCCAGTCCCTCAGGCAGAGACAAACACCTTCAGGATCTTTATCAAGCATTCTTAAAACTACAGTACCCACCTGGGGAAGTGAAGAAACAGATTGACAGGGCCAGATGGGTACCCCAAATTCAATTGCTACAGGAGAAGCCAAAGAAAGTAAACAACTAAACATCTCTAGTCATTACCTATACACCAAATCAGACGTCTACAGCACATCATGGATCTACAGCCTAGTTTACAAGATGATCCCTCACTCTTTGAAACCCTGGCAGACCACTCCTCACTTAGGCTATGTCTACACCTAAAATCTTATTTTGGACTTGGTTAGTCTGAACTAAGTAGTTTGAAAATTAGTTCGAACTAAGTGTGTTTTTTTTTTAAGTTTGAACAAACTTTTTAGTTTAAACTGAAAAGGTGAGGCTAATTCAAACTAAAGAAACTAAGAAACAGTGCTTGGTTCAAATTAACTACTTAGTTCAAACTTATTTAGTTCGAACTAGCATGTCTCTATTGTGCTAGTTCGAACTGAAAATGTAAATAAGTTCAAACTAAGCACTTACTTTGGACTAACCACCAAACTAATTAGTTTGAACTAAGCTTTTTTAGTTTGAACTAGGCAAAGCCTAATGTAGACAAGGTTCAAATTAGTTCAGACTAAGCTTGCTTAGTCCAAACTAATTTACTGGTGTAGATATAGCCTTACAGTTAGGCCCCCAAACTTAAGCAGATCTTCACCAGCAATTACTGACCTAACAAAAGAACCATTAAAACAGGCATATATTCCTGCAACAAACATATCCCTACTGCCAACTTTGCCAACATATCTGTATAAAAGATAGTATTATAGGACCTAATACAATTTGTAGTCTTTAAGTGCCACAGGACTTCCTGTTTGTTTTGCTGAACTAGACTAACACGGCTACTCCTTTGGAACTTCATTTGAAAGCTGTCTGATTAGTTCCTGAAGTGATTGATATTGTAAAACACATATTAATGTATGAGGACTTGGCTACACTACAACTACAGTGGTGATGCTGCAGCATATCTGATTAAGACATTCTGTGGTGACGGAGACCTCTCCTGTTGGCATAATAAAGGCAGCTCCACAAGAGGTTGTCCATACTGCCTCTTACGTTTGTGGAACTTATGTTGTTCAGGGTGTAGTTTATTCACCTCCCACCCACCCCGAGTGACGTAAATAACACTGACATAAGCAGTAGTATAGATGTAACCTTACAAGTGACTTCATAAAATGAATAATCATGCAATATGATTTTCAGGTTAAAGACTTATCTATAATGGGGATATTGTGGCTGCACCAATGCAAACTCCTAGCAAAATCTGCTGCAGTGTAGTGAATCATGACTTGCACCCCTGTGGCTTATCCTAGTCTTTCACTATTTTAACACTAGGAGTTCGCATCTGCATCAGTGAATAAAAACTCTTGTGTAGACCAGTGCTTTCTTTAGAAGTGGAAAAACCTGAGTATTACGGATCTATCCTGGGCACATCTAATACGTCAGATTAGGAGATGTGATTCAGAGCATTAATATCTGCCATGCAAAATAAGCATCAGCAAAATTATGAAATCATGCTGGCTGCCTTTCATATAGGATGATTCATTCCATGTGAGGGTCATATGGCTATCCTCAACAAAGTTAACTAATAAGGAGGGATATATAATTTTTGAGTAACTGCAATACATGGACAGAATATTTCAAAAAGCTCTTGGAAAACTAATCATGCATCACAACATCCCGCTGAGGAAAGCTATTAAGCATTATTTGAATTTCCATTTTATATTAGGGGAGGGAAAATAAAGCCCATAGGAATTAAGGCTATGTCCACACGTTGCTTTTAAATCGAAACAACCACCATTGTTTCGATTTAAAAGTTATCATGTCTGAATGATGTTTCATTATTTTGAAATGATGAACCCCTCCATTTTGAAATAACAAACCTTATTTCAAAATAGTAAAACCTAGGCTGAAATCGAAATAGCTGTTAATTCAAAATGGTTGTTTTGAAACAATGCCATTAGGACATGTTGTTTCGAAACAATGACTATTTTGATTCCAGCATGTGTTGACCTTCTTCCTCGCACCTGCCCTGCCACCCTGGTGCCACATGCCTGGACGCTGCAGACAGCATGGCTGAGGCTCATGCTGCTGCAGCACGGGGTGACACCGGGCCCCTGTTTGGTCCTAGGACGAGACCCTCTGCCTCCTACAGATCTGGGGCAGGGAGGACATCTGTGCCCAGTTCTGGGCAAGACACAGAAACCGCAACTTCTACGGGGACATCACGGAGGCCCTCTCTGCAGAGGGCTATGAGTGCACCACCGAACAGGTGTACTCAAAAGTCAAAAGCCTCCAGCAGGACTACTCCTGGGCCAGAGAGGTGAGGCAGATCGAAAGGGCCAGTTGCTGCCACAAGCATCCCCTTTTATTAGGAGTTGGATGCCTTTCTGAGACAGGATCCCAGTGGCCTACCTTCCTGGCCTGTGGACTCCAGTGACCCCCGCACTCTGGCCATGTCCCCTGAGGGAGGCCCCTGAGACACAAGGGCATCCGTGGACATGGGAGATTCCAGCCAGCCTGGAACCGCACCACCTGGCAGTCCAGAGCTGTTTCCCACCCAGGAGGAGAGGGCCAGCACCTCTGAGGAGGAACAGGATGGGGAAACAGAGGAGGCAGCCACATTGGAGGGGCATCCATGTGGACATTAGCAGTGCCTGTGGGTGAGTGTGCCCCCCATCCTGCTCCAGGCAGGCAGGGCCAAGACTGCAATGGCATGGGTCCTGAGGGAGGCATGGCCCTGGGACAGGCAGAGCTCAAGCACAGGGTGGGGGGGGGGTTGCACAGGCTCTCCCATGGATTCAGATGGCAGGGAGGCATGTGCAGACAGGGTCCTGGGTCCAAGCAGGATGGGGGTCCCTCAACAAGGGGGTGGCAGTAGGCAGACGTGGCAGCATGCAGGGCGGAGAGCCTGCAGCCAGCACTGCTGGCACATGGCCTCAGGAGAGTTCCTAGGCCACATGCTGCTAAGTACGGCTCACTACTGTGGGCCACAAGGCCACGTGCCCCATTAGTGCAGTGTACACATCCAACAGATTGGCAATCCTGCTGGCAGTCAGGGCAGAGGTGTTTGCAGGTCACAGGCTGCACACGGCCGAGGCCAGTAGGCTGAGAGACTCAACTTTTCTCACCTCTGCCTTGCAGCTCGTGAGGCCGCTCTGCATCCCACTCCTGGGAGCCCACCCACCACCATGAGGCTAAGGAGGAGAGCCCACCAGACCTGGGATGAGATCCTCAGCAGCCTGCTGGAGCTGGATCAGTGAACTGATGAGTCCTCACAGGCCTGGCAACAGGAGCAGGGCAGGCACCAGGAGGCCGCCATCCACCAGCTCCAGTGTGCGGCTGACGCAGACTACTGTGTCCTTGCAGCGATGGAGCCGCAGGCTGTGGCAATGGAACATCAGGCTGCAGTGATGGAGCAGCAGGCTGTCGCACAGGAAGCCATCACCGTAAGCATCTGGGACATTGCCTTCAGCCTGCAGTGCATTGCCCACCACCTGGTGCCCCAGGACCTTGAGGGAGCTCCAGTGCGGCACCCCAGTGTCCCTTGCCACCAGCGCCCCTGGAGCCAGGGTGGCAAAGGGGAAGGCCATGGGACAGTGGGCCATGGGACAGTGGGCCATGGCCCAGGGGTGGCTTCTGCATAGCCTTGCCCCACCTTGATGTCCCCAAACTCCCATCCCACATCCCAGCTCCCAGTTGAGGACCCACCCCCTCTGGACACCCCCCACCCCACATCCAAGCTCCCAGCAGCACTTTGCTGATGGTGGACCTCCCAATGATGAAGAGATGGGCAACGGACCTGTGGGACGCAGGAGTGGCCATCTTCCAGAGAGCGATGGCCACTCTCTTGTCCACGGGTATGGCTGCTCTCATCACCAAGTCCCTTTGCCACAGGACTGGGGCAAGCTCAGCAACCAGGTGAGTGACGGTCTCCCTGCTCACCCAGAGGTTCCTCCTCCACTGCTCGTTGCTCCAGGTTCACAGGATAACCCGCTCCCACTGGTGTCCTGTGCTGAGATATGCTGTTGCACAGAAGGGGGATGGGGAACACAGGCCACTGTGAGGGCCAGTGAAAGATGGTTGAGGGCTCAGCCTCGGGATCATCGGGCTCAGGGAAGAGTGTGTCCAAAAGCAGGGGAGAACCCTGCAGGCTAGCAGAGGGTGTACCAAGTGCTTGAGGCTGGTATGGGAGCCAGGGAGCATCCATAGCCATCTCTCTCGCAACCTCTTGTGAGTCACAATGGACATGGAGATGAGGTGAGCTCCTGCTTTTATGCGATTGGCTGGCAACATGGCCCTGCTGCCCCTCTCCTGATTCAAAATAGCAAGTCCTGTGTCTGGACTTGCTATTTCAGTTTAAGGTTTTAGCGTATTTTGATTTAAGTTAATTTGAAATAACAATTTTATTTTGAATTAACTTATTTCAATTTAACTTAAATCAAAATAAGCATGTATGTATAGACATAGCCTAAGCATAAGGTTAGAGAGTGAATCAGTGGCAGAGCATGGACTAGAATTCATGTCTCAGTCACAGGATCCCACTCAAATCCACCTGATCCTTGTATGAAAACTAATCACCCTCTCCCATTAAAAAAACAAAAAAACAAAAAAACCAACCACCACCACTATCCAATTATCTATTCAAGGATTAGTTAGAACTTACTAACAGAAAAAGTAATGAAACTTTCAGTTCTTCTGTTAAATGGCATGAAGAATGACTATTCAGCAAAAGGCACAGCCATTTGGGGACATTAGCAGGATCTTACTCGCGGGGCAAGGCAATATGCCACATTTACTGTGAAAAAATATAAACAGGGTAATAGCTAATATCTAGTACCTACACACAAACACCCCACATGTTCTGCTGTTGATCATGGATAGTTAGCAGTCCTGGTTGTTGCTTGTGATCATAGCTTGAATTTGTGGCTTGTGTTCGCAGCTCATGACAGCTACCTGACCAAGGAAGCCGGACATGAGGAAGAGCAGGGTCTCTGTTGGGCAAACTGCTGTGCACTGACATTTTTGGATGCTATGTAGCACATTACCCAAAGCTAGGCAGTCTCACCCATCTTTTATATCTTTTTGTCCATGGAAGCTGTGTCCACACTGCCTCTGGGTGCTATATGACTATGGCTGTGTTCACACACACAGGGTTATTTCAAAACAAGTTGTTTCGAAACAACTTGTTTCGAAATAACACCTTATTTCAAAATAACTTAATTCGAATTAACAAATAGTTATTTCGGAATAAGAAAAAAAGCGGGAATCGAAATAGCATGTTCACACATTGGGCATGCTATTTCGCTTCAGGGGCACAGCCTCATGGGAGGTGTGGCAACATGGCCGCCTCCCTGGGCCATGTCGGCGGCCATGTTGGTAGCCACTCCTATAAAAGCCGTCCCCGACCTCACTTCAGTGTCCACTCAGGCTAGCAGTGTGTTGCAAGCGATGGACACCGCCCGGCAGCCCACACAGCGCTGTGCACTCTGGGGATCCTTTGCCCACCTGCAGAGTGCCCTGCACATACAGGACACTCTGTTTGTGGACCCACAGGATGTCCAGACTTCACCCAGGGCCTTCATCCTCCTGGTGTGTCAGGCAGAGCTCATGTCCCTGCCCCCTTCAGTGCCTCGCCAGCTCTGGGCTCGGGAAACCAGCCCAGACTGGTGGGACCACATCGTCCTGCACACCTGGGGCGACGCAGAGTGGCGGAGGAACTTCCGGATGACCAGGGCCAGCTTCATGGCCCTGCTCACTGAACTCGCCCCACACTTGTGTCGCAGGGACACCTCCATAAGGTGCGCATACCCGTGGACAAAAGAGTGGCCATCGCTCTCTGGAAGATGGCCACTCCGGAGTCCCACAGGGCGGTGGCACACCTCTTCGGGGTCGGGCTGTCCACCATCTCCGACATCCTCCGTGATGTTACCAGGGCCATCAACCACGTCCTGCTGCGGCGCCTTGTGAGAGCAGGGCAGCTGCAGGACTCCATCGCCGGGATGGCCGCCCTCGGCTTCCCAAACTGCGCAGGGGTCCTCGATGCTACCCACATCCCTGTGAGAGCCCCAGAACACAGGGCCGCGGAGTACCGCAACCAGAAAGGGTACCATTCGATGATCCTGCAGGCTCTCATGGACCACCGGGGCATCTTCCAGAATGCCTACGTCGGCTGGCCAGGGAGGGCCCACGACGCCCGGGTCCTGAGGAACTCGACCCTCTACCGGGACATGGAGGCGGGCACCTTCTTCCCCCCACACAACATCAATCTCGGGGGGTAGAGGTGCCCGTCCTCATCGTTGCCGACGCGGTCTACCCCCTGAGGCCCTGGCTCATGCGACCGTATGCGGGGCCCTTGGACCCGAGCCGCCAGCAATTCAATCGCCGCCTGACTGCCCACCGCCAGGTGGTGGAGCGGGCATTCGGCTGCCTGAAAGCCCGCTGGCGATGCCTCCTCACCCACCTCCACCTGGCAGAGGCAACCCTGCCCCACGTCATCGGGGCGTGCGTGGCCCTAAACAACTACTGTGACCTGCGGGGCGAGCCCGTCCACGCAGCGTGGGAGGCAGAGGCCCAGCGCCTCGCAGAGACCTTCACCGAGCCTGCACCCGTGCCATAAGGAGAGCGGCCATCCCAGCGAGCCCGCTCCGTCCGCGACGCCATCTGGCTCTCCTTCACGGACGAGGAACTGTAGGGGCCAGGCCTGCCCTGCCCCACACCCCCCCCGTCACCCACAGCCAGCACCACCTGTCCACCCGCACTGTCACCTACCCCCAATAAAGACACTGTACACCAAAAGACGGTTCAACATGCGTTTATTAGGGATACAATGGGGGTTGGGGCAGGGACAGGGGACTTCAGGGGTAATAAGGAAGGGGGCATCAACTTGAGAGGGGGAGGGGAGCAAAGGTCCGGGGGGCAGGGGTGGGGTCATTCCTGGCCCGTGGGGGGCTCTGGGGCGGTTGGCATGCCCCGACCGCGCCCACGGCCTCCCTCAGTCCCCCGCCGCCTGTGGGTCGGTTCATGGGGCGTGCCAGTGGTGGGCTGTGGGGGAGGTAACCTTGCGGCGATCTCCTGGAGGGCCGCTGGGAGCTGGTCTGCCAGGCGCCCCATCACCTCCACCAGCTCGGCATCGATGTCCAGCGACCTCTCCAGCAGACGGAGGGCCGCGTCCTGGCGCTGCCCCTGCTGCTGGCGCCAGGCCTGCGTCGAGGCCTCCATCCTCTCCCCCAGGTCTGCGAGGGCCTCCAGGAGCTCAGTGCGGGAGCGCAGGGTCCTCCTCCGGCGGCGGGCGGGTCGGGGGCTTGGGTGCCCTGCTACAGGCGGTGGTGGTGGCCGGCGAGGGGCAGCTCTGTGACGTGCTGGGGGGAAGTAGAATACACAGCTGGCCCCTGCTGCCTGTTGGCCCTGTCTGTTTGCACCTGCCTGCAGCACACACGACTGCACTGACTGCAAGCAGGGCCCAGGCTCCCGTGGGACATCACCCTGGGGTGGGGTCCCCACTCCCCAGGGCCTCGGACGGAGGCCAGGGCAGTACCCGGCGGGGAACATTGGAGGACCCCGGGGTGGCAATGTTGTCTGGCTGGGGCAGTCGTCGGGGTTTAGGGGGCCCTGGGCCACCTGCCTGTACACAGTGTGCTATGGCACTGCAGGCTCCGTCAGCCCCTCCACTACAAAGCCGGACTCATCCCTGTAGTCTGGACACCCTGGCAGACAGGGAATGGGTGGGTGTACAGGGCAGGACAGTATACAGGCGACACTGTCCTCCCTCTGCCCGCCAGCTGGGGACCGTGTCCTGGGGTGGCACGCATGCTGGTGGTGCCCACAGGGGTGCGCTGGACCCAGTAACGCCCCGGTCCAGGGGGTCTCCCACGGCCACCTGCCAGTGGTGCGGCCCGTGTGCTGTCCACCCCACCTGGGATGCAACTGCATCTCCACCAGGCAGCCCCAGTTCCCCGTCCCCAGGCACACAGGGGCCTGTTCGCCCGGTGCCACCCATCTCCATGGCACCTGTGGGGGGGGGGGCCTTTGCACGCACCGACCCTCTGCCCTGCCTGCCCCTGTGCCTGGCCCTGGACCCCTTGCTGCCCAAGGCCGGCTGGACAGGCCCAGCCCTGTGTGCCTCAGTGGGGGGGGGGAGTACCTACCCACAGTGGCACCAGATGTCCTCTGCAATGTCCTAGGGTCCGTGTCGGACCCAGGGGCGGTGGTCGGCCCCTGGGTCTCCGGGCTGCTCTCCACCGCCGGCTCGGTGAAGATCTCCAGGCTGCTGGGGGTGGCCTCTGCTGCCGGTGGTGGTGGTGCAGCTGGAGGCACCCCCACGGAGACATCGGACCCGGGTGCCTCCGGGCCCGATGAGGGGCTCCCATGCCCTCCTGAGTTCACAGCCTCAGCAGGGTGCCCGCTGGGCTGTGGGCCCAGGAAGGCATGGAGCTCCTCATAGTACAGGCAGGTGGCAGAACTGCCTGCCCCTTGCAGCTCCCGGGCCTCCCTGGTCTGGGCATGGTCTTGGCGGAGTGCCTTGACCTTGCTCCGGACCTGCTCGAGGGTGCGGGGGTGCCCGGCTTCGGCCATTGCCGCGGCAATGTCCGCATAGATGTCCCGGTTCCGGTGGGACGCCTGGAACCGGGACAGGATGTCTGGGTGCTGCCAGACACCCAGCAGGCAAAGGACATCATCCCTTGTCCAGACTGGGGCCCTGCGTCGCCCCTTGGATGAGGTCCCTGCCTGGGAGGCCATGTGGCTGTCAGGCTCGTGCCACGTTGCCTCACAGGCACTCCCAGACAGGAACTTCCTGTTCCCCAGGGTGCAGGGCACCCTGGGAGGAAGGTCAAGCCGTTGTTTCGAAACAACCGTTGTTTCGAAACAACACATTTGCACGGCGTTGTTTCGTCCCCAAATGGGGTTTAACTTGTTTCGAAACAACACAGTTGTTTCGAAACAAGGGCTTCCCCTTGTTTCAAAACAACTGTGCGTCATGTGAACATGTTTTTTTTTGTTTCGAAACAATGAGGTTGTTTCGAAACAAAAGTGCCGTGTGAACACAGCCTATGAGTCATCAGTTAATGGCAGAATTGACTTTGATCTTGTTCTTGTTGGGACTTTCTTGCTTTTGTAGGGTTTGTCTGCATTGTTCTTGAGCCATTAAGGTGATGCCAGCAGTCTGTCATCAGGACAGGCTCGTGGTCGGAGACTGATCCAATTAAACACATACACCTCATTCGCAAGTCCAAATGAAGGTCACACATCCAAAGGAGGTTTCAAGAAAACTTTGGCTGGGCAATACAAAATGAAGTAAACAATTCAAAATGGAGGTTTAATTATAATATGAAGTTACATCAGACTTTGGGTATGATCTGAAAGAACAAGTGAATGAATGAGCATGCTACTTTTATGAATGAATAATAGGCATTATTCCAGACAAGAATTCATGATAGAAGCAATTCTATCATATAAATTCATTTTTTAAAACTACAGCAGCATTGCTCACATTTGACCTGCTTGTTCATTCATCATGATTTGGTGAGCAGGCAAGCCAAACATGAATTTGGGTGAGACCCTACGTGACAGGTCTCAACACACAAAGTAGGGAACTGGGCCCATACCTATAGCACCAGATTCCATTTCTCTGGGTTGAGTGCAGAGTAGGCACAGTCTCTAATACCTCACCTTCACAATTTTGAAAAGTATAGATAGGAGCTCGCTTTCAAAGTTGCCACAGAGCCTAAATTTTGTTTGGAATGCCCTGGGGCATTCCTGTGAATGCAGGGGAAAAAGGCAGAGAAAAAGAGTGCAAACATAGAATTTAATTTGCAGTAGGTTCATGTAATTTTCTAAATTCCTGTATGACTTGTAACAACCTATAAATACAATTAATGTCACAAGCCCTGTTCTGATTGTTTTCCTCTGGTTTTTGAATATAATGATTTATTTTCCAGCAAGCCATGATTTAGTTTACTGTGTGCTGTATTATTACATAGCATGTGGTCTGATGGCCCCCCAATAAGTAAAAACCTCCTGTAATAAAAATATAAATATCAAAATATTGAGCTTATAGAGATGATGAAATATTTGGAACCCTCTAATTTTCTAAATGAAGAATAATGGATGATTTCTGTGAGCTTGGCCACCTGACTGAAAAAACTGAGGAATTCACTGCCTTGGAGTGTCATTATTTCCACAACTGTAATAATAGGAATAATAATAATAACAACAACGTTGCTTTGATTAAGATTATCAGTTATTTTGCAAAAGACGAGAAATGCTGTTCATAATTAAAATCTTACTGGTATTCTTATTAAAGAGAGTGACTTTGTATATATTTCTGCCTTTCCTTTACAGGGTATTTTATTCTTCTTTTTTACACTTAGAATTCAGGAGAAGTAAAGTCAAATACATTGGAAAAAATTCTAAATTTTTTACAGGCAAACGTACATTAATGAGTGTTCACACTTGCATGTGCCCAAGACAGAAGACATGACTCCACTCAAGCAATAAGGTCATTCCTACTTTTATCACTCTCAATCAAACAATAAGAAATTTAAAAAGGAAAGTCATCAGCACAATGTATAAAAAGCCAATGGCATGAATTACACTGTAAAAATAGCCAGACTACATTTCATGGATCACATTACATATGGCATTCCAATGGCAGTCTTAACAGAAATGTTGTGACTGGAGAGTGAGTTGACTTAAAATGGTCATAGAGAAAAAAGGAAACAAAACCCCCATAGAATCATGAAGAAACCATGACTGTTCATGGAGTCCAGTTCCTTGCACTCATGGCAGGACCAAGTACCCCTATTAAACCATCTCTGACAGATGTTTGTCTAACCTGCTCTTAAAAATCGACAATGTAGGAGATTCCACAACCTGGCAAGGCAACTTATTCCAGTGTTTAATTACCCTGACACTTAGGAAATGTTTCCTAATGTCTAAGCTTGTATCGACCTTTTGTTTTATTATATATGTAACCATCTGCATTCTCAGAGTGACGTTCTCTGTCCTTCTAGTGGTGGCTGCATCTCCAAGGCTATGTCCACATGCAGGGCATTGTTTCAAAATAAAACCCTTATTTCGAAACGAGTTAATTCGAAATAACCAAAAATCAATTTGAAATAAGGGAAAAGCTGGAATCAAAATAGCATGTCCAAACACAGGACTTGCTATTTTGCTTTAGGGGAAGGGCACCATGGGAGGTGTGGCAACATGGCCCCCTCTCTGGGCCATGTGGGCACCCATGTTGCCAGCCAAACCTATAAAAGCTGGCACCGACCTCATTTCCCTGTCCATTCTGGTTAGTGCACTGTGAAACACAGACATGGACTCTGCCCGGCTGCCTCGCCAGTGCCGTGCAACAAAGAGACCCTCTGCCTGCCTGCAGTGTCCTGCTGCTGTGGGACACTCTGCTTGCAGACCCTGATGGTGCCCAGCCTGTGCCCCAAGCTATCATCCATCTGAGCTGCAGAGCAGAGCTATTTCCCCTGCCTCCTTCTGTGCCTCGCCACGTCTGGGCCCGGGAGACCAGTCCAGACTGGTGGGAGCAGGTAGTGCTCTGAACCTGAGGGAATGACCAGTGGCGGAGGAATTTCCGCATGAGCAGGGCCAGCGTCAACCTCCTGGTTGCAGAACTCGTCTCACTGCTGCGCCGAAGGGACACCCCCATGAGACCTGCTATCCCTGTGGGAAAAGAGTGGCCATCATTCTGTGGAAGATGGCCACTCTGGAGTCACACAGGTCTGTGGAGCACCTTTTAGGAATCGGGAGGTCCACCACTGGGAACATTCTGTTAGAGGTCACCAGGGCCATCAACAGGATCCTGCTGCAATGTCTGGTCACACAAGTGGAGCTGCAGGACACCATTGCCGGAATGGCCGCACTGGGCTTTCCCTATTGTGCGGGGAGCTTGGACGCAACGCACATCCCCGTGTGAGCCCCGGAGCACAGAGTTGTGGAGTACAGAAATCAGAAGGGGTACTACTCTATCATCCTGCAGGCTCTTGTGGACCACCGGGGCATTTTTCAAAACTGTTACATGGGATGGCCGGTGAGGTCCCATGACGCCAGGGTCCTCTTTAACTCTGCCCTGTACCGGGGCATGGAGACAGGCACATTCTCCCCAACACATAACATCAATGTTGGCAGAGTAAAGGTGCCCGTCATCATTGTTGCAGATGTGGACTATCCCCTCGTCTCATGGCTCATGCGGCCATACGCAGGGCCCCTCAATCCCCACCGGCAGCTTTTCAACCACTGGCTGAGCCGCTGCCGCCAGGTGGTCAAGTGGGCATTTGGCCACCTGAAGGCACACTGGAGGTCCCTCCTTACGTGCTTCCACCTTGCTGAGAGGACAATGCTGCAGGTCATCAGCGTGTGCATGGCTCTGCACAACTTCTGTGAGTTGCAAGGCGAGACTGTTGCCGCCGTGTGGGAAGCTGAGGCGCAACTCCTCACTGGGGACTTTAAGCAACCCAGACATGTGCCCGCATGGGAGCAGCTGTCACAGAGAGCTGTGACAGTTTGGGATGCACTGATGAACACTTTTGCCATGGAGGAACTCTGAGGGCCAGGCCTGCCCTGCCCCACACCACCCTCTCCCCCTTTCTCCCACAGCTCGCCCCCACCCATACACCCGCACTGTGAACTACCCCCAGTAAAACCACTCACAACCAAAAATATTTGTGTAAAACTATTTAACAAAATGGGTTGCGGCAGGGAAGGGCTGAGGTGGGTTAGGGGCTGGCACGATGTCCCTGCGTTGGGCTCGGAGTCTCCAGGGGCCAGGATGGTCTCAGGCCCCTTGTCCTCTGCGTTGGTCTTCTCCTCCTGTGGGTCAGGCAACAGCTTGGGGGTCCCTGGTGTGGCCTGCTGTGGGTGGCAGTGCAGCAGGAGGCTGCCCAATGTCCAGGGACACCTCAGACTCTGTGTCTGCTGCCTCAGGGTCAGAGGATGAGCTCGGGTGCTGGCCAGTGTTCACAGGCTGAGCTGGCAAGTCACTGGGCTTCAGCCCCAGGAAGGCATGGAGCTCATCATAGAAAGGTCAGGTAGCAGTGCTACCTGCCCCCTGGAGCTCCCATGCCTCCCTGGTCCGGGCATGGTCCTGCCTGAGGGCCTTTATTTTCGAGCGCATCTGCTCTGTGGCCCTCCACAGACAGCTCTGTGGCAATGTCCGCATATATGTCCCGGTTCTGGTGGCTAGCCCGGAACCAGGACAGGATGTCCTCCCTCCTCCTGATGCTAAGGAGGCCCTGAACATCCTCAGCAGTCCAGATGGGGGCACGGCGCTGCCCCCTAGGGCAGTGGAGCCACGTGCTGCCATGCCTTATCAGGGCTGTGGGCACGCTGGCAGGCACGGGTGCAGGCAGCACTTCCTTGTTCCTTTGGGTGCTGTGCACCCTGGGAAGAATGTCAAGGACCGTTATTTCAAAACAAGTGTTGTTTCAAAATTACATGTCCAAACAGCATTATTTCGAAATGACTTGTTTCGAAATAACCACCATTTCGAAACGAAAGTGGTTTAAGCCGTTTCAAAATGACGGCTCTTGTTTTGAAATGACGGGTTCTGTCGTTTTGAAACAGGAAAATGTTGTGTGGACATACATTTGTTTTATTTTGAAACAACCAGTGTTGTTTCAAAATAAAAGACTCGTGTGCACATACCCCTAGAGACTGAAGAGCCTGCTACGGCCTAGACTTTAGAAAGGTATGTCTTTTAGCTCATGTAGTAGCAGCTCATTCAGTTAGCTTCAGAAGTTCTAGCTTTAAGTCCAGTTCTGATGCACCTACCTGGGTCTGTTATGAGGTCTAGACAACCTTAGAAGTTGACTGAATTCTATTCTGAGGAGGCAAGGGTTACATAAAGACTATAAAAGCTCTGAAAATTTATATTAATTTTTCTTTACTACTTTTGGTTTTTAACGTAAGACATTCAGGTTCTGTTTAGCCTGAAAGACACTATGGTCACAGGAGAACTAATGAAATCATGACATCAGCACTATCAAGAAACTGAAAGTTGAACAACTGAGCAAGGAAGTGTCACTTTAAGGGTTGAAATGGTTGTGTCAGATTCCAAGCTGAAAGGAATTAGTGTCATTTCATTGGACTCAATGAGGTTCTCACCGTTGGCTTTATTGTTTGGCTTTCCTAACATTCATTTAACTCCAGTGACTGATGAACAGATTTGGAGAAAGGATGACTTTGTTAAAAATTCAACATCTTGACTTCTTCAGTTAAGGCATGAATTCTGAATAAACCATCTGAGATATCCCCATCATGTCTTACATCAAAATCATCCCAACCCTACAGTTAATATCCTCCTCTTTATTTTTAAAAAGAAAGCACCATTCAGAAGCTCAGGGGGTTGTCAATTCCTTTTCTTCCCTCAGGTCTAGTTAAGAATACGTTTTCTTAGTTCAGACTAAGCAAAGCTTATTCTAAACTAATAAATTGGACTGGTTAGTCCGGACTAAGTGCTTAGTCTGAACTTTAGTTTGAACTAAGCGTGATGTAGACATGGACTATAACTTAGTTTGAACTAATCCATTAGTCCAAACTAGCCGTGCATTCTAATTCTAACTAAAAAGTTAGTTTGAACTAGGACGCATGGCTAGTTTAAACTAAAAAGCCGTAGTTAGTCCAAACTAACCAACATTTAGTTCAAACTAACCAGGAGCTGCTTGATTTAGACTAAAGAAGTCTGAATTAAGCTTTGTAATGTAGACATAGCCTAACTGTCCACTATTATGTGTATTTTTCCTAAGAAAATCACTAATCTTTGTCATTCCGACATGTAGGAGATAACTAAAGTTGTCTCTCTTGACCGTCACATTCTAGAATGGAGTGCCCTGTTTCAACTCAGATTAAAAAAAATGCTCATACTCTCTAATAAAATATTTTGTCCTCCATGTGGTTTTTGCATGGTGATAAGTTGATTCTCAGACATCTAAAGTCTATGTTATTTGTTTCTCATAAATGCTGGCTATATAACTGTAGGGAAAATAAGTGGAAGAAGATTGTACGCAAAAAACAGTGGCACCCCTACTCAGACCAAGTCATGGGCCCAGAATACGAACAATTTATCACTTTGCCCACGTACCTGTAAATGTGCACAATTTATTGCCTTGTTAATGCTTTCACTCAGACCAGGGAATGACCTTTCCATCAACCAGGCACCAACCTGAACCAGACACCCACCCAATTTGCTGCTGTTTATGTAGGCATTGATAACCAGAAGACATACATATATCTATTTGTTTATTTGAATGACCATTCTGTAATCCTTAAAAGGCATGCCTGTCAGCAAAGCCTGTATGCTGACATATAGTTAGTTAGTAGTTTTCCCTGTGATGCTATATAATAGTAGGAAAGTCTAATGCATGTTGGACTACACCAAGGGACCGGGAAGCTGCAGCAGATGCCCTCAGAGATAAAGCCCTGGAGACCACCAGCTACTATTTCCAGGGGTCCCTGGTAGCTGAAAGGGATGTAAGCATTCTACCTATTTTAATAAAATCATCTTTTATTCTATCACTTGTGGTCACATTCAATGTTCCCTCTAAGGTGAGAGGGCAGCTGAGCAACTCCGGTTGCTCGCTACGCTCCCCCCCCCCCGGGGCCCACGGGGCGGCCCCTCCCCCCACTCCTGACAGCCCCCCCGCTGCTCCCGCTCGGCC
>ML682069.1:3511868-3526679 GCA_007922195.1 Podocnemis expansa
GGGCCAGAGGAGCTCTACAGAGCATGCCCAGATTTTCTGGGCATGCTCAGTTGGAGCTCCTCTGGGCGGGAGTTTTCAAAACTCCCAGCTGCAGAGGAGTTCTGTGGAGGGACTCCAGCTGCCGGCAGTGCACTGCCGGCAGCTTTCGCTGCGCTGGCAGCTGTGGCCGGCTGTGCTGCAGCGTGCCGGCGCAGCTTAGAGGGAACATTGGTCACATTGCCACTGCTCAATTCAGATCCTGTTATAGCGCCCACTTTGAGCTGCAATAACAAATGAACTTTTCATGACATTGCATTTAGTATTAAGGGATAGATTGTCTCTTACAGAATTTGTATGAAAGGAGAAAGTCAAAAATTTCTTGCAAATTTGCTCAACGCCATACATTGACTATTAACATCTAAGAATATATAGGTTTTAATTATTTTACATATAGCACAAATATCACTAAGCAGTAGCTCAAGTGATTTGTCTGACAAAACTCTTTCCCTCTAGCAATCTTTGATTCCTTTTGACTTAGCTGAAATCACTATTCATACAACTCATTAGCAGACCTGCTGGGGATAACTAAGTGAGTCATTCAAATGGAATGAAATAAAATCTACTTCACACCTTTGTCCTAAAATTGCACATATGCATGCACTTTAATAGGAACTTTTTTCTTTGATGGAAGGAAGAAAGTCAACTTAGTGAGTCCCCCTTCTCTTAAGTCAACTTAACAAAGTTAATAAAAATAATAAAAAAAACTTTACTAAGTCGACTTAAACAGGCATATGTTATTACATAGAACTTCTTGAAGTGACTTAGAGGGCCACATTACATTAAGTTGACTTAATAAAGATGACTTAATCCTTAAGTTGATTTAAAGAGTAAGAGTTATTGAGTCGACATAAGGAAGCCCCTAAGTCAACTTAATGAACTCCAAATGTAGCCAGGACTTTGCTTAAATCATCTTAAGCCTCCTTAAGTTGATTTAAGTCCATAGTGTAGACATATCCTCAGAAAGCAGAGTGGGAAGTATGATGCAGTCCCACATGCTCGCATTCCTCACAGAAATTTCTGGCACCCAGTCTGTAGCCCTCTCACTTTTGCAGGCAGTCTAGCCTTGCAGAGCTGCAGCCACATACCACTGCTTCCTTCCCTATTTCCTGGCTGCATCTTTGCAAACCTGGCTTCTGTTTATTAGCAAATGCCAGATATGACAGAAAAAAATTGGCAGCATCTGAGGAATCTCCTGTTGTTCTTTCAAGTCAACCGGTATTCTAAGTAATTCCACTATCATAAAACTGACTCAACACCTTGCAATCACATGGTCACTTGTGCATTGAAATGCTAATACTGTTGATGCAAAGAAATATGATGGTGGTGATTTGCTGAGACTATAATAATAGGAGGAAAGAAAAAAATGTAATTGGAAGAGAAATGATCAAGATCAGAAGGGTTGTCACATTATTTCTTAGACATATTTTGTTCTGCAGTTAACCTTTTTAAATTGTTGTGGTAGTTTGTTTAATAAAAAATATCAATCCAAGTGAATACCATGGCCAGTAGACAGTAGGGAATCTGTTCATAAAAGGCAGTCCTTGTAAGAAGTGCCTCTTTTTCTGTTCTGGTCCTGCTGCCCTGAGATGCCCAAAAGACACTCAGCAGAGCTATCATCTGGCTAAATTCAATCACTCAGGATTTAAGTATTAAAGGGCAATCAGTCTGGTAAGAGCTCAGAGTGACAAACTGCCTTCTCTCCTGCTGCTGCAGGATGTGTAACCCCTAGGACTATGTCCATGCTGGCAAATTAGTCTGAACTAAGGACATTCAAGACTCAAACTAAGGCTTAGTTCAAATTTAAGAAGTTTGAATGAAGCCATTAGTTCGAACTAACCAGGCATTCTACTTTGAACTAAGGGTTAGCTCAAACTAAACCACATGGTTAGTTTGAACTAAAAAGTTCCTGGTCATCTTTGAACTAAACTGTGGTTAGTTCAAACTAAGCTCAATCTTCTTAGTTTGGACTAAAAAGTCCAAACTAATTTGGCTAAAGTAGACAAGCCTAAGAAACATCTTCTTTGTGGTTTAAAATTACCTTATAAGTTCCAAAGGGGTAGCCATTTTAGTGTAGTCCAGCAAACCAAACAACAAATCTGGTGGCACTTTAAAAGACTAACAAATGTATTTATCACATCAGCTTTCATGGGAAAAGAATCCCACTTTGTCAGATGAAGTTCCCTATCTTCAAGCATCTGATAAAACTGGATTTTCTTCTATAAAAGTTTATGTAATAAATACAAGTGTTAGTCTTTAAAAGTGTCATCAGACTCTTTGTTCATGTATGAGTTGTGGCCACTTAAGTCAGGGGTTCTTAACCTTTTTATGCTGGGACTCTGATTGGATTTGGGAGTCAGCTTTGTGACCAATGGTTCAGTTTTGAATTACTAATGTATTTTCTTTTAAAATTTATTAAAGAGGATCATGGCACCCTCTGCTCCCCAAATGGTATAGTGACTGATTTTTGGGTCATGACTCATAAGTTAAAAAGCCTTGACTTAAATAAAAAAGGAAAGCCTGTTTCACACCTCACACTGGCCTCTGCTATTGGCATCCTTCTATTGCCTTGCAAGGTACAGAAGCAGACTTGTGACGGTCTGAGTACAACTCAGTAATCTGGAAAGAGACTTGGGTGCTTTCTTAAGAATCTTCCTTTATGGTGGGTTTGCCTTAGTGGAAGCTTTGCTCTTTGTAACCAGAAGGGTCAGATTATCAAAGGAGAGTTAGGGGCTTAAGCACCAGGCCCTGGCTGAAAAGCAGCTCCTGGGCTCCAGCTCCTAAAACTCCAGCAATAATCTGGTCCACGTCCTGTCTCAGTGCCAGCAAGGCAGAAGTGCACCTACCCTGCCAGAGCTGTGGCACCATTATGGTAAAAGGGGGGGGGACATGGGGCCCTGGGAGAGATGCCAGTCTATGGCACTCAGCCCTGCTCCCAGGCTGGGTGGCCACTGTTTCCTCCACAGTGGGTAGGTAGGCTGGCTGGCCGGCCGGCCAATGGCTGGAAAAGTGTCTGCCACTCCCACCTCAGCCTTCTAGGGCCTGCCACATGCCAGCTGGCCTCCCCACTTCCTAGTCTGCCTACATATCTAAACAATTGAATTGATATGCAAATTAAATTGTGTGAAAGCAGAATTAAATTGAGACTATGGTTTCTTTTCCCATTACAAAAGGTAATTTGACTTCACCCTTCCCAGGGTTTGAACCTAACAACTGCTCTGATTTGCTGTTCCTGTATGACCTGATCCTATGTTTTACACCCCCTTGCATTTATTTTCATTCCATTCTTTAAGTTCGCCCTTCTGTGAAGCATCCGATGAAGTAGGATTTTCTCCCATTAAAGCTCATGCGAAAAATAAATCTGTTAGTCTTTAAGTGCCACACAACTCCTTGGGGTTTTTTTGTTTTTTTTTTTTCTGGACTAGACTAACATAGCTGCCCCTTTGGACATTAACAGGTAGAAGTGCTCTCTGGCCCCTGCTCCCCCAAGAGAGGGGGGGTGCGGGGGCCAGTCTGTACTGCACAGATGCAAGATGGATGTGGTTGTGGGCTGCCAGGTCCCCTGAGGTGCGGGGCCTTAGGTGGGGGGGGCCATAGTTGGGGGGCAGCCAAGGGCCCCCAGAATGGTTAATCTGACCCTGAAGGCTAGGCTTGATTCCTTAGTGGGGAGAAAGGCTGTTTGATTATGCTCTTTTGAATGTATCTGAAAAACAGAGATGTTTCCTTTAATAGAGCTGGAAATGTACAAATGAATCTTGGGACCAAATTCAGGGAAACATATGTTCCTGGTGGCCTTAGGAATGTCCACAATGTACTACCATTTCTAAAGGTGTTAGCTAGGTTAGCCTTTGGAATTTAAAAACAGTATTTGTTTTCCTAACCTAGACAGGACCTAAGAGTTGAATGAGGTTTCATCCTTTCTCGCTGTTTCTAATTAATACTACATGTGGCATCTCATGGAGGATTAGGATTAAGCCAATAAGGAGCAAGGCACTGTTATTTCCAAATGTGTCTCCATATGTGAAGCTGTTCAGAAATAACTACTTTCATTCACACCCTACAATAATCTAAAACAGTAGTTCCCAACCTGTGGGCCACGGGCCCCTGGTGGGCCACAGCATGGCTCCAGGGAGTCTGTGGACAGGCAGGGAGCTGGAGCCGGAAATGCCAGGGTCTCTGGTTGCCATGGAGACCCAGGCTCCTGGGCAGCCAGCACGAAGCTCCTCTCAGCCTGGAAGTTTTTTATAACTCCTGCCCCTGAGCATGCCGAGCATGCTCAGAGTAGCCTGGTGGGTGGTCAGGTGCCCCAGCTCCAATGGCCAGATAAGGAGGAGGGGAGGTACCATGGGGGGGTGGAGAGAGGAACCAGTGAGGCGGGGGGCCAGGGCCGTGGCAGCTTCCTGCTCCCCAAGCAAGGGCAGGGGGCCATGGCCATGGTGGCCTGGGGGAGAGGGGCCATGCCCACAGCAGCTCCTGGCTCCCCAGGCAGGCAGAGGGGGACCGTGGCCAGGGTGGCTCATGGTTCCAGGGTGGGGGGTCATGACCACAGGGAGCAGCGGGCCACGTTCAGCCCCTCGCGCAGGCCATATTTGCCACGTGGAGGAGCTGCCGCTCTGTGGGGGCACCTCATCCACCCAGGGGGGCTGCAGACTCCCTTGCCCTTGCAAAGAGGGTCCCCAACCTTGAAAAGGTTGGGAACCCCTGATCTAAAACAACCTTCAAGTGTAGAGAAGCCCTAAAAAAAAAAAGGTTTGCATTACGAAAGGGAAGCACTATCCTGAATGGCCAACAGTTATTCATGGTGCACCAAATCAATGGGAAAATATATTTTTCTCATGTGGCTTCTCTTTTAAAAGTCCACATTTAGAGTCTTGTTAGCTCTGTTTAATGTTTGGATTATGTTTTATAAGACCCTTTCCCTCCTGTAGCTATTAAAGCTATGTTTAGTTTTTATGATATCTAGTAAGCAGCAATTTATAGAGAAGTTTGAACTGAAAAGCTTCAGCATTCTAAACAATCAGTCAATCAATCAAACAAATAAACTAACACTGCCCACTCTTGCCAGGGTCCAAGGGAGTAATGGTTTGAAGACCAAGATCCTTATAGAGCAGGTGTGGTCAAACTGCAGCTCATGAGCCAGAAAAAGTGCAGTTCACAGAAGAGCATGGCAGAGAAGTATTGCATTGTCAGAGACGGGGAGAAGTGTGACATGGTTGGGGACAGCACAGAAACAGTGGCATGGTAAGAGACGGCAGGAAAGCGCAGCATTGTCGGAGACAGCAGGGAAGCGGCAGCATGGTAAGAGATGGCAAGGAGGTGTGGCATGGTCAGAGACAGCAGGGAAGCCAGGCATGGTCAGAGATGGAGAGGAGAACTGCAGCATGGTTGGGGACAGCAGAGAAGCAGTGGCATGGTAAAAGACGACAGAAAAGTGTGGCATGGTTGCAGATGGCAGGGAAGGGGCAGCATGGTCAGAGACATGGGGTAAGTGCAGCATGGTTGAGGAAGCCACAGCATGTTTAGATTTTCTCACAGGCCCAAATGCAATTTACTCATTAAAATAAAATTGTGTTTTACAAGTCCTAAATATGACATGGAATAATAAGAAATGAAAATACAAAGGAGAAAAGTATAAAACTGAATGTAGATTACTTTCAGTTTTTGGCACAACTTACTGCTGTGAAGAATTGAATTCCACAATGAAATTTGTTAAGTCAAAATATTGTGCAACACATAGAGATCAGAACCTTAGGGAGCTTTTACGTACTGCATTGACAAGTTACTGCCCAGATTTCAAAAACCTCTCCCCTAGCCTGCAGTGTTCTGCATCCACTTTTTACATACAAGCCTAGTTTTCATGTTAACCTTAAGTAATTATTAGAATCTGACATTAGTGGGATCAATATTTGCTCTGTTTTTATGATAAAATTAAAGTGCACAATGAATTTTAAGCTTAGTAATTTTGAAGTAGGTAAAAGTATGTGGTTATATGCCTCAGCATGGTTCTTGGAGGTTTAATAATCAACTTGTACGGCTCTTGAGTTCTATAAATTTGGCAACCCCTGTATAGAGTAAATTCAAATTAGCACATTTTAGATATTAGATGAGTGAGATTAAAAATTAGTCCGTTATAGGAATAATAGTAAAAAACATTAGACCAGATATTAATGTAGTTGACAGATTTTTTAAAAATCTTATTTATAAATTTTTTCCCCCATTGTTGGTCAGTTAGTAAGGGACATTGATTATATTCCAATTACCTACAGTTTTGATAAGTAAGGTAAAGCAATGCTGTGCCCATTCCATAACTGTCTGCTACTTATTTCATTCCAGGTAGCCTGTGCAAATTTTCAGTTTAGTGCACAGAGAAGAAAATCAGGCTGTATTTCCTCTTGACTTCATCAGGAGGCACACCTAATCTACAATGGGCCTTAAACTTTACCAAAAATAAAAGAAAACTAAAGAGGAGCAATAGAAAAAGAAGAGTTATTGTTTTCCAGTATGAAAGGGGGGAAAGTGGGGATGGAGGAAAAGGTAGTATATTGGCTCTGGAGTAGGATCAGGAAATACATCTATGGTGGGAAATACTGCTGTATTTAACCCCTAGCTCTTTATTACCAATATTAGGACTCACACAGAGGACACAGACTTTGAAGAAAAAACTGTCAGTGACTTCAATGGCCTTTGAATTCTGCCCATTGTGTAACAAGAGATAGTCACTTCCCCTTTTATTTAAAATAAATGGATCCGAGTACCTGAACAGCTGATTCAGTTGAGTGTTTTACAAATGAGTTTCCTGGTGTCTAGTTACTTTGGGACTCCTAAATGATCTGTGAAATAAGGAGATGGCCTGGTTGCAGCCATGCCCTAATTTCTGAAATAACATATCATAGACAGTCAGCTGGAAAATAATTATCACTTTAAAATTTTGTAGTAAATCTCTGTCTGTAAAAGTAAATTTATTCCCACTTTTAAAGAAACTTGTCTAGCATTTGCCTGATAAAAATGTGTTTGAAACCACTTATTCGTTCAAAGAGGGCCATTCAATTCTGTGCTTCAGCAGGCTTCCTACCCTGCAAGTTTCTGAAGTCTTTGCACTAGGAGTAGAGTCAATTTATGAACAGTGACTATAATCAACATGAAGAAATAAGTGGAATAAACAGATGAAATTGTAAAATGGCAGTAATGTTCATGGGAAAATAGCAGGTATAATGAAGTATTTTAGTCTCTGCTTTAAAAGATCACTGGAAGCCTACCCTAAAACCATAATAACAGATTGGAAGTAACTATTGTTCAAAGGGATGTTTTTGTTTTTTTGTTTTTTAAATTAAGTTGATTAACTGCTGGTAGCAAACATATATCATTGCCCACGACAACCATAATGCAAATGGCTGAAAGAGAAAGCACTCAAAGAATACTAAGAAGTACCATTCCCCTCATTTAGAAAGTGTAGTTAAATATTTCCACTTAGCTCAGAGAAAAACTCTGTGTTATATCTCACAATGGTTGATTTAAATAAGCTCATATAAAAACATTCAAAGCAGTTGTTGACATTAAGCAGAATGTGGATTTTGACAATTTATGGTTCTGAAATCTATTTGTGCATTCTCAGCATGACTGAAAGAAATATAGACTGAAGTTTATTATGGTGTTTATCAGGCAGAACCCTCCAAATGGGCTAAGATACAACCACAGAAAAATACTTGTGAATTAAGACACTTTGCTGATAAAATTATTGCAGCCCCATATCTTACTGGATTGACATTAGATGAGATAAAAGCTATGTAAAGCTAAAGCCTGTGGAGTAACAGAATAAATCTTGTGATCTTAAGCTATATTTGACAGCTGTTTTTCTGATAGTTTTTCAGAATATCCGTCAAGTGATACATCATCTTTATTGCATACTGTGATCCCTTGTCATAGCAGTATCATCTTGCGCAAGAGAAATCCCATTTAAAATATTATTTGGTATTTTATTAGTTAGAGAGTGTCCATAATTCTGAGTGATTTGTCCAGTGTTGAAAATTCCAGTTAAATATCCTACCTGTTCATTATGTAATCATGCTTCTCTCAAGAGAGTATATGAGGTGATTCTATCCCAGCCTGAAATACAATCTTCATAAGAAAATGTGAGTCTTTTCAAAGCAGTTGATCTTTTCTTCATAGAAATAATGAATTACCTTCTTCTGTAAAACTAACTTGTTTTGTATTCCATGAGATCATCCCTATCACAAAGGCAACTGTTATGGATGTTCTCGGCCATGCTTTACAGCCTTCAGGTATGTTAGTTACAGGTTATGTATATAAATCATAGGTTCTTAAACTGGGTGTTCAGATTAACTTGCCCTTCCCATTTAGCTAAAATGGGAGGGTCCCAGTCTGGAAATCTTGAAAAACTATTGCTACATATAAATATATCTTATTTTCCCCATGATTGCACCCACCTGCTCCCCTTCCCTTCCTTCATCAAATGATTACTATTATCCAATCATGCACTGATCTTGCTTGTCTCTAATGATTTTAGTGTGAGCGCCTGTATTTTAGTGTGCATGGTGATAATCTATTCCCTCTGATGATGAACAAAGGGACTATACCCTTAAGGACGTTTCCAGGTATTATCAAAGCAGCAACAGATATATAATAGCTGGGGCCAGGGAGTATGAGTGGTTACTTGTGGACAAATTTTCCATAAGAAAAAAATTAAAGAGATTATTACATATATCACTTAGCTAATACAAGAGGCAACATTCCAGAGGAAGGAGAAAAAGAGAACTGGTAGTTGTCTTAAAATGATGGCGAATTAGTAAGGAAAAAAATCAGTTCAGGACATAAGGACCAACTTCAGATAAGAATTCTTATATTTTAGTCTATATCCAATCTTTAAAACATGAGAAAGACACAGGAATACATTCATCTGTGAACAATCAGCTCTTTCTCTGACTAGTAAAGACACACAGTATGAATTTTGTGTGTCTTCATGGTTTAACAGACTAACAACCTAGAGGAAACTACCACAGCAACTATTACAAGGTATTTAAAATGATAAGAAAGATGTCTGCTTGGAGTTTGTTTGGCAAGGGTGAGTGATTGGCAGTTAGGTCAAGCTTGCCAACTATCCAAAATACCACAACTCAAGTCCTTGAATTTTTGCAATCATTCACTAAGGTACAGTAGAAACTCAGAGTAAGAAATCCCTCAGGACGAGAGGTTGTTCATAACTGTGAAGTGTTGGTAATGCAAAACAAAACATTATGATCCTTTCAAAAGTTTGCAACTGAATATAGACTTAATACAACTTTGAAATTTTATTATGAAAAACAAATATGGCACTTTTAACCATCTGAATGTAAATGAAACAAATACAGAAACAGTTTCTTTACCTACTCACATTTTTTTTACCTTTCCCTTTACTTTAAAAGGTTAACACAGTACTGTACTATATTTTTGAGGGGGTTTTTTTTGTTTCTTTTAATTTCATTCATTCATTCATTCATTCATTCATTTTGTTTGTATGTTTGCACGCGCACACACACTGCTGCCAGATTCTGTACTTCTGGTTCCAAATTAGGTGTGTGGTTGACTAATCAATTCATAACTCTGATGTTCTACTATCTGTGATTAAATGGAATCTTGAAAGAAGGGTGTAGCTGTATTAGATTGTCTGCTAAAGTAGTATAACAGTTTCTGTCTCAGGAAATATGTCACCCTGATAGTATTTTCCGCACACATGAATCACATTGAAGATTTTCTTTTCTACAAGCGTAATGTTAGGAGGCCTATGTGGCTTTATACAGAGCATGCTAAAGACATTATTAAGTCCACCCAAATTTGTTTCTTTTGCCACCAGCTGTTTTGATGGCTCTGGCACATAGTTATATGATGGTCTGATTGCAAGTCATGCCAAGGTTCATACTTTCTAAGACAGAGCAGTTTTCACTGAGAGCCTCAGGGAAGAATGAATAAAACAGAGAAGCTGTGTATGCCAAATACAATCAGGAATTCAACTGCAATAATTTACAAAAAAATGTTTGATGGAACAAAGCAAGCTTTCTGTGAAGTCAGAATATGGACTATTATTCTGTTGCTTTTAAGGTATAACAGTTAAACAAATTCTAGCTATGGATGTTTCTACCTTTCATCTTGCCATCTCTCTGTTATCCAATTGCTTTCTAAAATTGCATCCATCTGAGATTCATGTCACATGAAGTTGTATTAAAATACATATTCTCCTGTTTAAAATGTTTGTCCTTTTCCCTGATAAATTGATCCTACTTCATAAAAGCTTTACTTGGACACTTACATGATTGTATTGCAAGACAGTAAACAATAAAAAAGATCTAGCAGTTCTATTTTGGGGGGGGGGTAAACTTCATTTGCTATTCCTTTCTGTTCTGCCCTCAATACTTAAAATCCCACCAGGAGAAATGATTTTGTTCTTTGCGTGTTAACCCAAGAAGATTGCTGGATTGCAAGTAAACTGATGGCTCCGTACCAAAAGTGACATGAAAAAGGTAAGAGACAGAGATCAACTAGTATAACAGAAACAAACATCCCACAGCTGTTGTGCCTTATGTTGGTAGTGACTAAAAACTGTAGAGTTGGAAAAGGTCATTGCTGAAGCAGTGAAGCCATTTGTACTAATGGAGAAGCTACAGTGTTTTCTTTATACCATGCACACTTGAAGTTTTAAGAGCAGGTGTCTTTTATGTCCTTTCAAACTTCAGTGCACTGATTTGAAATAGTAATGCAAGTTGCACCTTGTCAGACCCAAGAAGAGTCTTGTGTATGCTATTCATCTACCAGAAAATGATAGGAATCAATAGACCCACTTAACAAACGAGGACAGAGTTGTTTAGCTTAAATCCTTTTATAAAGTATGTTTTTGTATCTTGAAGAAATGGTCTATACATTGGCTCTATATTCCATAGAGGGGAAAAAGTCTTTTATGATAAAATTTTATAGGATTTTCTGGGATGAAACCAATAATGTTCTGAAAGTGAAAATCCTAAAACTTTTAGAATGTGATAGAGCCCAACCTTATTAGAGAACTTTTAAGCAGTTTCTAAAATGTAATAAAGAATTGAAAACGTCCTATAGAATTTTTAAGCCAACCTATGGTTGGTATATAATTCACTAATAAACTCCAAATTATAGGAAAAGTACCTTTCTCTACAGAGTTCTTTAGGCTCCTCCAGAGGGAAAGTTCAAACTGTAAGTACTGCTCAAAACATAGTTTATTAATACTCAGTTGAAGTTGATTGTCTGACAACTGGAATTGTCTCTGCTAATCAGAGTGCAGAAATGCAGGTGCATAACTAAACTTCTGTTTTCACTATGACTGAAGGGAAATCCCTACATTCTGACTGGAGTGGGTGTGATTTGCATGTGCATTCATGGTTATTTCTTTGTACCACATAATATGCAAATCCTTAACACTGATTGGCTGATCACCACTTTTAGCTAATAAAATGACAAGGATATGCATAAGCACAGTGCACTGATTATTCATCTATCCAAGGAAAATGCAAATCTTTTTTTGACTTCCATAATTCTTGTGCTCTGATTACCTCTCTGCTTAGATCTGTAAAGCAATCACCAGGACCAAAGTTGTCAAGTCTTTTTTGCACTCTGTTTGGCTGAAAAACTACAAATTTTATATGGGAATTAAAACTGGATCCAGTTTTTAGTTTACAGAGTTTTATTGTCAATATTAGGTTTCAGTTTAACACACACTGGCTCTCTACATTGGAGGCTTAAGTCAACTTAACCAGGCTGAAGTTGACTTAAGCAACTTGATGGCCACATTTGGAGTTCATTAAGTCCATTTAAGAACTTGCTTAAGTTGACTTAATAACTCTCACCCTTAAAGTCAACTTTAAGGGTTAAGTCGACTTAGCAAAATGTGACCAATAAAGTTGACTTAAGGTAGGAGCGTCATTCAAGTTGACTTTATAAAGTCAATTTAATGCAGGGGACCCTTTTAAAGCTGATTTTATTAAGTAAACTTAAAATGGGTCCTGTGGTTTAAGTTGACTGTATAACTGTTACCCTTAAAGTCCACTCGAAGGGTTAATTCAATTTTATTAAGTCAACTCAGCAAAATGTGGCCAATAAAGTCAACTTAACGCAGGAGAGCCATTTAAGTCAACTTTATAAAGTCGATTTAAGGAAGGGGACCCATTTAAAGTGACTTTATTAAGTAAACTTAAAACAGGTCCCCTGACTTAAGTCAACTTTATAAAGTTGACTTAAACAAAAGGGGACTCTCGAAGTTGACTTAATGTCAATTTTAAGTTGACCTTATTAAGTTGACTTAACTGAGCCCTCTAGTGTAGACATAGCTACTGAAATCAAAGTTTCTCAAACTGAATCTCCAGAAACATCTGGGGACATACACATTAGTGTCCCTCTGCTTCTCTTCACTAATTTATAAAATGCTATTTGCATTACTGATCCAACTCTGTAAAGTACTTTGAATTCAACAGGAGAAAAGATCTGCAAAGGTTCAGACTCTTGGCCAGATTGATATTCTTGCTGATGTTAAAATATCTTATTTGACAAACAACCCCATGGGTTTTTAATAAAACCTCTAGAGTTACTTTAAAAAAAAAAGTCTGTTAATTGGCTTGTACTTATCTCTTAGTCAGTCATCTGGAGCCCATGCCCATACCAGAGTAACTTTGAACTGCCTCATTTTCCATTATTTGTCAAGTAGGAAATTTATTCACTGTTAGATGGAAAACTAAGTCAAGTAACATGTGCATTTGCAGTTTGCCTAATTGCATCCATTAGAACATTTATTTTCAGTTTACTATTGGAATGTAAATGGACCCCACTAATTGCAGCATAATGCATCAGTATTAATTGAAATCTAAAAACTAATGGTTCCATTATTCCTCTGTTTTGCTTCATGCTGCATGCTAATTTTTAAATTGACTAGTCAGCTTCATTAAATTATGGTCACTGGATCATGTCTGTCTACTTTTTTTTATTAACATTGTCCAAAACCATAAATAACAGGATCATTATTGTCCCTTACACTTTGTTACTATTAGGTTATGCTTGTCCAAGTGTTACACTTGTCAGTTCTCTCAGTTACTTCTCCTGGTACAGAGGAGACACTTAATGGTCTTTATATAAATCCCATAATGTCTCATTGTTAGCAACTCTCTACGATTCAGAAAACAGCTGCCGTACTAAAGACTATATTATATATCTGCATTAATATTCCCTTCCATCTCACATTTTATTTATTACAAAAAACTTGATAGTATAATGTCCAGTTCTGGTGCCTTAATTCCCTAGTTCCTCAAGGAGTTTTGTACTTGCTCTTGTAGACAATTCAATCTTCCCACACTGTGATATCCATGTAAATGGCTTTTGGGCTACATTTCTCTCATATCTTCTGTAGTAAACACTGATGCAAGAATATATTAATTTCACCATCTAATATTAATTATTATCTATTTGTTACCCAAAGTGCTCTTGGACTTAACTTCATAGCATTGGCTATGTCTACACTACAGGGCTCGGTTAAGTCAGCTTAATAAAGTCTGCTTAAAGTAGATCTTATTAAGCCGGCTTAGCACGTCCACACTCAAAATGCCAGGAGACTACCCACATCCACACTGGCAGCTGCTAGGTCACCCTAGGAGTGATGCATTGTGGGTACCTGGCCCACAGTGACCACAGCAGAGGTGCCCCTCTCTTCTGTCCACTCCTGAACTACAGGAAGTGAGTGACCACACCACCCTCCATACTGTGTGTGGCAACAGGGAGCCCAGGGAGCTTGATGTAGCCCAGCAATGTACCAGCACAGCACTCCATTCCACACCCTCTCTGTGTTGCCCAGACCCCTCCGGCTCTGGAACAGGTGCTGCAGGGCGACGCCAGTGCAGGGGCAGGGCACAGCAGTTGTTAAGACTCAAACACCGGGAAACAGCACATAGAGGAAGGTGCTGTCAAATCACCTGTTACAATGGGAAAAAAAAAATCCATAGTCAAGATTTAATCCTGCTTTCACACAATCTAATCTAAAAGAAATAGCAATTTTCTTTTTCTTTCTTTCTTTCTCTTTCTTTCCATGTGCTATTTCCCAGTGCTTGAATCTTAACAACTGCTTTGATTTCCTATTAGACTGTGACCTGATCCTATGTCTTACACTCTCCTGTATTTATTTCCTCCATTCTGTAAATTCCCCTATCTTCAAACTGTCTGGTGAAGTGGGATTTTTCTCCCATGAAAGCTCATCCAGTAAATAAAATTGACTTTATAAGTGGAAGTAATAAAGTCAACTTTACCTGATGCAAAAGTCAACTTTATTTCCCTGCAGTGTAGACAGGGCTTTGTTTAAGCCAACTTAAAGGCCCTTAAGTCAACTTAAACACACAGTGTAAACATACACATTAAGAGATAGTCCTTGCCCAAAAGATCTAACACACTAAATCAAAACAGTACAAGTGAAGGTAAATTTGGATAAGTGGAAGAAAAACAAGGAGAGGAGCATGAGTTTGCACCTTTGTGCATTTTCTTAAATTTATAGTTTTGTTTTAGGTACCTAGACTTACCTGTCTTTCCAAATAAGGCATCTTAAAGGCTGGGGGGTCACTGTAGTACTTAAGTATTGCACAACAATTAAAGATAGTAATGAGCAAGCCTGAAAAACAAAATTCTCACAATCAACAAAACACACTCACTGTGCCATGCCCCGAGGGAGTTTTTCTTTCTTTTTCTTTCTTTCTTTCTTTCTTTCTTTCTTTCTTTCTTTCTTTCTTT
>ML682069.1:3526689-3739121 GCA_007922195.1 Podocnemis expansa
TTTCTTTCTTTCTTTCTTTCTTTCTTTCTTTCTTTCTTTCTTTCTTTCTTTTAACATTCTCATCTTTCTCCAGTTCTTGTATTCAGTTCACTTCTTCCTGTGTATTTCCCCCCTCTCTTCCCTAGGTAGATTGTTTCTGGAAGGGAGAAGCTACTACTGGGAAAAGATATTATCAAATAGGGGAGGTAAACAAGCTCAGATTTCATTTGATGATCCTGTCTAGCAAAGTGTTCCATAGTTTGGGCACTGCCATTAAAAAATATCTACCTACTTAAGTGCAAGAATCTTGTCATAGGCCAGTCTCCTGGCTCCCGTGTGGTATGTGGGTGTCTTGATAGGTCATAGATGGAAGTAGGACAGTCCCAACCTAATTTCAAAGTTGAACTTATTTGTATCAATGAGAAAGGAGGTGAAGGTAGGGAAGGAAAAAAAGAGGGGGGAAAACAAACACATTTTGGTTTTTAATTCTGAAAAACAAACAAATAAAAACAACCATTGTAGAAAATTTGGAGAAAAACTAGTTGTTTTGAAGAAAAAATTGAAAAATGTTGTTTGTTAGGTTTTATAAATTAGAAACATAACTGATTGAAAGATTAGGTGGTGCTTTCATGAAGGTACCTCTCCCACCACTTCCTCTGCAGGTACTCCATAATGGAATAGAGACTACAATGGCTAACACCAGTGTTCCCTCTAATTTGTCATAGGCTGTGTGGCAAAGTTTTGGAACCAGTGTCCAAATTTGTGCACACACCAGTGAATGCGGTCAGACTTGTGAGTGCAATGAAGTAAGTGTGTATGATGCAAATAATGTCTAAATTTTATTTTGATATGATGATGGAAATGATTTTATAAATTACAAAAACCTTATTTGAAACATGCTACTTGAAATAGCCTTCTTAAGGTAGCATAAAAATATTAGCACTGTTGAATTTTTTTGTGCGCAATTTATTTTGTTGTGTGCGTGGGCTTCACAACCTATGTGCACGCGCACACGCGCACAGCTTAGCGGGAACATAGGCTAACACCCTCAGTTCTGACTAATGAATTGTTCAGTTTTACAGTGTTCAGAATCCATTTTAGTTCATTTTCCATTGCCATAGATAATTGGACCAATTTTCCCTGTGTATGTTATAATCTTAAACTGGAGAATAGTTAGAATTTTAACATTCATTCAGTGTAATGACATTATTTCCTGGATATAGGCTCCTTTTAGTATCATTACAGTATTCAGACAGAGAAAAATATTTGGTTAATTTCACAATTTCTATTTGAGATTCAGTCACTAAAAATACCTGTACATTTGTAGATCAAAAGGCTACTTATTACTGGTTATTCCACTGTGGGTTTTTGTAGTTTAAAAAAAAAATGTTTAACCTTCCAGCAAAAGCAAAAATACAGTATAGCTCTTACATTTATGTTAAGGACTACATGGGTCAGTTCAGATACAAATCCCTGAATTGTACAACTGAAGGAACTGTAGTAAAAGCCTGGTTCCACTTAAGTCATGGGAAATTTGACATTGACATCCGTATAGTCAGGATTTCACCCTATATATTTCTTCATTAAAAGTTTAAAAGATGACATCCATTTTTCCTCTAACACATCTTTGTCAAGCTCCTGGTGATCTGTTCTGCTAATAAGTAATATTTGATTAGAAAAATCCATTTATCTGTCCTGGATTTTGTTCAGTTGTCCAGTGCAAATCTGTTGCTTTATTTTTAAAAGCCCAATTCACCTCTTTTGCTAGCAAGGAAATGTTAGGCTATGTCCACACATAGCCCATTATTTTGAAATAACTTATTTCAAAATAAAAATGTTATTTCAAAATAACCGGAATCGAAATAAGCAAAAATCAAGTTGAAATAAGGGAAAAGTTGGAATCAAAATAACATGTCCAAACACAGGACTTGCTATTTTGCTTTAGGGGAAGGGCACCATGGGCGGTGTGGCAACATGGCCCCCTCACTGGGCCATGTTGGCAGCCATGTTGCCAGCCAATCCTATAAAAGCCAGCATCAACCTTACTTCCCTGTCCATTTTAGCTAGCAGTACACTGCGAGACACAGACATGGACTCTGCCCGGCTGCCTAGCTGTTGCCATGCAGCAAATAGACCCTCTGCTCACCTGCAGCGTCCTGCTGCTGTGGGACACTCTGCTTGCATACCCTGATGGTGCCCAGTCTGTGCCCTAGGTGATCATCCATCTGGGCTGCAGAGCAGACATACTTCCCCTGCCCCCTTCTGTGCCTCATCAGGTCTGGGCCCGGGAGACCAGCACAGACTGGTGGGAGCGGGTCATGCTCCAAACCTGGGAGGATGACCAGTGGTGAAGAACTTTCCGTATAACTCGCCCCCCTCCTGTACCAAAGAGACATGTTGGTGCCCAACCGCGATGGGAGAAGGAGACACTGGACTCAGTAGTTCTAACTGAGAAATGGGTTTGTTTATTTAGTGCGACAACAGGGAAAATTTTTTAATGGGTAATCACAGTGACGACTGAGGTAGCAATCAACAACTAAAACAGCAATCTTACAAGACCAACTGAGGTAGCAGATCTATATAAGTAACACAGTAAAACTGCAAAGCAACACTGCAGCTCTATATAAGTAATCCAGCAAAACTGCAAAGCAAAACTGCAAGGTATTTACAATAAAACAAAATTGCAAGGTAAAACAAACTGCAAAGTACTCGTAGGGGATTTTTATATACGTACCACAACCCAGGCTCCACTGACCAGCAGCATGAACACAAGGGGCATGGTAAGGGACACGACATGAGCTGGCTTTCCTCGGGAGATCCAACCAACAGAGTGATCAGTTCCGGCGGGTAACATGTGCACCTCCATAACTTCTGCCAGTTGGCATCTCCTTTTTATAGGATTTTTAACTCAGTGTTTTTCTGGTTCCCACACTAGGGGAGGGTTTGTCATATTAGTGGTTCCCACGATTGAGTTAGTAATTTTCCAGCTAAGTTTTAAATTAATAGGCGGGACTTAAATTTCCAGGTGGGTCATAAATTCCCAGGTGGGCCCAGATTCCCAGGTGGTCATAAATTCATAGGTGGGACCCAAATTTCCAGGTGGGCCATAAATTCCTGGGTGGGTCCCAATTCCCACAAAGTTAGTTCCTTTGAGTTATGCTAGTCTGTAGTCTCCCAGAGTCCAAGCCAGAGCCCCCCCATGCTGTTCATAAGAGGCTTTTTTAGTGTGCGCTTGGTGGCAAATGGGGTGCCTGGGCAGGCGGCCCCCTATTATTACATTGGGCACTAACAAGACACTGCCATGAGAGCAGCTACCCCTGTCGCCAAAAGAGTGGCCATTGCTCTGTGGAAGATGGCCAAGCCGGAGTCCATGGTGCACCTCTTTGGTGTTGGCAGGTCCACCATTGGGAACAACCTGATACAGGTCACCAGGGCCATCAACAGGATCCACGGGCGCAGCCGTCACAGAGGGCTGTCACAGTATGTGACATGCTGACAAACACCTTTGCCACAGAGGAAGAACTCTGAGGGTCAGGCCTGCCTTCCCCCACACCACCCTCTCCCCATTCTCCCACAGCCAACCCCCACCCATCCAACCACACTGTTGAAGCACACCCAGTAAAAACACTGACAACCACTAACATGAGTTTCAAATTATTTATTTAACAAAACATGGGGCTGGGGCAGGGAAGGGCTGGGGAGGGTTAGGGGATGGGGAAATATGGGGGGAGGGCCTGCAACTTGGAGAGGGAGACTGGGGAAGGGTGTTGGGGGTGTCTGGGTGGGAGGGGATTTCCTACATGCAGCCTGTGGGTGGGGGCCATGCTGTGTCCGGGGCCACCTCCGGGGAAGGCCAGGCAGAGGACCGCCTGCAGCAGCTGGAGGGGCCATGCAGTCCACCAGTTGACAGGACACTGCTGGCCAGGTCCTAAATCGCGGTGGTCAGTCGGTCACCAAGGCACTCTATGGCTAACGCCTGCTGCTCGAGTGCAACAACCACGTGATCATCCACGGTCGCCGCCTGTTGCAGCAGGCGGAGGGAAGCATCCTGGCGCCCAAACTGCTGTCTCTGCCAGGCCTGAGCAGATGCTTCTGCCTGGTGGCTAAGCTCCTCCAGGATCTCCAGGACTTCTCTGCGCATCTGCTGGGCCCTCCTCCTCAGTGGTATGGGGGTGCCAGGTGGGCTTGCTGGTGGTGCACAGTGGGTGGCTGGGTGACTTGCTGGAGGGAAGCACAAAACACAGTTGGCCCCTGCTGCCTGCTGGCCTTGTCTATGTGCAGGCTGTCTGCAACGCAGACCTCTGCCCTGACTATCAGCAGGAATATGGATCTGGGTGCTGTGGAACATTGCCCTGGAGTAGGGCAACCAGATACCAAAGCCTGGAAAGTAGGACAGAGGAGGACATTGGAGGACATGGGAGAAAATATAGTATTAATGTAATAATCTTTGGTTTTTAGGGGGCCCTGGAACACTGTTCCCTAAAAATAAGGTATTCTGTGGCATTCCAGGATACTTGAACCCCTATATAAGTAAAAAGCCTGACAAAATCCTGTATTTTAAAATGCCTGCCAGATAGAGAATGTGAAGATAAAAAGAAGGACAAGAAGCTAGAAAGGAGGACATGTCCTCCCTTTTGCCTGACATCTGGTAAGCCTACCCTGGCGGCACAAATGGCCTAGTGGTGCCCACAATGGTGAGCTGGACTCACCCAAGACTTGCTCTGGGCAGTCTCCCAAGGGCACTTGCCAGTGGTGTGGCCTGCATACTCTCTGCCAAGCCCAAGATGCAGCTGCATCTTTGACACCCATCCCCTATTAACCAACCCCAGGCACGCAGGGGCCTGTGACCCTGGTGCCACACATCTCTCGGGTACCCGTGCCCATGGGAGGGTCTCCACATCCTCCGGCACTGTGCCCTACCTGTCCCAGTGCTGTACCCCCTCACTGCCCATGACCTGGGCAGTCCCAGCCCTGCTCCTCCGTGCTGGTCTCCGCCTCCTCTGGGACAAGGAAGAGCTCTGGGGTCCCTGGCACAGCCTCTGGTGCTCATGGCGCTGTGGCAGGAGGCTGGCCGACATCCAAGGACGCTTCTGAGGCAGTGTCCCCTCCATCTGGGCCCAAGGATGTACTTGGGCACTGGCCTGAGTTGATGGCCTGAGCCGGCAGACCACTAGGCTCAGCCCCCAGGAAGGCACGGAGCTCATCATAGAAAGGGCAGGTAGTAGTGCTACCTACCCCCTGGAGCTCCCATGCCTCCCTGGTGTGGGCATGGTCCTGCCTAAGGCCCTTGATTTTCTAGTGCACTTGTTCTGTGGTGCTCTTGTGGCCCTGGGAGGACAGCTCTGCGGCTATGTCCGCATATATATCCTGGTTCCGGTGGGTGGTACAAAACTGGGTAAGGATTTCTGCTCTGCTCCAAATATTGAGGAGGCACTGGACCTCCTCAGTAGTCCATACAGGGGCACAGGGTTGCCCCTCAGGATCAGTGAAGCCACGTGCTGCCATGCCTGAACAGGGCTGTCAGCACACTGGCAGGCATGAGTGCGGGACAGCACTTCCTCCTTCCTGTGGGTGCTGTGCACACTGGGAGGAAGGTCAGACCTGTTATTTTGAAACGACGGTTGGTTCGAAATAACATGTCCGAATGGCATTATTTTGAAACAACCTGTTTTGAAATAACCACCATTTCAAAACAAAAGCGATTTAAGCTGTTTCAAAATGGCGGCTCTTCTTTCGAAGCAATGGGCTCCATTGTTTCAAAATAAGAAAACGTAGTATGGACCAAAATTTTTTTTATTTTGAAATAACCAGGGTTATTTTGAAATAAAATAGATGTGTGAACATACCCTTAGTGTTCTATGGACAGAGCGTTTGAAATAATTTCTGCTATATAATATGATGTACCCATAAGTATGCCTACTGAACTTTTCTGCATGTCACTTACAATAACATACTTAATGCCATTTTTTAGAAAAGAAAATGAAGAAATCTTTTTAGAAACAAAATGGAATGCTTCAGAAAAACTATATTGAAACAAGTGATAGCTATGCAAATTAAACTTGGTGGATCCGTAGGTCCCTCTCCAGCCCCTCTGCAGCCAGACAGAAGGATTTCAGTGAGATTTCCTCCTTGTTGATCTCCCATCGCCTTGGCTGCAGTAGGAAAACCACAGGTATCCCGTAGCAATAAATTGTCTTAGCTGGTAGGCAGTGCAGGCAGCAGCCCAGGGGCCCAGTAGGAGAGGGCTCCCACATTGATGCCACTTTAAATATCACCCCTTTATGTATCTGGCTGCATGAACATTCCACCTGTGCACCAGTCAGCGGAGAGCTGGCGTAAGGAGCAAGCAGGTGGTACATGGTGGGGTGGGGAGAGAGCACTGATCTCCTTTCCACTTGATTGCATGAAGGACCCAGCATTGTAGTCATGCAGCAACATGCTGTGCTTGGGTCTTTAGGCAGCAGTTCCCTTCTGCAACAAATGAGAGGGGAATGGCAAAGCACTTTTGACCCCAGGGCAGCAGGTTGGAAACCGCTGTGATAGATGGGTATGTCTACATTGAGGGGTCCTTTGAAGTTGACTTTACAAGGTCAACTTTAAGTCAATTGTACTAAGTCAACATAGTGAAGACATAACCCGGGCTTGGGCTCTGCCCTGCCACAGGTCCTGAATGGGCTTCTGGGGCCTGATCTTAACTCCAAGGGCCTGATCTTGCCCATCTGCCACCAGCAAACAGCTTAGGGTGGACTTTGACTCCCAGCCCCTTGCCACAGGTGGAGGGCGCTGGGAGCTGACTCCTGCCACCTGTAGCAAGGGGCTAGGAACACTATCTGGCTCTGACCCCCTATCTCAGGAAGCGGGGCTGGCAGCTGGCTCCTGCTGCCACCAGCAAGCAGGGTGGAGCTGGAGCAGTGGCAAGTGGCTCGAGGCCTGATCTGGCCCAAGCCCCTTGCATCAAGGGGTAGGGGACTCAGGGCTGGCTCCTGCTACCACTGGCAAGCAGTGCAGGCCACTTCTAGCTCCATGCTGCTTGGCAATGGTGGCAGGAGCCAGATTCCAGCCCCTACTGCCTGCAGCAAGGGGCTCAGAGCAAGACCAGGCTCTGTGCCCCTGGCCTCAGCTGACAGGAGCCAGGTCTTCGCCCCTGCCACCTGTGTCGAGTGACTGAGAGCTAAAGCCTCCTCCCAGCCCCTTGCCGCCAGAAGCAAGAGCTGGATCCCGGCTCCTGCCACCTGCAGCAAGGGGCTCGGTGGCATATTGGGCTCCCAGCAGCTTGACACAGGTGGCCAGAGCCAGCTCCCAGCCCCTCCACCTGCAGAAAGGGGCTGGGTGTCGGATTCCTCATCCAGCCCCTTGCTGCTGTTGATAGGAACTGGCTTCAGGCCCCCACCGCCTGCCGCAAGGAAGGTGGATCAGTCCCTGGAGCTGGATCGGTCTCCTGGAGCCCAACTGGGGCCCAGGGTGGGGCAGGAGGCTGGACCCAGGGCTTCTTGCCCTGTGACATTGACTTAAAAGCTTAAGTCGGCTTGCAGGGCAGGAGTTATTAAGTCTGCCTAAGCAAGCACTTAATTTGACTTTATGAATTCTAAATATAGCCCTGGTTTTGCTAATCAACTTGAGCCTGCTTAAGTCAACTTACACCTGCAGTGTAGACATACTCAATGTTAGCAACACGTTCAATGTTATTTTTTTACTTGTAGGTGGAGCTAGAGAACTTCTGTCCCTTATATGATGGCAACCTGTTGGGTCTCACAAGTGAGCTTGAGGAATAATCTCCTTGACAAATTTTTAGTGGAAGTAATGGGTTGATATTGCCAAGGATGTCATTGCACCAGAATAGACTTGAAGAATACACTTAAAACAAAAATACATCTGAGACAAGCAACAGTAATGAAAGACATGCCAAATTTCTGATGGGGGAAGGATAGGGGGGGTTTCACAATAGATTTCTGAGCAGGTTTACAATGGAGGAGGGTTTTATTCACATACCATAGAGTGCATGTAGTTTAAGGAACTTTATAACCAAACTTAAATATACCAAGAACAACTTCTAGCTAAAAAAGGATTATTTACTGTTCTTAATTATCAAGTATGTTTAAAGCAAATAAGTCAAATGGTTGAAATTGCTCTCAATTAGAACACAAGCTGTGACTATGAAATGAAATCCTTCAAAGGCAACCAAGATTAGTTTTCTGTTTTTTTTTTCCTTTTAGTTCTTTTTATTTTTTTAAGGAAAAGTAGACAATTTCAATAAAAAGAATGGAGTAGCATATCTAATAATAAAAAAGTTAAATGTCAGTCAAATCTGTACATCATGTATCTTCCTAGTTATCTAGTCATATAAAGATCTTTTGCCCCCCCCAAAAAAAGAATCTTGTCTTACACTTCTATGAGTCAAACATTGAATTAAATTTGATAAAATCTTCCATCGTATATTATTAAAGCCCACAATTTTACTGCATGATTTCGCATCTTATTATAGTCACAGAAAAAGAATTTTACTATATGGGAGCCCTTCTGGAGATAATCTGGACATAATTGGGGAAGAGAATCTGGGAATAAATGAAGTAAGTATCATAAGTGAGGCAATGATCAAAATGTGAACATATTGGCCCACTTTTGAGAACTCTACAGAGGAGGAATAGTTGGTTATGTTTCTTTCAAGCAGACCTTTTGTTAAACTAATGTGCTGTGAGTTAGACTTTTTATGTTCAAGATCTGGTTCTGTTCAACATCTTCGTTAATGATATGGATGATGAGATAGCTTGCACACTCAGTAAATTTGTGGACAACACCAAGCTGGGGGGAATGATAAATGCACTGGAGGGCAGGGATAGGACTCAGGGAGACCTAGACAAATTGGAGCTTTGGGTCAAACAAAATCTCATGAGGTTCAACAAGGACAAACGCAAAGTCCTGAATTTAGGTTGGAAAAATCCCAAATACTGCTACAGGCTGGGGACCGATCGGCTAAGTAGAAGGACTGTAGAAAAGGACCTGGAGGTTATGGTGGATGGGAAGCTGGGTATAAGTGAACAAAGTTCTCTTGTTGCCAAAAAGGCCAATGGCATATTGGGCTGCATCAGTAGGAGTTTTGGCAGTAGATTGAGGGATGTGATTATTCCTTTCTATTTCGCTCCGGTGAGGCCACATCTGGAATAGTGTGTCCAGTTTTGGCTCTGCACTACAGAAAGGATGTAGACAAAACAGAAAGAGTTCAGCAAAGGACAATGTAAATGATTAGGGGGTTGGGGCACCAGAGGCGGCCTTAGACAATTGGGAACGCTAGGCAAAGGCCAATTGGGGGGCCCTCTACAGACTCGTACAACCCCCCTTCCATGGCACCAGCTCCACACCACCAGCCCACCCCCCCGAGGGTCCCAGCTCCCCACCAGCAACCCCAGCTCCCTTCTCCCATTGGCCCTGACCCCCCCCAGCATCTCTCCTATGGCCCCAGCTCCCCACCACTGACGCCTAGCCCCACCCCTGCAGCCATGACATCTTGCCTCCCCCTCCCCCCCCCCGCACATGGTTCTGGTTCCCAGGGGCCAGCCTCCTCTGCCTGCCAGAGGTCCCAAAATCCCCCTGTGACCCCAGCGTTACAGCCCCCCCCCTGCAGCCCCAGCACCCCACCAGTGGCCTTAACCACCCCCCCCATGGCCCTTCTCCCTATGGCTGACTCACTTCATGGCCCTGGTGCCCTCCCAGTGCCCCCCCCCAAATGGCTCCTATGCCCTTCTGGGGGTCTAACCCTCACACACTGCCAAAGGCAAGGGGTGGGGCAGGAGCACAGACCCAGGCATCTCTGCTGACTCACTCTGCCCCTGAGGGCAGAGTGGGAGCCCTGCATCTCGGATAGTCCACTCTGCCCCACGCCCTCCCCTCAGCACCACGGATCCTGCAGAACAATTGGCCCAGGCCCTCACTTCTACAGAGCCCTGGCCCGAGCTCCCTGTCATGTGTTCTGCAGGGCAGGAGGCAGACACCATTTCTGGGGTAGGCAAAGGGGCCCCTTGCTGCTCAGGAGCCCTAGGCGGGCACCTGTTTTGCCTACCCTAAAAGCCACCTCTGTAGGGCACATGACTGATGAGGAGATACTGAAAGAACTAGGCTTATTTAGTCTGCAGAAGAGAAGACTGATGGGGAATTTGATAACAACCTTCAACTACTTGAAGGGGTGCTCCAAAAATGAAGGAGCTAGGCTGTTCTCAGGAGCAACAGAGGACAGAACAAGGAGCAATAGTTTCAAGTTGCAACTGGGGTGGTCGAGGCTGGCTATTAGGAAGAACTTTCACACTAGGAGGATGGTGAAGCATTGGAATGAATTAACTAGGAAGCTGGTGGCATCTGCATCTCTGGAAACATTTAGGCCAGGGATCTCACACTTAAATTATCACGAGGGCCACATGAGGACTAGTATATTGCCCTGAGGGCCATGCCACTGAAATATTTTCATACAATGATACCAAAGTATAGTAAAAAAAAGGAAGAGTAATATAGTATGCTAGTAAAAGTCAGTTTATTAACTTTTTTTGAAACTGTAACATGAAAAGTCTGTGCTAATTTTGACAGTCATGTCATTTTTGGCTACTCAGCTGGCAGCATTTTGCATCCACCAGAGTATCAATCTTAGGTTTGATATTCTGAGATGAAACCAATCTCAGTGTTGCTTGCAAATGTTTGGGAACAGGTCACAGTGGAACAGCAAATCAAAACAGTTGTAAAGATTCAAACATTAATTGCTGTGCTCACACAGATGAATACTAAATCAGAGCTTCAAAGAGATGCTACTGAAATTGAATTCATTTGTAAAGTTGGTTGCATTGCTTCAGGACATAATAAGGACATTGGATTTTGCTCTCATTACAACAAATGATTTGACCTCATCTCCCTCTATATGCTTTGCCCAGTGTTTGAATCTTTACAACAGTTTTGATTTGCTGTTACACCATGACCTGTTCCCATGACTTACACTTCCCTGCACTTATTTCCCACCATTCTGTAAGTTCCTCCATCTTCAAAGTGTTTGACAAAATGGATTTTTCTCCCACAAAAGGTCATGCAAAAAATAAATTTATTAGTCTTTAAGTGCCACAGGACACCTTCTTTCTTTCTTTCTTTCTTCCTTTCTTTCTTTCTTTTACTGAACTTGACTAACAAGGGTACCCCCTTGGATCCTAAAATTGTAGATTATAAATAAGTGGTTCCCAACCTTTTTTGGCTTGAAGGCCAAAAATATATTTTCTTAAACCTTGAAGGACCACCAGTTTATTAAAATTAAATTCAAATTTATTACTTAAATTTAAATAGATTTAATTAAAATAAATTAATTGCAGTCTGGTTAATTAAAATTGAATTAAATTTAATTGAAATTATTTTAAAAAAGGTTTTAGTTTTTTAGATCAAATTAAATTGTTTAAAAAGGTTATTTAACACAAAAAAGTCTGCGTGTATTATCCCAAAGCCTGGCCTGAGCATACTTAGTGAGAGCAGTCTCAGGCCGGAGCCTCAGCCCAGGCTGGGCTGCTCCAATGACATGGTGGCCAGAGAAGAGGGCTCGGGGGGTGTCGGGGCAGTATTCTCCCTAGGATTTGACATTGGAGAGGGTATAGAGGAAGGTTTTGGGGCATAAGTGGTGCTCAAGAATTTGGTATAACACTGTTACTAGCTGACAACTGGGGTGGTGGTTGGGGCAGGCGGAGTATGGGAGAGTAGGGAAATCCCTGGTTCAAGGACAGGAGAGCTGGCCCAGTGGGGAAAGGGTGTGAGGGAGGGAGTTGACCTGGGGCAGCGGGAAAAGATGGTGCAGCACAGTGGGGGGTTGGGGAAGGGTTGGGGGTCCAGCGGTGAGCCAGGCGACAGGAGCAGTAGCTGGGGTGGCAGGTAGGCATGTGGGGATGATAGCCAGGGCAGGGGGCAGTAGCTGGGGGGGCAGGAGTTTGGGGGGCAATAATCAGGGTGTGTAAGGGGAGCCCGCACCAGCATAAGGGGGCCTGCCAGTTTAGGAGGGTTCCAGGGTCCACCAGATTATACTTTAACCCCTGCAACTATCACACCTAGGAAAATCTGGGCCCTATTACTGTTAGCAGCACTTCTCCTCCAATCTACTTCTGGGAAGGCAAGGTTCCCCATAATCAAACAATTCACAATAGTATTTAATTAAAGAGCTTTCTATCCATATAACAGCACACTGCCCCCTATCCATCTCCTGGAAACTTGGGGGGGGCGGGGGGGAGATTACACAAAGCAAAAAACTTACAAAAGGTCACTTCTTGTCCCTAAGATTTTTCCCACATATGGGAATAATTTGTAGAGTCTAGTTTCAGGAGGTTAGGGAGAAGGTTTTTTTGTTTTTTTTTTTTTTTAATGTCATCAAGCTAATAACTAATATAATTCAGAAATCCAGTGATATGGCCATTTTCAACTGTGATTTTCAAGTATTTCCAATTTTCTTTCAAAGTGCTCTCAAAGACTTGATTTTTATTAATGATTCTGCAGCTAGTTCATTTCTGCTGTAGTTTCATTTACTTTTTTAAACTCAGATTTCATATAGCTTATTCTCTGTTGTTGAATATTCTGGAATTTACAGCTCATAGCTCCCTGAAACTGAATCAATTTTCTCCCTTCCCAAAGAAACACCATTTTGTAATCCACAATTTATAAAGTCCATTCACAATTTATAAAGTTCATCTTGGGATGAAGAACTAAAATAATTTCATAGAATTTTCACTGTCTGCTTGTTCTCCAGTCAAAGATTCACAACGATAAAATGACACAAGTGCACTTTACTGTTCTGAAGACCTCCAAGCTTGAACAACTCAGATATCTAATCTAATTTTACTGTTTAACCTCTACAGCAGAACAAACAAAATCTTCTTAGGGGAATCCAAATATGTACTTTTTTTTCTTTCCAAATCTCTCCCCCACCCCAGTTGTTCTAATTTTGGTTGCTTCTTTCTTCTTGGCTCCTGTCTCTACTCCATGCTGTTGTGTTTTTTGGTGACAACTGTTTACTTCCAGCGAAATTCAAAGACCCCATTATTTGATAACAGAGGAATGCTGGGATGTAACGAGTGTCACATCTATTATCTTCAAAAACAATCTGTCCCTTCCAGGACCTGCAAACTGGTCATATAAGGCCTTTTGCAAATATTTCTAGACTCAAAGTTTATTGGTAGACCATACAGGGAATTGAATTAAATAGGGAGAAAAGTATCTCAGTGGTGTTAAGGCATTGATTTTCTATAAAAACACTTATTGTGTGAGTACATCAAACATGTAGAACATACTACTAGTGAGGTAGATCAGGACTGAGAGAGTGATATGAAATTTTTATATTCCCAAATGATTATACCAGTGGATGTATCTAGAAATTTGATTCTTCCTCTGTAGATATGTCATTATCTAGACAATGTACAGATTGTGCTTCTGCGGAGCTATATGAAAATCTGTAATAGTGGTAAAACAAGTCAACACACATAGCAAATATTATAAATATTAACAAGACTATCTTCACCAATAAACTATTGAAGGTAACATTTGAAGGATATCCTAAAAAGAAAGGTATTGCCAACTACAAACCTATTTGAATAGCTCTTTACCTTAGTTCCAGGAATACCTTACACATTATGCCACCTGGTAAAAATTAAAGGGAGTGAAAAAAAGGATTAATGGATCAGACACTTGAGCTATGGGTATTGAAAAATTTACCAAAAAGGGAAGCATTTAACTCTTGAATACTTGCTAGGCCAGTGTTTCACAACCAGTGTGCCATGGCACACAGGTGCGCCACAAATTTTTTTGAAAAACCAGTCAATGAGCTCTGGACTGGCTCATTGGCTCAAGAATATTCATAACTTCATTTGGAAACTATATGGTGGTGTGCCTCAAATTAATGAAAGGTATTAAGGTGTGCCACGGCAGAGAAAATGTAGGGAACCACTGTGCTAGGCAATTATTTATACTTCCCATTTCCACCACAAGACTTGCAGCAGCTCTATAAGCAGCAAGAATCTGGTGATGAAGGGAAAGGTTAAAGCAGAAATTACTTGTCAGAGAATACATCGGCAGAAGTAATGTAAACATTACTTTTTTTTTTTAGAAAGTGCAGAGCAACCCACTTGGAATTTACCATGTTTATGAAAGATGCTTCAGGTTGTCCCTGCACAAGACAGAGATTTGCCTGTCAAAGATTAATGGTGGTGTTTATTTATTTTTTTTGTTTGGTTGGGTTTTTTGGGGTTTTTTCCCCCCTTTTCCTGCTCTGTACATTTTATGATAAGGTGACACACTGTGAATATTTTGATCCAGACTGGCATTGTTAAAGTTATTCTTTTTTAATGTTTCATAATGTTTAGGGTCAATGGTTTCAGACTATAGTTCAAGGACAGAACAATGTGCTCTTTTACAGAGCTATATCAGGGCATAATCAAAGATTTCACTTTAAAATATTATTATTTCTAGCTCTCTGAATATGAAGAAAGCCTGGCAACTGTGAATTGAATGCAACAGACTCAATTGCCTGCCTGAGGATGTTTCTACACAGGGTAGCAATTTCAAAATAAGCTAGGGTGTGTGTTTAAAATCTCACTCTGGCAGTGGCTTAAGGGCTCGTCTACACAGGGGGCTCAGCTGATGCACAGTATTTGGTGAGCTATGTTTATGCAATGCTAATAGTGTGAAAACAGTTGTGTTGTTCCATTTGCATCTTAGAAACATAGCAGAGACTTGGTGTGCACTAGGTATATGGTGTTTGGGATGGTATCCGTTGGTCCTTTGATTCACTGCAAAACTGCATTCTGGGATTTTTCTTTGTGTGCACTGTGGGATCCCATAGCAAAAGACAGATGATAATTGATGCTGTTGCATGCCTGCAGTTTTTTCAAATGTTGTTGGGTAATTATGAGACACAGGTACCTATCGTTTGTTTCCCAATGCCACCTCCCACATAAGGACTTGGAGTTTATAAACAGAAAGGGGTATTACACTATTGCATTCCAAGACCAGATTGACGACTGTGGCAGGTTCACACACATAAATGCAGCATAGTCTGGAAGAGTCCACAATGCTAGCATCTTTCCAAGCTCAGTGCTGTAGCTCTGTTTACCTTAAAGAGAATTTATCCCCACGATCACTATGACTATCCTGGGAGACTCGGCTTATCCAGTTCCAGAGCGGTAGCCGTGTTAGCCCAGTTCAGCAAAACAAGCAAGGAGGCCGGTGGCACTTAAAGACTAGCAAATGTATTCATTTCATGTGCTTTTGTGGGAGAAAAATTCCACTTCATCAGGCACTTTGAAGATGGGGGAACTTACAGAATGGGAGGAAAATAAATGCAGGGGAGTGTAAGTCATGGGATCAGGTCATACTATAACAGCAAATCAATCAGTTCTTAAGATTCAAACACTGGCAAACAACACACAGAGGAAGGCAAGACCAAAGCACCTGTTGTAATGGATGAAAATCGGAGAAATTCATGGTCAGGATGTAATCCTGCTTTCACACAATTTAATTTCCATATCATTTCCAACTCTGCTATTTTGAAGTGTTGGTGTGTTACCTATTTGCTTGAGCACAGCTGTTAACAATCAATCAACAGAGTGATTTGGAAGACTGAAGTGTTCAGCTACTGGTTTTTGAATGTTGTGATTTCTGATGTCAGTTTTGTGCCCATTTATTCTTTTGCACAGAGATTGTCCTATTTGTCAAATGTACAACGCGTGGAAGCATTTCTGGCACATGATGGCATAAAATGCATTGGTGGGTGAGCAGGTGACTGTCCCCTTGATGGAATAGCTGGCTTGATTAGGTTCTATGATGATGTCTTCTGTGCAGATATGAGGGAAAAGTTGGCAATGTGGTTTGTTGCAGGGGTATGTGCCTGCTTTAATGTGTCTGTTGTTAGGGCTGTAATTGCTGGTGAGTATCTGTTTTAGGTTACAAGGCTGTCTGCAGGTGAAGACAGGTCTGTCTCCCAAGGCTTCAGAGAGTGAGGGGTCATCTTTTAAAATGGGCTGGCGGTCCTTAATGATCTGTTGTAGAGATCTGACTTGAGGGTTGTATGTGATGATGAGTGAAGTTCTGTTGTGTTCTTTCTTGGCTTCTCCTGTAGTAGTTGACTTCAGGGTACCTGCCTGGCTCTGTCAAGCTGTTTTTTTTTTTTTAATTAATTTCCCAAGTGGGTACTGTAGTTTTAAGAATGCCTAACAGAAATCCTAAAGGTATCTATCTCTGTCTGACGGCTGAGTGGAAATGCAGTTATATCTTAGGGCTTGGCTGTAGACAATGGATTGTGTGGTGTGTTTAGGATGGAAGCTCAAGGGACGTAGATAACTATACTGATCGTTAGTAAATTTTTGTATAGAGTGGTGTTGATGTGTGCATCTCTAAATTGTACTGTAGTGTCCAGAAAGTGTATCTCCTATGTGGCATGTTCCTGGCTAAATTTGATTGTGGAGTGGAAATTGTTGAAATCTCTGTAGAAGTCTTCAAGAGCGTCCCTACCATGAGCCCAGATGATGAAGATGTCATCAGTGCAGCATAAGTAGAGAAGTGCTTTGGGATAAGACTTGAGGAAATGTTGTCCTAAGTCACCCATAAAAATGTTGGCATATTGTGGGGTCATGCAGGCACCCATAGCAGTGCCTCTGACTTGAAGGTATAAATTATCCTCAAATCTGAAATGGTTGTGGGTGATTACAAAGCCAAAAAGTTCAGCCAGGAGGTGTGTTGTGGCATCATCTGGGACGGTTCTTCTAATAGCTTGTAATCAATGTTTCTGTGGGATGTTGGTGTAAAGATCTTCTATGGCCATAGTGGCCAGGATGGTGTTTTCTGGAAGCTCACCAATGGTTTGGATTTTTCTCAAGAAGTCTGTGGTGTCTTGAGGATAGCTAGGAGTGTTGATAGCATAGGGGCTGAGGAAGGAGTTCACATAGCCAGCTAAGCCAGCTGTAAGTATGCCAATGCCTGAGATGATGGGGCATCCTGTGACAGCAAGACTTAACTCTCGTGTCTACAGACTTGGGGGCATGCTGGAGACTAAACTATAACATCCAGGGGAGCGGAGCTTCAAAGCCTGAGCTCCCCATCTATACTGCTGTGTTTAGCTGTATAGTGCCTCATGCACCTGAGTCTGTAGACCTGCATTTTATAAAGCAGCATAGACACACCTTTGGGCAGAAAATTAAACAGGTCTTTCTTCACCTCAGTATTTGCATAATGGCAGTGGTGTGTATTTGGTAATCAGATAGGAAGGTGACACTGTTTATGAGCTGGGGAGGAAGCTGCAGTAAAAAGTAAAACTTCCCTAAAACTACAGCTATGTGGTGTGTCTTGCACAATATTTATGAGTTAAAATCTGAATGATGGGTGGGAGGCTGAGGTGCAGAGATTTGCTCAGTGATCTGAGCATCCAGCGAAACAGACACTTAAAAATGGAAACTGCTAGAGCAAGGATGCCTATTGTTCTCACATTCGCTCTCAGGCTGCGAATCCGTCTGCTATCCTGGAAGTGAGGAATAGCTTGTGAGTAACTCTTTTATTTTAAGCTTATGCCTGCACCTTTGAACTTCATAAAATTTGATTACTTAGGTGACATGTATGGATTTCCTCTATATTGGGCATTGCAGATCCTTTATCAATGAATTTTTATGCTTTCTATTATTACACAACTATATAATATAACAAAAAGAAAACTTTTAATTCAAGCAACAAAAAAACACAGCATTAAAAATGAGTTCCAGAGGGGCAGCCAGGTTAGTCTGTATACACACACACACACACAAAAAAGTCTTGTGGCATCTCAAAGACTAACACATTTCTTTGGGCATAAGCTTTTGTGGGCTGCAACCCACTTCATCAGGTACAGGGAAGCACAAAAGCTTATGCCCAAAGACACTTCTAATCTTTAAGATGCCACAAGACTCTTGTTGTTTTAGCATTAAAATGACAGAGTCTGGTGGCGGGCTGAATATACCAGTGAAGGTAGGGGTCCCAATTCACAGGTGCATAACAATCATGTCTCTTCCTCTTCTTCATCTTGGGCCTTCTGATGCAGAATGTTGGAACTCCAAATTATCAGGGGGTGTTAGATATCTTGAAAGAGCTTGGCTTCAAAATTCAGTTGATCTTACTGCCCTGTGCCTGGGGAGTAGAATGGTCTCTAGGAGCATATCTATATGGAACATACACTAATGTCCCCAGTATCGTGCATTGTCCAGGAGCTGCAGAATACGGTGGAGGACACAAGATTGTCTGTGATTCCTCTGTAGCTGTATCTTCCTGTCTTTCTCTACAGTGTCATTTGATATGGCAATACTGTCCCCTCTCTAACACAAACTTCTGCCTGTCCATTATTTTTAGTTTGGGGGTGGAGTAAAGTCTACCATGAAATCTACGAAAATTTCATTCTGAGTTCTCTGTTCCTTGTCCCTGGCTCTAGTCATTGAAAAGCACCCTGTCCTTGAAAAGCTTAGAGGCTGCAGGTGCTGTGGCTAGGTAAGTACATCAAGCAGTTGTTTACATTACACGGTGGTTAGGGTAGCTTTTTTCTAACACGTATTTCTCATTTTCCCTTTCTGAGTTTCTTCCCACCGACCTCAAAGATAGGTTGAGTACTGAAAGAAAGTTAGAATAGGATTTTGGGTAGGGAATATTTATGGTTTGGCTTTGCAGTTTTGCTCAGTCTACTAGGTGCTTAAGTGGAACCAAAGTGGTTAGAGGAGTCACCTGGGGATGAGCTGGGTGGTAACCCATGCTATGTCCCCATTTGGCTGCTCTGACTCCAGCTGATATTACACTGAGGTGGCTGACTAGGAATCAGAGCTTTATTCACAAAGACAAAGGGCAGACCAGCAAGATACACTGTGGCTATGTCTATACTGGCCAATTAGTCTGGACTAAGCAAGCTCAGTCCAGACTAATTTGGACCAGCTCTACACTAGACTTTGCCAAGTTCAAACTAGGCAAAGCTTAGTTCAAACTAGTTACTTTGAACAGTAATTTTGAACTAAGTGTTTAGTTTGACCTTTAGTTTAAACTAGTAGTTAGTTTAAATTAGCCACATTTTTTAGTTCAAACTAACTTTTCAGTTCAAACTCGGCCGTGCAGCTAGTTTAAACTAAAAAGCTGCATTAAGCCAAACTAGCCCAAGGCTAGTTCAGAATAAACTCAGACTTATTTAGTTCTAACTTGCAAGTTCGAACTAAATAAGTGATGTAGACATAGCCTGTTAAGCTATTCACCAAGCTGGCCCTGCTACAAATGTAGCAGGAGTGGAAGGGAGTTGTGAGGTATGCTGGGTACTGTTACCATGCAGCTATCCTTAACATATCTGGACCAAAATTGAACCATTACTCCTTCTTAGATTCTGTTTTCTACCTCCTGCAGCCAAGCTGAAAGTGCAGAAAAGAAGTAGATTGTGTTCTCTAATGATTGTTTGAAGCCTAAATTGCTCCCAGTCTTTCCTATGTAAGCCTGTAAAAACCTATTAAGAGTGATACATCTAGGCCATTCTTGGCGGAAAAGGCAAATAGATATAACTCCTTCATGATAGGGGCTTGTAAGAGTCAATGGTCAGGGCAGATGAGATAGGACGTAACTATTTATGATGGACAGCATGGGTTGAGGGGAAGATGAGGATGGAGACATGGGCAGGCTCCTAGCTCTTCTCTGCTAAAAGTGACTGTGGTCAGGGCACCCGGAACATAAGTTAGCACTGTTCTATAGCATAAAAAAGAATTGTAAAGATAGATAATTACATGCTGAAATTCCCATTCCCTCAATAGGATCTGCCTCTTCAGTCCCAGCCTGGGTTTCTGGCTAAGAATCAGATTGGCTTCCTACATGGCTACTCTCAAGATTCTGAATCCCTAAGAAAACCTGGTTTTCCAAGGAGAGCTTTTTACTGCCCCTCCTCATTTCTTCTCCAGTGACTCTTGTTGTTTGTCCTTAAAAGGAGGTGTCAGGGATGGGGGTGAGATAGCGGGCAGACAAGGAGGCAGAATGGGGTTCACATTAAAGATGTAATTGCATGAAATCATGTCTACCTTTAAAAAAATAGAGATGGCCAGTGGCGTCGCTAGTGTTGGGCATGCCAGGGCACGTGACCCTGGTCCCAAAGCTTCAGGAATCTGAACCTTACGGTGGGACTCAGTTAGCCATGTCATTCAGATCCTTTAGCCTCAGACACATGCACCTTGAGTTGGGACTCAGTTAGCCGAGTGGTGCAGCCTCTCTAGGACTGAAAGCACCCTTCTGAGACTAAGTGTGGAGACCTAGCTCAGAGAAAAAGTCCTGAGTCTCCACTCAGAGACTAAATCTGGAGATGCCCTTCTGAAACTAAGTCCGGAGACCTAGCTCAGAGATGTTGTTACTCTCTTTGGGGGTGAGTGAGAGTGTGGCTCCTAGCACAGCAGGAACCTAGCCAGAGACCAGTGGAACCCAATAAGGAGTGGGAGGAAGAGACTCCTAGTGCAATGGGAACCGACTCCAAAAGGTCTTTTTGTACCTGTTAGGAGCTCCTAGATCTCCAAAGTACTGCTAAAATGCTGCTCCTTTTATACACTCCAGACCCCTATTCACATCGCCTTGACCAATCACAAAGAGGATTCACCCTTAACTTATCACAAAAAGAATGATTTCTCCCTTTTACCCTTGGCATAGCTGTCCTTAATTAGCCACCTGCAAGGGGAGATCAAAGGCTCAAACTCCTTTACCATTTGCCTTATAAGGACAGATCTTTTAGGTTTTCCCTTTTTGGCCAGACAATGTATTTCTTATAATCCATATGGAGGTGGATCATATCTAGCTTACGGATTGCATTTGAATACTAAAACACTTATTAAAGAAAGAAGTAGAAATCATATATGTATTGCACTATATTCTTACTTATTCTAACCAGATTCATTGCCTTACACTATTACCTATTCCTATGTTTTTTTTACCGAATTGGATTTACTCTAATACTAAAGAGGTGGTTAAAATCTCAGGCTACAGCCCCAGAGCAGTGTAGGGTACACAGGAAGACAGATGGTTGTGGACTTCTGTAAAGCAGTATGGGATAGCAGTTGGAGGACTTCCAAAGTAGCATGCAGGAGCAACAAACACTAGGTCACATTAACTCAAATCATAATGAACTTAGTATACTTTGAGGGGGTAAATGCAGAACTGGTGATAAATGCAGAGTTAGTGTGCTCTAAGAAACTATCATGTGTAGGCAGGCATTGTCAGACCAAACTAGCCTGGCCCCAGTAGACCAAATCCCTTGGGTAGAAAGCTCATAGATAGACTGCAGATTCAGAATGCCCACACTGAGAGTTATTTGCAGACATGCCCTGAGTTAGCAGACAGTCTGAAACAACAGCTCTCAGAATGTGAACTGAACCTTTTAGCTTAATGTGCTATTAATTTTGAAAGCTTTGTTAGCTCTTTGCCCCTCCCCCCACTACCACAATCAGTTGTTAACTTTGAGAGTAGTCTAACATAATAATAATAATAATAATAAATAATAATAATAATAATAATAATAATAGGGTTTTCAGGATCTGAGTCAAGTGTTTTATGAAGGTTTAATTGAAGTCCCTTTAATTAAGTTTGGTTTTTTTTCACCCCATTGCCTTTTGAGAAGCAGGAATCAATTAGGTCTTTTTATGACTTTTCCTCAAAAGCACAAGCATCTATAAGGTTAACTGTTTTATTATAGTTCCTGAAAAATGCTAAACAATATGAATATTACACTAAGGTTACAGTATAAATCAAGTTAGTGTGCTTTAGGATTTAACACTAATACAAATTTAAAGTGATTAACTAAAACAAAAACAATTTGAGACCATCAATTGGTCAAATCATTCAGTGAGCAGAATCAGCCTACTAAATTAACAGAACACCAATGATTGACTGACTTAATTAGTCCTTTAGCTCTATGACATTTACTTAGCAGCTTACACTTTTCCTTGTGGCAACAATGAGTTAGGACTGGAATCTTTATATATGAAGGTGAACCTGTTAGGCTACATCTAAGCCAGGGATCAGCAATGCAGGCTCAGAGAGCAACGTCTGGCTCTCTGAAGGTCCCCTTCTGGTTCCCTGGCAATCACCTGCAGGGAGCCAGGTGTGCTCTGGAGGCTCCTGGCTGGCCACAGCATCAGACCTGAATAAGGGGGCTCCCAGATGGCACAGGCCCCCACTTTTGGGGCTCTGGGATCACCCCCACTCTCTCACGAGAACTACATGAGCCAGAAGTGGCCCGGTGGCTGTGCCACGGCCGCCAAGCACTGGCAGGGAGTATGCAGATAGCGTGCACTCCCTCCGTCCCTTCCTCCTTCCGTTGGCAGGGTGGAGCAGCACTGCCTTGCCTACCCTCAACTGGCTGTCTCTTCAAAAAGTGGCTGGTGGAGAGCTGCAGCTTGTGGCCACAGAGCCCTGAAATGGCCAGCTCCGTGGAATTCAGGCCACTTTGACCTGGCCACGCTAGGCCTGAACCAAGGCTGCCTCACCCTCAGGCCCTTGATCGGCCTGTTCAGCCCTGGGGTGGCTAGGTTGGAGCAGCCTGAACTCTGTAGAGGGGCCATTCCAGAGCGCCACCTCCACAAGCCGCAACTCTATGTCAGCTGCTCTTGGGATGGATGACTGGCTGCACATAGTCGGGGCAGCACTGCTCCACCCTGCCAGTGGAGGGAGGAATGGAGGGAGCGCGTGCCACCTGCACACTGCCTGCCAGCACTAGGGCGCTGGCACCCACTGATTATGTCTGGCAATGGGTATTGTCAGCAACTACCTTTTACACAGAGACCTCTGCTCAGTTGGCTGTGGGGCTAAGGCTCTTTCCTCCAGGACTGAGTGCAGTGTGCTAGAAGTGGAGAGATGAGAAGACTCTAGACCACCCAGAAAGAGGTGATATTTGTTCAAGAAGTGACTTTTGTGTGGTTTGACCCTGCTGCTGTCACTACCAGACCTGGAAACATGAAGGGACCCAGAAGGAGATTCTAGGGCACCAAGCAGAAGAGTTCTGGACAGAGTGGGCAGTAGGAAGCAGAGAATATAAAGGAAGAGTAAGAACACTCAAATGGACTTGTCAGTGAGCAGAAACTGAAGGAGATTTTAAGAGAGAGATTTCTAAATTGTAAGTGCAGGGAATCAGGGAACTGAATTCCCGAAACTTCATGAATTCTGCAGGGTTGGATGTAAAGCCATAGGCTATGTCTGCATTGAGGGACTCTTTGAGGTTACCTTAATAAGGTCAACTTTACATTGACTTAAAGTCAACCTTGTTAAGTCAATTTCAGGATATGTTTACACTAGAGACAGTATAGACATAGCCAGGGCCTGGACCCCACCTCCTGCCCCAATTTGGCTCTGCATGCCTAATCTGTCCCTCGGGGGCCCAATCTGAATCCTGCCGCTGCTGGCAAGTGGCAGGCAGCTGGGAGCCAGTTCCTGCCAGAGGCGGCAGTGGGCTTGGCACCTGATCCAGCCTCGAGCTACCTGATGCAGGAGGCAGAGTGCTGGGATCTGGCTCCTGCCACAGGCAGCAAGTGGCATGGAGCCTGATCCAGCCCTGAGCCACTTGCAGCAAGCAGCTCGGGGCCACATTGGGTTCCAAGCCACTTCCCACCTGAGGGACCTGGCTTCACATCTGGAGCCAACTCTAAGCCCCTTGCTGTTTGTGGGAAGCAGCTCAGGGCTGAATCTGGCTCTCGGCCACCTGCTGGTGGTGGCAGGAGCTAGATCAGGCCCCGGAGCTCGATTGGGGCCTAGGGCAGGGCAGGGAGCAATGCCTGTCCCTTCCTGCCATGTAAAGCCAACTTCAAATCTAAAATCTACTTTCAGGGCAGGTTTTATTAAGTTGACTTAAGCAAGTGCTGAAGTCAACTTAATAAATTCTAAATTTGGCCATGGAGTTCCTTAGGTCAACTTAAGGCAGGTTCCTAGGTATGTCCATTGTAGACATACCCCTAGCGATTTCCTGGACTGTGTGTGTCTGTGTGAAGATCCAGCCCTACACAGTTTCAGAGTTAGAAAAACCAGGGCGTGGAACATGTGGTAGAACAATCATCACACCTATGTTGTACACTTAATGGTAGGACCATGGGAATTTGGAGGGGAAGCCCACCCATGTGATTCTGAGAGGAAGTGAAGTGGCCTATGAGACGCTCTCTATTAAGAGGGGGGCCTACACTACAAAATCCAATGATGTTACAAAGGAAATTAACTTGCTTTGGCTTCAGTAGTAGCTTCTCTGTTGCCTCACATTTGCATTTAGGAAGCTCATGCTGTTGCATAAGCAACTGTGTTCAGTGGTGGCTAATGCTTTACATAACAGTATGTCAGTGTTACTTAACCTTTTCTGTTTTCCCCTTGTTCTCATTAAAAAGGACATTTTACAAACTGTTTCTCAAGATCAAAGATTTATTTTTATGCCGTGTGAATGGAAAGCTTGGTCAGGAAGAAAGTCCCATGGGGTACAATGAAGCCACTTTCAAAGCAGCTGGCCTTGCTATTCCCAGATAAATTAACATAACAGATTTATTCATCTGTGAGATAATTGTTATATCATTAGCTGCTTCTTTCCCCATGGTTTGCTGTTTAAATTTGTGACTTATGCTGTGCTTCCTCTGTAAATGCCCTGAAGAAAGGCATCAGCGCCAAACTATAATGTGACTGCACATAGAGTTAATTTAAAATAAAGGAGTCAGCATAACTGAGGTGTGGTCTACACTAGTCTACTTTGTAAAATAAAATTAGGGTTTTTTTTAAAACAATACAGTGATGGTGCACACACTGCAATCACTCCCTTTCCCCCAGGGTGCTCACACACACGTACTGACTCAACCACTTAGACAAGAGATACAGATCAACAAAGCATCAGTGTAGACACCACAGTTGGCAGTGTCATGGTAAATGACACCCATAAGTGTCCCACGGTGTTCATCCTGACCACTTTCGCCTGCAATTTGAACCTGGTGCTCTACACTCACCTGCCAATTCTCCTTTAAATTCCCAGGAATCTCTGAAATGCCAGTTCTTGCTTGGTCTGCATTGAAAACTTACAGAACATTTTCTTAGCTGACCATGGCAGCTCCATGCACCTAACTCTCTCCCACTTGGTGCTTACCTGACCTTCTGGCTCGCATCAGCATTTGAGAAGAGTTAGCTGTGTAGCCCTAGCTCAACTCCATTTTGAAACCTATGGCCAGATTTCTCATGTTTGAAGGACAATTAATGGGACATGATGCAGTGCTGAGCAAAAAATCAAGAGCTTGGTCAGGGCCACCAAGAGGCTGGGGAGCTAAACAGCCACTCTTGTGCACAGCCAACACCCTGCTACATCTGTAAAAAGCTGGAAGCCATCCTCAATGGCAATCCCATCTCTGCCCATAGGACACCCATAGATTCCTCTGCCTGCCTAGGGGCAATGGATACTGGATTTAGTTATTGTTAAGGTGGTGGAGCTGGATGAGAAACTGGAAGTGTCAATTTCCAAAGGGTGAACTGGGATTTTCTCCCACGAAAGCTCATGCGAAAAATTAATCTGTTAGTCTTTAAGTGCCACACCGCTCCTTGTTTTTTTTTTGTTTTTTTTTTTTAAACTGGAAGTGGCCACTGAATCAATTGGTGACAGAATGAGACAGGATCTCTTTGCAACCCTGAAGGGTTCTATTCATGCCTAGTCCTGCAGTTCTGGCATGCAGGAGAGGGGCACTCTGTAAAGTGTTTACAGGGCGCACTGGGATCCTGCATTTGCTAAATGATAGAATTAGTTGAAGGAAAACCAATACACAAGCGTAGCTGTGTTTCCAGGTACTTCCCAGTCTCCTGTACAGCAAGGCAGTGCAGCTGAGAAGCAATGTTAACATTTGCAGAGCTTTCAGAAGCATCCTCGAGTGTGATCTCTAGGTGCTGGTCTACACTGAGGGCTTAGGTTAACCAAATACCAGTGACATTGACCTTCTGCTGCCTGCTTACACACTCAGGTGGCTGCAAAGGTGAATAAACTGCTGCTGCAACTTGGCATTGTAACTCCACCCTTGCAGAGGGCATGGAGTTCAGTGAGATCTTAACAATGCATTTTTATAGCAGTGTGTACAGAGAGCAGTGTAATGAAATGTTAATGGACTCTGGGATTTGTCTGAGAATTTCTTGTGTGTGTGGTTCCCCCCCCCCCTTTTCAATTCTGGCTTTCCTAGTATGCTGCATCTTCACCATGACACCAGTTAGCTCCTCCCCTGCCTGGAGCTCTGGGAAGGTTTGAGCTCCATTTTCTGACTGCAGTGTGGAGAGGCTTTCACCTGAGCAGTAGATCAGGTGACTGTTTGATGGGATGGGGAGTGGTTGAGAGGGTGTCCTGTGGGCTGCATGGTGGGTGTAGAGGCTGGGATGTACAGAGATCTGAGGTTTGCATCTGGGTTCTGAGTGGGGTGTGTGGTTGCGGCAACCGTCAAAGATGTAACCCATGGCACACATTCAACCCTCCTATGGTCTAATGTGCCCCCATACAGCTGTTAGTGTGTGCCTACAGGAAAGCCCCCTGCTGTGAATACTGGATTTAGAAGCTACTGTTGCAGCCCAGTAGCTTTTAAAGGGACAGCAGCAAAAAGAAAAGCAGCCTGGAGTGCTTTCAGCAGAGGAACTTCGATCAAAGCACCTCTGCTGACAGAACTTCTCACTCCCTGCTCATGCTCCAGCTAGTGCAGCTATGACCCTCTGCTGGGATAACCCCCTGAATGTGCAAAAGTCAGGGCAAGCTGCAAAACCGGAGGCCAAACCCCTAAACCACTGATGGGTGGTACTTAAACCAGTCTCCCAGTCAGTAACAAAATATGCTATTGATTCCCTGCACCGGACACCACAAAGCACAACCAAATAGAAGCAGCCCCCTTTATTGCACATCAGCTGCTCTGGTCCCAACCAAGCCACTAGGTCTCTTAAAGAAATAGGTTCTCCTGACCCCAGAGGGTCAGCCACATCACCCAGAACAATATAGGCTTGGATCTTACTGAAGATACCACACTGCCAGCCAATCCTTTAGTAACTACAACTAAAGGTTTAATATAAAATGAAAAGAAGCAAATTATGAGAGATGTTAAGGGGTCACAGTGAATCACATACATACAAATGATTTAGAGTCCATAGAAAGCAAGACCTTGAGAAATCTGTAGATTGCAGTTTAACCCAGTTCCTGACTTAGAGTCCATATAAAGCAGGTCCCTGAAGAATTTGCAGTTTGCAGTTTAGTCCAACTCCTTTCTTATACACCCAGCACCTGGGTGGGTCTCAGTCCTTTGTTCAGTCCCAGAAGAATCTTTCCAGAGGAGGGTGTTGGTTGGAGACAGACTGGACAAAATGGATATACGGTTGCTGCCTTTTATTACCTTTGACCTTCCCTATGCTCTGAAGAGTCCTTACCAAATCAAAATGGAATTGAGTCACATGGTTAGCCTGGGTGACTGATTGAATAGGTTTCTTTGTAGGCACACTGTCGCTGGGAGCTTCCTTAATGGGCCATTAAGAGGACAATGGTTTTATAGCCCACCCAATCTGTGAGTGCCTTAAAATCCAATAACTTGGAGTACAAATAAAAGAAATATATTCCTAATTGCTATTATTGATAGCTACCTATATATAAACCATATAATCATTCCTAGCAGATTAGAACATTTCTGTTGTTACCAAACATGGCATATCACATATAAGTTATTGCAAATATGAAATACTAATATGGAAGATAATCATAAACAGACCCAGACCAGTGTTCCCTCTAATTTTTTATAGGCTGTGTGTGCAAAAAATTTCTTTTGTGCAAATTTTTGGAACCAGCGTCCAAATTTGTGTGCACTCCAGTGACTGTGGTCAAACTTTTGAGTGCAATGAAATAAGTGTGTATGATGCAAATAATGTCTAAATTTTATTTGTTATGGTGCTGGAAATGATTTTGTAAATTACAAAACCTTATTTGAAACATGCTATTTGAAATCACATTTGTAAAAGTAGCATAAAAATATTAGCACTGTTGAATTTTTTTGTGCGCGCTCTATTTTGTTTCCCAACCTGTGTGCATGCGCACACGCACATAGCTTAGAGGGAACATAGACCCAGATGGCATCACAGCAGCCTCCTGGACACCAGGGCCAGCTCAACCCACAAGCAAATGAGGCCCTGGCTTGGGGCACCATTGGCTTATGGGAGTTGTGGTGCTCAGCCAGGGGAGGGGTGGGCCAGCCCAGAAGTTAGCCCCTGTGCTCCGACCCCTCCACATGCCAGCCACTCTTCCCCCCAGGATGGGGCAGAGCCAGCCAGAATGATGGGCCAGATTCTGCTCACCTATCCCACCTCTGGGCCAGCCTTCCCCTCCCCTAGGGCAGAACAGCAGGTCCAGGGATGGGGTTGGAGAGCAGAGCCCGGCCTCTGTGCTGGCCTGCTCCACCCGTGGGCTGGCTGTTGCCTATCCTGGGTAGGGCAGGGCAAGCCAGTGCAGAACGGAGCCTCGGATTGCACCTCCCCATGGAAGGGGACAAAAATGAAAGCTAGCTTGGGGCCCTTGAGCAGGTCCTGCTGGCTGGACGGGAACACACTCATGCACGCAAACACACACAGCTGCATGGGAAAGATTGGCTCCAGGTTGCTGCCAGTTGAACCACCTGTAATTCCATAACTCCCCACCCAACTTTCCAAGCTGCTGTAGCTGCCTTCCTTTGCAGGGTGGGGGATGTACTGCAGTCTCTCCCAGCTGGACTGCTAGGACCCAGAGTTGTAAGGGGGCTGGAAAAGCGCCGGGGGGCACTTGGCTAGAAGGGGGGATAGGTGTGAGGGGCCAGAAGAGGTGAAGAGGCCAGGACAGGCTGGGTGGGTGCAGGGAGTGGCTGGAGGGTGGATGAGGCGATGCAGGGGAATCAAATGACAGGGAATGAGGGTGTTATGGGCTGGAAGGAGGAGACTGAAGTAGTGGTGGATGTGGGGAGGCACTCTGAGTGAAGGGGGAATTTGAGGAGGCCATAGGAGGCTGGAGGGAAATATGATGGCTAAGTCTCACAAAGAGCCAGGATATCCTCCAGCTCTCACCTGGGTATAAGAAGGGACCCACAGAAAGACTGTTCCAGCTCCCCCCAGCAGGGAGAGAGCAGAACATGGGCCCACAGACCCTGCATGGTGCTGCTGCTGCCACTGACGCAGAGGTGGGGAAGAGTGGGGTGTGGGCCAACAGATACCCCCTCCTCCTATAGTGTGTTGCCAGTGATGGGGAGCACCAGTATAAGTATAGCTCCCAAGGTGCCAGAGACTCCACTCTCATGCCCCCAGGTGGTTGGCCAGGGATTGCACAAAATCTTATAGCCCATGGGCCCACAAGCATATTAATCTGGCCTTCGCCCCAGCACTTCCAGCAGCAACATTTGGGTGAGAGGGCTTGGGAGGGCGGGGGCACTTTTACGTGGTGGCCGGGGTTAGCTGCCGATGCTGAACCTGCCTTTGCAGGCACTTTTCTTTCAGCAGCAGGGGCCACTTGAACCCACTGATGAAATTGGAGAGACACTTGGCAGCAGGGGAGCTTCAGTGTGTCACACATGGCTGGGAACCCTCACAGCCATGTCACAAACCTCGAATGATTGAGAATCCCTGGCCTAGAGCAGGGGTAAGCAACCCAAAAGCTAGAGAAGAACCATTTAAAATACGACTTCAATAACCAAGTGTTCTGAGAGCCACAACGGATGTGGCCTCCAAGTGGGAGGTGGGGGGAGCTGGATCAGGGCATCTGCCAGGTGAAGTAGAGTGCGAATTGAGAGAGTTCAGGCAAGTTGCAGTATGTCATGCCTTGTGTTGCATTGTTTCATCCAAGAAAGGGAATTATTTTTTGCTTGTGACAGGTGATTCATGATCTTGGGATGCAATGCTCCTGCTGAGAACCTTGGCCTGCTGAGAAAGAAGAAGTGTAAATCACAGGATTACACGGTCTCTGAGCTCATGCACTCCTGTGTGTTGATGGAGACTGAGCCCAGCATACAGCGTCTCTCTCCCTGTCCGAGAAACTACAGTTTCATGTGGCGGACAGAAGAGGAGCATGGGCCCAGGCTCATGAAATGCAGCAAGACATGCTACAGCTCATGAAGAATCAGTCTGACAAGCTGTGGCTCCTGTTTGAGCTCCAGGAAGAACAGCATTCACAGAGTCTGCCTACAAGCCCTGGAGACCCACACCCCAAGTTGTTGCAGCCAATCTACTGTCAGTTAAGGAGGAGGACCATCGGGGGCAATATGTGGTTGGCTTCACACTTTTGCATGCCATCAGAGCTTTGCAATGACCTCTTTAAGAGACACAATGTCCAGGTCCAAGCCCCCTCATCTACCAGCCTAGAAATGAGAAAAAAGTAAACCAATACCTGTTTTCAATATGTGTGTTTAGTTTTGGTGCCATGATACAATCCCTTGTGGGCCACAGAAGGAGAGAGAGAGAGAGACATGTCGAAGAGCATGTGTAAGATAGGGCGTGAAAGCACAGGGATAGACGACACAGGCATCACTGATGTGCATTGCAAAACTGTGCTTTCAATGCCTCCCTGCTAAACAGGCCTCCCCCTGAGCACGTACTGTAATGCTTCACGCTGGCTATTCAAAAATTTTACACAACCTTTTGACCTTGGAAACCCAACCTAGAGAGAACTTTTTTCCTCTGCACTTCACATAAATTATGGAGACTACAGAAAGCACTTATAACTGTTGACACATTTTTCTGATATAGATCAAGCCTAGTCATTATTGACTGCCATCTGGCTTTCAAAAGCCCAAATGCAGATTCCACAATCATTCTGCACTTGCGGAGCCTGTAATTGAATTATTGGCATACAGGTGACCAGTAAATGGCTTTATTAGCCAAGGGAGCAAAGGGTATACAGGATCCCTCAGGATCACTATTGGCATTTCAGTATCACCAAAGATGATTTTTGGTTAAAGTGCCTGCCTGCATCTTTTTAAACAGACCTGAGTTACTAATGAAGGATTCTTGGCTATGTCTACATCTAACTGCTTAGTTCAGACTTGCTTAGTCTGAATTAAGCAGTTCAAAGTTAGTTTGAACTAACTGCGTATTTTTAGTTCGAACTAACTTTTTAGTTCTGACTAGCCACTTTTTTTGTTTGTTTTAGGTTTAAAGTAATGTTTTAGTTTGAATGAAAAAACACAGGTAGTTCAAACTAAAAAAAATGTGGTTAGTTCAAACAAACTGCTAGTTCAAACTTATTTAGTTCAGGCTAGCATGGCTACCCCATGCTAGTTTGAACTAAATTGTGAAATAAGCTCCAACTAAGCAGTTAATTCAAACTTACCATTCTAACTGATTAGTTCACACTAATTTTTTTTTATAGTTCGAACTAAGCAAAGCCTAGTGTAGATCGAGAGCAAATTAGTCCAGATTAAGCCTCCTTAATCCAGACTAATTTTCTAGTGAAGATGTAGTTCTTGTGTCATTCAGCTTCCAAAGCCAGCCCACATTAACATCTATAAAATGGCCCCTGTGATCCATGAGGGCCTGCAGGACCATAGAGAATTACCCCTTGTAGTTTATGTATTTGGTGGCAAAATGATCTGGCACTAAAATGGGGCTATGCATCCCATTAACAGCTCCAACACAGATTGGGAACCCCATAGCAGCAAACCCATCCACTATGTCCTAGACATTTCCCAGGGTCACAACTCTGCTCAGCAGAACTTAATGGCCTTGTACGCTTGCATCACAGCAGTTCCCACAGTGGATTTCCTAACTCAAAACTGACCAGTGGCAGTCTGGGGTTGCAAGCTTCCACAGAGCTATGGTCATTCACTTCTCCGCTGTAAGAGCTGGTCCCAAGCGAGTATTCACATGCTCCAGTGCTGGGGTGAGCTCTTTGCAAAGTTCACGGAAAGTGGCCTTTTGCATACAAACTTGCTGCATAAAACTTCATGAGCCACAGAATTAATGGCTAGGCTGGCTCTTGTAGGTTCACTGTGGACGTCTCAACATCCCACAGTGGAATCATTTGGTCTTGAAAGGCAGTCCCTTCTCGGATCTTCCTGTGCAATGTTTCTGAAGATGCATGTGTCATACACTTTTCCTGACCAACCTATGTTGATATTAGTGAAATGCTCATGGTGATCCAAAGCACCTATAGCACAATAGAGAAGTACTCATTTCTGTTCATGTATTCCATCACAAGATGGTCTGGGCCAGAACTGGGATATGCCTGCCATTTATCACCCTGCCAGAGTTAGGTTCCCATGGCCTCAAAGCCATCCATTATTTCATGTACTTTTCCCACAGTCACCAGCTTTCAGTGCAGAATGCAGTTAATGGCTCTGCACATTTGCAAGAACCTAGTTCCAACAGTAGCTTCCACAACTGCAAGCTCATTAGTGAATGCTCAGTAGCAGTCAGGAGCTGTCAGCTTTTACATGGCAATCACCATGTGCTATTTCATAACAAGAGCTGCCCTCTTGGTGATGTCCTTGCACTTCAGGGCAGAGATTAGCTCTGCACAGTTCTGTGAAAATAGTTTTGCATATTTGAAAGGTATGCAGCAACTACTTGTCATCCCAAACCTACACAAACATGCTCTTCCACCAGTCAGTGCTCATTTTACATACCCATAATAGTCACAGACCATGTGCATATGAGCAATAAATGCAAACAGTAATTCAGTGCTGTTTGTTTGCATTTGTTCACAGCAGGGCAGGGGCCTCAGCTTCCTGTTCCGAGTGGGAACTCATGATATACTCTGCAGCCAACTGTGATGTGATCAGAATGCTGACAGGAGCAGTGGAGATCAGTGCAGAATCCATCTTTTAAGATACAGATAGTGAATGCTCAGAAAACAGGGAGCTGTTGAGCAATGCCACAAAATACAATCAGGAATAATAGGACAGAAATCAATACATCATGTAACGTTAAGCCTGTGCCTATGATACGCTGTGATCTTTTCACCTTCCCAAAACTACTAGGGGGACAACATGGCAAGTTGCACATTGGAATAACTACCCACACTGCACGTCTATCACTGTTGATGCTAGAGTACCCAGTATGGAGATGTTTTGCTGTTACAATGATTATTGTAGTTACAAAACTTTTGAATCACCGATGGAGCTACTGTTCACAACACTTTCTTGTGTAGACAAGGCCTGAGAGCTCTGGTGTTTGGCTACCATGAACTGAAAAGCCATTTAATATTAACAAATGGTTCTTCAAAACTGTAGAAATTAACCATGATGTAACTTTCTATCATTACTTTGCCGAGTCCGTGCTAGGGACAGAGCTATTTAGAAATTAAATCACTCTAAATACGACAGTTTTATGGGACCAGCAACATTTATTTATTGTTCTCTAGACCTGCTTTGGAACCATTTGACATCAGAAAATTCAAACAAATGTAACTCACCTGCCAGAGCGAGATGGCAGAATAAGGACTGGGTTCCATATCTAGGGGTTTCCAAATAATGTTACAGCACCAACCAGCTCGAGCCACCACGCAATCTTCTGGGAAATCATGCATTATTCCTTGGGCACCCCAAAGTGGGAATGCTTCCCTGCTCGCAAGCATGAGTCTGACTGTAGTGTAGAGAACTTTTAATAGTAATAAAAACAGAATGTAAAAGTCCCAATAATAAAAATCAGCACTGATCTGGAGAATCAGTGCAGAACAGGTTCCCAGCATGATCCCATACAGCATAACAGAATGTGTGAACCCAACAGCAAAACCAGCACTGATCTAGAGAATTGTGCAAAACAGGTTCCCAACAAACCCAGAGTATGTAAGGAATGGCTTTCATACCAACTGTCCGCTAGCACCACCCTCTGGTCACTCACGCTGCCCAGCCCTCTGCTGGCCGCTTTTACCATCTGCTGGCTCCGCCCACTGTCTGCCAGCTCCACCCACTGGTCACTCACACCATCCAACCATCTGCTGGCCGCTTTCACCATCCACTGGCCTCTCATTCACACTGTCCAGCCCACCGCTAGTCACGCTCACCATCCATTGGCTCAACCAGCACTGCCTACTTGCTCTATCCACGGCTCCTCTTCTGTGATTTCAGCTCAGACAGAGGGTTTTCCTCTCAGTACTTTCAGCTCTGAGAGTGTCTCCTCTCTCTGCGATTTCAGCTCTTAAACCTCAAATAGCTGGAAACAGCTTCTTCCAGTAAAATAACAAAGAAAGGCTTCACAAAAAGCCTGGCCAGACCTAGCCTTTGACAGTGGGTCAAAGGAGTGAGGCATTGCCTCTAGCATAGCTCTAGACTGAACTCATGCTAGCCCCTACCCTTTCTTAACATCTTCAGTCTGGAAGCAGGGAGATGGCCCCTTTTTTCAGTTCCGTTTTGCTAATGGTAACTTTTACCCTTTAACCAACCAAACAGAGTTTGAACAAGCAAGAAAGTAGCATATTATAAAAGACAGGTTTTCATGTTTCTTTTCAACAGAATTACAGATATTGACAGATTTGTGATCAAATCAACCCAAATACCATTACCCATATTGGCCTGCACCCATAGTGAGACTGTGCTGTCTTTGTGCTCAAGCAAATATAAAACCCATGCAGATTAGTTGCCCCCCTACCCCCCCACCCAGGAGCTATTAGGCACAGAGCTTCTAGACCTGGCCTTACACCAACAAATGGACAATATTATCCATTTTCATTTGAAAATGTTTAATTTTCCTCCAGGAAGTTCTGAATCAGTGTAAAAATAAAATATTTGGTTATGGTTATTAACTTTTTTTAAACAATATTAAACCAAAGAGAAACTAAACATTTTATAAGGAATTAAAATTTTGATTTTTTTTCTATAAGTATTTTAAAGTCAAAAGCAAAGTTATATTTTACCTAGAAATAAGAAAATCTCATTGGGGAAAAGAAAGAGAGCATGAAAAATGTGTGTGTGTGTGAGTGAGTGAGAGAGAGATTAATTTCAGCCAGCTTTACTATCATGTATGCTTCATATCTGAACTGTCCTTGCTCTTGTTCTGCAGTTGAATGAAAATATATATATATATATATATAAAAAAACCAAATAGTAGTTATAATAATGATCATCACAAGGAGGGTGGGGGTAGCAGAGAGGGGATGGTCAGGGGTGGGTGAAGGAAGGAGTGGGGCGGGAAGGAAGCTATGTGGTCAGGTGGTGCCCCCCCACTAGTTCCCTTTCCTCTCACACACCTTGCTTGGTCCCTGACCCCTTCCTTCTGCCTTACACCAGTCAGGATCTGCAGCCCCTTCCCCAGCCAGTGCACCATGGGCTCCCTTCCCTGTTGGCCACCAGACCCCTTTCCTGGCCCCATGCTGTGTGGGTACCCTGACCACTTCTTCTTTCCCAGCTCTTTCAGCTCCCCAACCCCTTTCCTGTTCCTGCTCTGTGGGAGCTCTGACCCCCTTCCCTTTATGCTCCCCTTCCCCAGCCAATCAATTCCCTGACTGCTTTACTGATCCTGCTGTGCCATGCCACTGTATAGACTCGCCGACCCCTTTCCTCTTGGATTCTGCTCCTCTCCTCCTCTTTCCATGTGTGGGCTCCCCTGGCACCTCCCTTCCCTTTCCATGCATGTGCTCTGCTCTGAACCTTCCCGTGTCTTTCTCTTCTCTGTGTGGGTTTTTCTTTCTCCCCCTCTCCTCCCTGTCTTTCCCCACATAAGGTTTCCTCTCCCTCTCCCCTCTCTTTCCTGTCTTTCCCCCTGCAATGGGTCTTCTCCTTCCCTTAACCTGCATGGGCTCCTCTTTCATCCCTCAGCACTGCTGGGGCTCCCCAGGTCCTTCTCTGGCCTCTGTTCTACCTGAAACAGGCTGAATACAGCCCCTGAACTCTTTGACCAGGCCATTCCCCCCTGCAGCTGTGCACAATGTAGGAGATTTAAAAGGGCTCCAACTTCTCAGTTCCCAGGCTTCTGCAGGAATGTTCTGCAGACTAAACAAAATCCCTTGGTGTGCCACAGTTTGGACCATGGGCTGCAGGTTGTACAAGTAGGGCCTATAGCTTGTTCATGATAGACTATGTGTAGTTCATAATTCTAGCCATTTAAACTAGGTGCAGTAGATTTCTATTCTATTACTTGACATATGCAAGTCTTAGAATAGTGTTTCCACTGCTAATATATGCAAACATGAACAGGGGAGTTAACTCTGTAAATATTTGGCAGTATGTGCCTAATTTTTACTGTTTACACACATATTGCTGTCATTAAACATGTTTGGTAACCATTTTGAGAAATCAAAACAAAAGAGGGAAAAAGTGCAATTTCAATAAAATAAATTCATGTAAAAATTCAAATTTTTTTTTAAAAAATGCACTATTAGTGCAGCTTGGCTCATAAATAGTTATCTTAAAAGGCATAGTTTGACTGTCTGACATTCTTTTTATAACATGGAAGGGACTAACTTTTACATTTTGATTGTCACTTCAATGTTTAATCCATAATTTGAAATGCAAACCTAAAACGCTGCAGAAAGTGTCAATGATGCTAACACAACCAATGATGTACAAAATTGAAAAGATTTCTTCTAAAGTTGGGAATAGTTGACTTAAAAAGGCCTATTAAGTTGTCAAGTTCCCTCCTTGCAAAATAGACTGAGTAACATGGTAGTCAGTAGTTCACACCAAAAATGTGTTCAATAGTAATTTTACAGCCATGACAAATAGAACCAACCCAAAGCAGTCTCTTGACAGACTATAATGACTAAATTCAAATAAAAATCAAAACAACAAACAGTATTATGTTCTATGAAGTGTTCACTTCAACTATATTGAATATATTTGCATACATCAAAAGTCATATAGTTATTTTAACAGGTCTGTTATAAAGCTGAACCATTTATAATGTAACTAGGGAAAGGAATCTGGCAATGAGTGTCTGTCTCCTTTGTGCATGAAGACTACCTGGAATAACTGATATAGAAACTATAGACAAGCAATTAAAATTCTATTAAATAACCTTTAAACAAAAGTACTAAATTGTTGAGGTAATGGTGAAAATTCTTGGATCTCAGTATATATTTTTGTATTAAATCTACTTTTTCATTTAGGACTTATATTATGTTCTGTTTTGAAAGTGACTGAAATCAGGCACTAACAAAATGTTAAATCTTCAGATTTCATTTCCCATGGTTTGCCTGTCAGTTTCTGAAGAGAAAAGATCTTTTGTTTGTGTTTCAGCTAAGACATAGGCTGGTATGCAGCAATGGGGCTGCAAAAACTCTTAAGGAAAATTATGTTTTGATATCTCGATAACTATTCATTGTCAATTGCTGCAAAAGAAAAGACTAAGTGACCAAAGGAAGAAGAATATCCTCCTTCTCTGAAAGGTGGTCTTTTATTCATCAGGCTTGAGGCACACATGCCAAAGCTATTAGCTCTATACTTGCTTTATGAACAAAGAAAAAGCTTGTTTCTAAGCTTGTCAATCAAGGCCCTTGAAATTTCTTTTCCTGGAAAATTTAGTGGGCTATGCCATTGATTCCTTCACATACAACTAATCATGGGTACCATCGCTGGTGGGTTGATATCTCATGCATGCTATGTCCATGAAAACAATCATAATGAGGGGCGGGGGGAAATCAGCAGAGGAATAACACTGCTATTGACTCCAAGGTAGTAGCTCTAGTCCTTTAGCTCAGGCACTAGAAGCTCATGTTTCTAAATCCAGAACTCAGCCCATGCAGATGGAAATCCAACCAGGAGCTTCATTACACTGCAATGCAAAAGGAGGGTTGCTTTCCTGTATATATACAGCATGACAAGGCCAGAACAGCCATCCGTGTGGCCCATCAAAACAGTTACAGTTTTTCACTGGAGGGCCTCTGTTGTCAAAGGCCATCAGTCTAACTAGACACTACTCAGGAACATTTAAAGTGTCCCAAAATGCTGGTGTTTGCTTGTTTCCCTTTTCTCATGTTAAGAGCCAGGGGTCCTTGGAATTGTGGTTCCTGCTTCTACACATTATCAGGTATCATTTTCCCAAAACTGATTGTGCCAAAGCCATGAGGAGAAGTGAAGGGAGGTATAGTCAATGCAATTAAACTGGCACTGGTTGGAGATAAGGGGATTTAATGCCAGCCCCTCTCATCTTCTTCGTAACTTATTGCTAGTGCTACAGGGTTTTTTTGTTTGTTTGTTTGTTTTAAATTTCCTTTGGCCCTGTTCTTTCCCCATTACTTCACAACATGTGGCAGAGACTCCAAATGTGCAGTGGTCTAGGGCCAAAATACTAAAAGATCATTTGAATCTTTGGGATGAGAAACATGGTCTGCTATTTAGGCATGACAGAGCTGTCTATGCCAGAGGGGAAAATGGCAAAGCTTTCTTTGAAGCTTATGCAACAAGGTCATGTAAGAGACTCCTGGGTGATCTCAGACCTGCCTCAGCCATTTTGTGTTCCCAGTCTCAAATATACCTCTTAGACTTTCCTTCAGTAACCAACAGACAGAGCATGCCCAGCACAAAATAAACACAGCCAATATAGTAAATTATTCACACATTCATTTCTCATTAGGGAGTAGAAGAAGAAAGCAAATCATACGTGACAAATAATAACTGTGTTGCTTGGTGCAAATATTCAGTTTAGCAGGTTTTGCCCTATTTTCTTCCTAGTTCTAACATACTGCCATTCTTTTTCCTAGTGTGTCTTAATATTTTCAATTATCTTTCAGTAATTTAATGCCCACCTCAGATTCTTTTTTGCATTTTGCTAATTATCTATTATTACTATAAAGACTCAGCTATGACATCCTTTCTCCTCAATTCTTAAATATTTGTATGAAATCCTCTCAGATCTTCCTCTTTGCTTATTGCACATTAATAAGAACACCTCTCCATTTTTTTACTCTTAATTAGCCATGCTTGTCAAAAAACCCTCAGCTTTCTATCCTTTTGTCTTAATTATTGAAAATATATCAAATTGCCTCAATTTTTGATGCTTTCCATATAATGGTAAAATATGGATAAAAAAATCTCAGATTTTGTTATAATTATTTATATTTCTATACAGGCATCCCATGCTGTCTGGAGTAGCTTAGGACAGGGTACCAGCCTCAGCTCTTCCTGGTACGTGTCTGTGCCATTATTTGCTGGTGTTCATGATTCTTCTGAGCTTCCATGTGCTGCAGACAAGGCAGCCCAGCTACAGTGCTATCTGAGGTTGCAGCTGGTTCCAACAGACCAGTCATTCACTGAGTTTGATTTGCATTCCAGGTATCCACCAGAACTATGCTAGTAGCTAAAACTGAAGTAAGCCAACTGAAGGTTTATTAGCTAAAAGTAGTAGGAGGAAGAGTTTTGAGAGTTTAAACAGGTAAAATATAGGTACTGGTGAGCCACAGTTTGTGTTCAGTTCCAGAGGGAAAGCTGTGTTAGACTATATATAGCAATAGCAACAAAAGTCCTGTGCCACATTAAAGAGTAACAAATTTCTTCAGGCATAAGCTTTTATGGGTCGCAACCTACTTCATCAGATGTCTCTGGCAAACTGGGTTACATCCCATGAAAGCTTACACCTGAAGAAATTTGTTAGGCTTTAAAGTGCCACTGAACTCTGTTGTTTAAGTCTGTTTTCAAAAGGTAATAGAGATGTAGTTTCCCAAAAATCTTCTAGGGATATAACTTAGGGGATGTTTATCTTCTTTTTCAGTTTCTGCCTTGTTAGAATCCAAACAGCCAAGGGATGAAGAATTTTTCCTTGTGGCATGTTTATAACTTCTCCCAGAAGCCAAGTTGACAGCTAAAGATCCCACTTAGGTCCCTTTGTCATGAAGAGGTACAGGGAGGAATGCACTTAACATTTTTGATCCTTGGCTCTCACGAAATGGATTATTTGTGTTTAATAAACAGGATTTAACATCTTCTGATCACAGACCACCATTTGTATACACAATGCTTTTATTCACCAAGGTTTCCAAGGCAAATGTTTGCTACCACATTATAATAGGGTACAGATAAGTGAAAAGTCATGAAGCATTCCCTCCAGAATTTCATAAATGTATAAAATGTGCATAGTGTTTCTCTCTATTTTGAATTACACCAGCTTACTAGTCAGCTGGTCTGGCATTCAGCTGTGCATTTGTCAATTTTCAGTTGATGCTTAGCCTTAGCCAGTGCTGTCTTACCATCACCATAATGTGTTTTAATTTGAAGAGCTTCTTTTTTTTGGGAGACAAACTGTTTCAGTGAGGCTATGTCAACAATGACAGTGGAAAATTTGCAACCATCAGATCAATTTATTCAGATCAATTGAGCGGAAGTGCAGCCCCACTCGATCAACCCAGAAACTAACACTTCTAATCCACCTTTTCCCATTGGTACAGTGAACTGAAGACACTGCAATAAAAAGAACTTAGCAAGTTGATGGGAGATACACAGGCTCTATGTAGCTTCCAAAAAACTGTAGGGCAAATGTAGACATAGGATGAATCCTTGTGAATATCAGAGATTACAAGAAGAGATGGGACACATTCCCTAATCAACTTTTCTATTTTACATTTGTTGGCACAAACTATCAAGGGAAGTCATGGATTCAGCTATTTCCGGATGTTGCCAAATCAAAATTGAATACCTTTCTGCAAGTAACTGGATGACATTCTGTGGCCATTGTTATACAGGAGAGATTGTGGGGCCATAGTTAGGCTTAGGACCTGGCCCGCACACTTGGAGATCAGGTCCACTCACTGCAGTGCTCATCAGCAGTGTGAACTTCTTCATTGTAGCTGTGGGGTGCCATCCTACTCGTGGCCACAGTCATCAGCTGCTGGTTGGTTCTCACAGGTGTGATAGAGAAGTTTGTCCCACTTCTGTGCACTTTTGTAGGCAGGCCTGATCTTGATTCCTGTCCCCCTCCTTCCTCCTGACGAGAGCTCCAGTTGCTAAGTAACAAGTAGTGTTCGTGCACTGGTACTCCAGCTCCACTTGACACTTAACAACTAGAGCACTGTCAGGCAGCTCCTGGTCACAAGACTGGAAGCCACCAATGCTCAGGCCCACCCCTGCAGACTCAGGTGCCTGGGCTGAAAAACCCCACCTGGCTACATACCTAGGAGATTGGACTAGATGATTGAATTCTGACCTTAATGTCTGTGAATTAATGCACAGAGTCTGAAACATAGCCTACTAAACTTAACAGAAGCTTTCCCATTCATTATTTGGCTTTGAACGTGGCCCAAAGAGCCTTCAGAATACCCAACAGAGCACTGCCAGGGAGAATAATCTTGAGAAAATTTGTATTAGCAATTGCAGTACTTTTGTATGTTGTGGCAGTGCAGTTGCTCCATCACAGTGCACACCTGGTTAAAGGGGGGCTATGTATGGCAGCCAATCAGCTGCCAGGAATTGGCAGACAATCGGGGCAAGCAGGCAGTATAAAAAGGGAGCCAGCACCTCAGAGAGCTCTAAGTAAGGGCTGGCACTAGGAGCTGACCAGGGCCTGGGATCCTGAAAGAGCAGACTGTGGCAGTAGCTGAAGCAGTGGTCAAGGGGCAAGGAGCCAGAAGTGGATAGGAGCTGGAGTCCAGCCTGGCACAGGAGCCTCCCCGCTTCCCCCAGTGTGTCAGAAGAGGCACTGGTGCCAGGCATGGCATGGACTTCCTGGCCATTGACTTTCAATTTGTGGCCAGGACCAAGGCAAGCTGGACTATACTCTGGAAGGGGTGGTCTGAGGGGACTTGCCTGAAGGGCTAAGATCCCAGAAGGGGATTCGAGGAGCAGAGTCCAGCAAGGCAAGGGGTGGAGCACAGACCATCTGGAGGGTGACCACTTGAGTATTCCCCAGTAAAACCACAAGGAGGCACCCTCCAGGTGGATCCAGTGCTGAAAACACCTACATACCCAAGTAATCTTAGACATTAAATTTTCCTTAGATAAATTTTTGCATGGAATTGAATAAAATTGCTTGTAAAGAATCAGCAGGTTTTGTTTTCAGAATGTCAACACTGCTGACCCCAAACATTCAAAAATCCCAAGCCAGGCCTGAGAGGGGGGAGAATGAAATTGGCTTAATAAACATAAATTAGGGGAAATGAGATTCATTCTTTTTGCTTGCTGGTTTTTGAGGCTTTAGGATCCAAGGTTTTCAAGCTCTTCTCCACACTCCTGATGTGAAAGCTGATATTTTCATACATGTTACGATTTCAGACTTTATTAAGGATACCGAAACTGAGTAAAAATGCAAAACTGGCAATTCTGGAATATTTAAGAGTCATTTATTTTTTACTGTACTTATCTTGAGACTCACTAAAAACTCCTAGATAGAATTTAATGCTATGATTCTCATGCTAAACTTTGCAAACTGATGTTCTCTTAGAAAAATCTTGAAACAAGATTTGTATTTTGCAAATGCATACAGAATTATTTTTAAAAAAAGCAAGCAACAGCTATTTTCATTTAAATTCCTAATTGTTTTCCTGATGTTCCAGAAACTAATTTTTTCTGCTTTGTAGATTAATTGTAAATGTCACATACTTTCCAGTGTCTTATTCCTGGATTATAATATGATGGATAAACCCTTTATCTTTAAGAGTTTATTGCTTTATCCTCATATAGACAAAATAGTCATTAGTATTATTTTGCACATCAACCCACACTATGGGTAGCAAGCACAGAGAATTCAAGAGCCTCCCTCCTCTGCTTTTGCTGTTCCACCCTATATGAAATGATTAAATAATCAGAGGTAAAGACTCTATGCTCAGTGGTTAGGGCACTCCCTTGGAATGTGGGACACTCAAGTATGGGTTTCTGCTCCAGTGAAAAGGTAATTATTTATACAAAGTTTCAACACGAAAAATTGAGAAATACCCACCCACAGTATCCCATAGACCAGTGATGAGGGAATTCTCCAAGGAAGTAAGAGAGCCTGGTTCAAATACCTGTTCTCTCACAGACAGTCATCCACATCTTGTGTGAGTGCTCTAACCATGGTGTTACTAGATAAATAAAGCCACTATTTCCTCCTCTGGTGGCCTGTGTTTCTAGAGGAAAGGGTTTGATTTGGTAGGTGACCTATGAGACAGTGGTGGAATTATTAGTCTGAAGATACCATCAGGGCTTAAGCATGAATTAAAGTGCTTACCAGCAGAAATTTAGGCAGTAGGTGATTTTATAAGTGGAAACCACAAGATTTGGAATCAGTTGAAGAAGAGTCATGAGGCTCCATTTTTTTTTTTTAATTCAAGAAAATTAAATTTGAGAAAACTCAATTAGTTGGCAGGGTGCCTAAGCCCCTTTGTCAATCTTGCCCATAGGAAGGAGTGTTAGTGCATCTTCTGGAAGAATTCCAAATTGTGTCCTCCATAGGTGATTTTTTCATGCATGTTTCCATTTGGCAATGTAGCTGTTAAAAAGTCTTCCCTGGGTAAAATATAAACATGATTTGATGTGTATGAATCCACACACACAAATCTATACAATAAACAGGAAATCATCCCTCAACAAACTATTATAATTCTTTGAAAGGATCAAATTTATGTGAACAAAGATGATCCACTTGAATATAGTGTACTGGAGTTTGGGAAGACCATTGACATGATCCCTCACCAAAGGCTCTTAAACAAAGTAGGGAAGGTTCTCTCATGACTCTGTAACTGGTTAAATTATAGGAAGGAAAGGGTAGGAAGAAATGGTTAGTTTTTACAGTGGAGAAAGATTAATAGTCAGGATTGCCCAAGGAACTGAACTTCAAACCTTAACTGTTCAACATTTTCATAAATGATCTGGAAAGAGAGGTGAACTATGAGGTGGTAAAGCTTGCAGAAGTTAGTACATACCCTACTTGAGGTTATTCAGGAAGAAGCATAAGGCAAAGTTACACTATGTGTCTACATTATTATTCATTTAGCAAAATCCACATATGGGTGGTGACAAAGTCTAAGTAAAAACCTCTAGCCATTACAGTTTGTCCTAAGATTATTGATGCTGTGACTTACCTCTGCAATTCTCTTGAATCATAAAACAGCTTGTTTAACTATGAAAAAATCTGAATGAAATGAAAGGTGCATAATCAAGCAGAACTATGACTGAGAAAATAAATGAGGCTAAAAACAAGACCCACACAAAATCAAAACCAGGTAAGAGAGATAAGCCCTGACAAAGGACCCTCAAAAGTGTTAAAGCATGCTAAAAAAATTTAAGTTTTCCTGAACTAAAATGTCAGAAGATGTATGGTATAACTTTGGGCTTCAGCTTCTTCTTCTTTTTTTTTTTTTTTTTTTTTTTTTAATTTGTTTCATTGATTTGGTCATTACATATATTTAGGTCTTGATTACAAGATCTAAAGAAAACAACTATTCCTTTCTAAAACAGACTTAAAGGATGAAATCATGACTCTAGTAAAATCAATGATAAAATTCCCACTGACTGCAGTTGGGTCACGATTTCTGCCAAAATTCCCCCTGAAAATTAAGTGGCTGAAACAGCTTAAGATAGTATAATCAAATGCATACATATATTAACTTTACGTAGAATTGTAGCAAACACCCACAAGTGTCAAACATGATGCCATTTTGTAGTTCTGGAAAAGCCTTTTTATTTTAAATACCTAGCAGTTATGACTAGCAGACATCCATAATACAAATTAATCAGTATAAATTAAAGCTATAGTTTGCTCCATCATGTAACCACAGGTGACCCTGGGCCCATCCACTTGAAGATCAGGCATGCTCACCATAGCACCCAGCAGTGATGCAAATTTGTTCATCATGGCTCCGGGGCCCAACCGCTGGCTGCAGCTGCAAGTAGGGATGAGGCACCAGCATGCCTCCACTTGCAGCCACAGCTGTAGGACATGGCCAGCAGCTGGTGGCTGCTGGTTGGGCCTTGCAGCTGCAGTGGCGAAATTCATGCCACTGCCAGGTGCTGCAGTGGGTGGGCCTGATCTCACCTCACATGACCTGGAGTTCCCTGGCCCACCCTAGCATAGAGGCCCAGCCAGAAAACCCCAACTGGCTATGCCCCTGGCTTGCTCTTAGCAAGAACAAAAGCTGCACAAGCTCCTGATTATTAATTCATAAACTTGCTGCCATTTCCTGTCAGATTTAAGATAAGAGAGATCTAAAATAGCTTAAAGTGATGCAATTTTTATCTACCAGATCTCTAGAAAATGTCAAACTGCTAAACAGGTTGAAAGCAAATGGAAGTTATGAGGTAGCATTCCAAACGCAGTCATCAGACCACTGTCTGTGAACATGATTTATAGGGAAGAATGGAATGAGTAGAGATAGTGCCCTCTATTTTTTGTCTCTTTCTTTTCTTTCATGTACATGTTCATGAGGAGGTGGGAGGTGATAGCGTGCGCGCGCGTGTGTGTGTGTGTGTGTGTGTGTGTGTGAAAGGGTTGTAGAAAGGGTTGAGGAAAAGATGTGGAGAGGTGAGGCAGAGTGTTAATCACATTCTTCTCTCCAGGAATTATCCCACTTTTTTCCTCAATTCAATTTTATGAATTCTGAAATATTGTCAAAAAAAGAAATTTTAACTAGGCATGCTGATGGAAGTAGGTAATTTTTAAAAGTCTGGGAGTATGTCTACACTGGAAAACTTTTTTTTTTTTGGACACAGGGGGGTTCTTGGGGGGGGGGAGGACTTTTTACCTGTCCATGAAGGCATTTTGTTATTTAAAAGTAAGCACTTTGTTACTTTGAAAAATTGAACTGCTATTTTGAAATAACTAAACCTGCTTTTATTTCAAAAGAGCTATTACTTTGAAATAGTTACTCTGAAAAAAGCCATTCCAAGGTGCGCAATTGGCTTTCTTCAAAATAATGGCCCAATACTTTTCCCTGCCTTCCTCTATTTCAAAATAGAGAGTCTAGTGAAGACACTCTATTTTGAAATAAAATTCCCACCTTATTTTGAAATAAAGAGTCTTCACTACACTCCTATTTTGAAATAATAATTTCAAAAAATGCTGTTATGAAATAATTATTTAAAAATAAATTCAGAATAGTTATTTTGAAATACTTATTTTGCAATACCTTTGGCAGTGTAGACATAGCCTATGATGCGAAGCTTTTTTGTCTGGTGATAAGATGTCTATCATGTTTACATGAAGTAAAAGCAGCACGTTATCCTACATTTTAACCATTAACAGCTCAAAACTTAGACCAGAAATTCAATTTAATCAATTTTATCTTTCACAAAAGTATGCCTTATCAGATCATCCTAAGTGATGATCATACCAAATCATGATCTATAGCTAGATCACACTAAAGAATTTATCTCCAACAGGAAATACATGTAACAAAAACCAGAAGCATAGGGCACACACAATTTTTTTTAAAAATTGTCCCTTATGTAGAAACTAACACAGCAGTCTCAAATACTATAAAACCCCTGAGACACAGTATTAATGCATGAACATTGCTAGAGTCTGCCCTGAGTTTCATTTTTAATTGTAGTAGATGAAGTTTCTGGAGAGTGTTGAGGACAACTTCCTGGTACAAATGCTGGAGCAACCAACGAGGGGCCTTGCGCCTCTCGATCTGCTGCTCACAAATAGAGAAGAATTTATCAGGGAAGTAGAAGTCAATGGCAGCCTGGGTAGCAGTGACCATGAAATGATTGAGTTCAAGTTGATGATTAAAGGAAAGAAGGAAAGAAGCAAAACACAGACCCTGGACTTCAGAAAAGCAGATTTTGTCTCCCTCAGGGAACTGATGGGCAGGATCCCTTGGGAGGCTGATCTGAAGGGGAAAGGTGTCCAAGAGAGTTGGGTGCATTTTAAAGAAACCCTGCTAAGGGCACAGGAAGATACAATTCCGATAAGGAGAAAGCACAGCAAATGTGGAAGGCGCCCACTGTGGCTTAACAGAGAGCTCTGCACTGAGCTGAAGCATAAAAAGGACGCTTACAGGAAGTGGAAGCTAGGACAGATGACTAAGGAGGCATATAAAGACATTGCTCGGGACTGCAGGGATAAAATCAGAAAGGCCAAAGGACAAATGGAGTTGCGACTAGCAAGGGATGTGAAGGATAACAGGAAGGGGTTCTACAAGTATATCAATAACAAGAAGAGGATCAGGGATGGTGTAGGTCCCTTACTGAATGGGGCAGGCATCCTCGTGACAGAGGATGAGGAAAAAGCTGAAGTGCTCAATGCTTTTTTTAGTTCAGTTTTCACAAGCAAGGTCAGCTCCCAGCCCACTACACTAGGTACGGGGGACTGGGGAGAAGAAGAGAGGCCCTTGGTGACAGAAGGTCAGGTTAGGGACTGCTTGAAGAAACTAGATGTGCACAAGTCCATGGGGCCGGATGAACTGCATCCGAGGGTGCTGAGGGAGCTGGCTGATGAGATAGCAGTACCGTTGGCCATTATCTTTGAAAACTCGTGGCGAACAGGGGAGGTGCCAGAGGACTGGAAAAAAGCAAATATAGTACCTATCTTCAAGAAAGGCAAAAAGGAGGATCCAGGGAATTACAGACCTGTCAGCCTCACCTCAATCCCTGGAAAAATCATGGAGCAGCTTCTCAAAGAATCCATCCTGAAACACTTGGAGGAACGTAGAGTAATCAGGAACAGTCAGCATGGATTTACCAAGGGTAAATCATGCCTGACCAACCTCATCGCCTTCTATGATGAGATGACTGGATTTGTGGATGCGGGAAGAGCCGTTGATGTGATATACCTTGACTTTAGCAAGGCTTTTGATACGGTTTCCCACAGCATTCTCATTGGCAAATTAAGGAAGTATGGGTTAGATGCATGGCCTGTAAGGTGGATAGAAAACTGGCTAGAACAACGGTTTCAGCGTGTAGGAATCAATGGCTCCATGTCAAGTTGGCAGGCAGTAACAAGTGGTGTGCCCCAGGGGTCGGTCCTGGGGCCAGTTCTGTTCAATGTTTTCATTAATGATCTGGATGATGGGATAGATTGCACACTTAGTAAGTTTGCAGATGATACCAAACTGGGGGGAACGGTAGACACCCTAGAGGGCAGAGACAGAATTCAGGGAGACCTAGACAAACTGGAGCAGTGGGCCAAGAGGAATCTCATGAGGTTCAACAAGGATAAGTGTAAAATCCTGCACTTGGGACGAAAAAACCCCATGTACTGCTACAGGCTGGGGAGTGATCAGCTAAATAGCAGCACTGGAGAAAAGGACCTGGGAGTCATGGTGGATGGGAAGCTGGATATGAGTCAGCAGTGTGCTCTTGCTGCCAAAAAGGCCAATGGCATACTGGGCTGCATCAGAAGAAGTGTTACCAGCAGATCAAGGGATGTGATCATTCCCCTCTATTCTGCACTAGTGAGGCCACATCTGGAATACTGTGTCCAGTTTTGGGCTCCCCACTACAAAAAGGACATGGACAAATTAGAGAGAGTCCAGAGGAGGGCAACCAAAATGATCAAAGGGCTGGAGCACAAGCCCTATGAAGAAAGGCTGAAGGAACTAGGCTTATTTAGCCTGCAGAAGAGAAGACTGAGGGGGGATTTGATAGCAACCTTCAACTACTTGAAGGGTTGCTCCAAGGAGGAGGGAGCTCGACTGTTCTCGGTAGTAACAGAGGGCAGAACGAGAAGCAATGGCTTCAAGTTACAGCTGGGGCGGTCCAGGCTGGATATTAGGAAAAACTTCCTTACTAGGCGAGTGGTGAAGCATTGGAATAAGTTGCCTAGGGAGGTGGTGGAATCTCCATCTCTGGAGGTGTTCAAGTCCCAGCTGGACAAAACACTGACTGGGATGATCTAATGGGAGTGGTCCTGCTTTTTTTGGCAGGGGGTTGGACTAGATGACCTCGTGGGGTCCCTTCCAACCCTATGATTCTATGATTCTATGATTTGATCAACAGGAGATTGGATTCTCTTAAGAAAATTCCTTCTAAGGCTGGGCATGAATAGAACAGAAAAATCTCCCAAATGGCATTAACAGCAGAGGTTCAAAATACCTGGGATATGGAGGTAACAAAAGATAACAAAAGACTTATGAATAATCTTCAGAGGCTGGAAAAAAAAATATCTGATTAAGTCCCTGTCTATATTACAGACACTGGTAGCAGCATAACTACAGAGATGTATTTATACCAAAGCTGTGTAAAATAACTGATTTTTTTATTTGCTGGCAATTCAAAAAACAAAACATATTTGGGTTGATAGGAAAATAGTTTTTTTCTAGAGAATTAAGACATTTGGAAGAATGTTCATGAAATTAAGTACTGTTTTAATTTGGAAAATTTAAAAAAAAAACTGAAGGAAATTTTGAAATGAAAAATCAATTTGAATAAAAAAATAAAATGCTGTGTTTCAAATGGCAAAAAATGGTTTGAAATTTTTCAGAATTTTGGAGAGTGCTTACAGGAGCAATTAGGCAGAATTGACATGAATCTGGAAAAAGCACTAATTGCACAAGTGAACAACAGGAAAATTAATATATTGGAGATTTTGAATCATTATGCCATATTTGTTCAATAATATGTATGTGATATTATTAGAAATACCCCTCCCCGCACACACACTCTTGTCTTACTTCTTGTACTATATATTTTGCCCAGATCACTGAATCAGAGGTCCATTTGCCAGAAGCTAATTAATTTTTCTTTGTGCATTCTGGGGCATCATTTGTATGCAAGGATCTCTGGAGAATGCTAGGAAAATAAAGCAGAAAGTTTCCTCAGATTTTCAGAATGTTAAGGCTTTGCAGGCTATGACAGAAAATACATCAGCTGCATAATGTTTATATTGAGTGATTTGGACAACAGTTATGATTTCATAATTGTTATTAAACTATCAGGACTAACATTTAAAGAAACCTAAACACTACCTGTTAAAACAGTCTTTATGTGATCTTGAACAGCATTGTTCACTATGGTACAAAAAAAAAATATGATGATGCCTTAATCTGTACAAAACTTGGACAGTTTTGAAGCATATATAGAATATCTACAGCTTCACAAGTTTACCTTTCTTATTTGGTTTTGTCTGTTGATTTCTTTCCCTAACTTTGAAATATATTACTTTTTCTTCCCTTTTTTCCAACAATTTTTCCTGTGGATAAATACAACAGACAGTTGTTCTGGTGAACTTCCAACACTTAGCTGGATACTGATAATGAACTAAATTAAATTCATCAAGTTAGTTTTCCTGGTATTTTTAAGTAAAGAAGCTTATAAATATTAAATATTGCTGGTAAAGAAATAGTTGATATTAGAAAGTGAATAGTGAATAGGAACTCTCCCATCTTGTCTACCCTATGAGAGGAACTGTTTAGAGGCTTGTATCTAAGAGAAGAATGAGTGGATTGGAGATCAAAGGAGACTGAATCACAATCACAGAGTCAAATTACTCCTCCTTTCTTTTTTCCTTTCTTTATTTTTGTTTGTCATTATCCCCCAAATTAATTTGCCCAATCTGAAAGAAGACAGGTTTACTCAAATGGTAGACATAGTTACATACTTGTGTTTTCAGACTCCCTTTGGGTATCTCTACACTGGAGGCTCTGTTAAGTTCACTTAGCAAGGTTGACTTTAAGTTGACCTTGTTCAGTCGACTTAGAGCATCCACACTGAAAAGTACTTTTGACTGCCTGTGTCGACACTGGCAGGTGCTAGGTCAACCCTTCCAGATGGCCAGGAAATCTGGGAGGGGGTCTGGAGGCCAATTAAGGTGACTTACAGGTTATTTCCTGTCTACAATGGCTTAAGTCAACTTAATAATGTCGACTTAAGTGTTAAGTCAACTTTAAGAGGTGTTGTTATTAAGCTGACATAAGGAAGCACTCACGTCAACTTAATAAAAGTCCAGTGTGGCCATGGGTGTCTGTAGGTCGACTTAAACTTCCTTAACTTGACCAAAGACTCTAGTGTAGACATTCACTTTCAGAGTAAAGGAACAGATTTGAAAATTATTTCTACCTTCATATAGTACTCTCAAAATTATGGTGTAACATTTCAGTTGTTACGTGATGATTTAGTTCCTTGTTTCATTAAGGTCTATCGACCCTAAGATCCTTGCTCAAGCAGGGTCTTAGTATTGTAACATAGAGAATTACTGGGATACATCGTTACTGGTCAGCCCATAAGTACTCATGGCTTTGCCTACTTCTATGAAACTTAGGTCAGACTTGCTAGTCTGAACTAAGAAGTTTAAAGTTAGTTTGAACTAACTTTGGGTTAGTTCAAACTAACAAGGAAAATTTTAGTTCAAACTAACCATGCATTCTAGTTTGAACTAATGCTTAGTTCAACTAGAACTTGCTTTTAGTTGAAACTAATGGCTTAGTTGAAACTTCTTAAGTTCAAACTAAGCTTTAGTTCAGGTCTTGCCAGTATTCAGTTTGAACTAAAGTTAGAACTAAGGCTGCTAGTCTGAACTAATTCTTGGTACCATCTCATTCGGTCTCAGCTTTCCCTAGTCTGAACTAAGAAATTCCTTAGTTTGGAGTAGGCAAAGCCTAGTTTAGCCAAGGGCTAAATTAGTCCAGACTAAGCCTCCTTGACCTGGACTAATTTGTCAGTGGAGAAATACCCATTTCAATAAATATGATGATCATTTTATTGCCCTATAGTTAAAATACAGTTTATGGGCCATGTGAAGACCGAATGAATGAGAATAATACTGGTGGAACGATTTGCAGCAAATATTTATTAATCAAATGCACCCTTCTCTGTTCAAATTATCCATGAACAGATCATATATTTCATGGTTACGATAATTTACTATTTTATCCAAACATTTCTGTGACCATTAAGAATTTTTGCTGTTTTGACTGGACACATAGGTCATAAGGTCTGTTTCTGTTTCCTGACAGAATGTTTAACACTTGGAGTCAAGAGTCAAGTGCATATATTTATATTTATACATTCAAAGTTTGTGTGTGAATATTCTGCAATAATTGCTTAAATTTGATGCCAGCTGACTTGTTTGTTTTTCATAAATATTTTAGAAAACACAGAAGAGGCATAAAAACAGTCAAAGAAAATATGCTTAAAAATTAGAAATATAGTTTGCGTATAACTTTTTGCAACATACTCCCAGATGCAGCTGAGAACAGGTGCCAAAAGCTCCAGCCAGCACCTGATCCCTGAGTGCCAAAATGTTCAATTGCCACAATTTATCTGCCAAAGCCTCTGATCGTTCCTGTTGACAACTGCTGCAGAGCAGCTATACAATATTAAATTCTGTGGCATGCTGACACATTGAGAACAAGATAAAATAAACTGGAAAAGCACCCCCAAGTACGCTATGATGTTTACAAATGTCTGGTTTTCAACTGACTTACCAGAAATTCTTGCTAGTTTAAGATTTGGTTCAGAATTTAGATCCAGTTTGCTATGTATACATGTGCCTTTTCAAATAATGTTTTGTTCTCCAGTTTGAACATTGGAATACTTCTCTGTGAGCAAAAGAAGACAGAAAGGAAGATTTTTGTGCTGTGATTTTAACACCCTGTGATGGGGTGCATAAGTCCCACACCAGGGAATCAAGTATTAACAGGCAAGTCTGGCCCCAAAGACTCAATCCATCTGTACGTCTGGGGATGCTCACAATGACATAATCACTGGGAACAATTGCTATCATTTAAAGTTGTTGCAATACAGGAGCTCCCTCAAGCCTCCATGGGGTTCTCACCCTTTGAACTATTGCACAGGAAGCAGCCTAGGGAGATTTTAGATCGCCTCTGGGAAGTTTTGAAGGAGCAGGAATCCTGGGGTTTGGACTCAGTACTGTTTGTGCTCCACTCATGGGAGTGGCTGAAAACACTTGAAAGTTCTGTGAAAGAGAACTTCATGAAAGTCCAAGAATGACTATACAACCAAAAAGCATGGTTGTGCACCTTTGAACCTAGTGATAGAGTGCTATCATTACTTCCAATGACTTAGTTAAAATTATTGTCCTGGTAGCAAGAGCCCTTTAATGTAATAAAGAGAATTGGATCAGTCAGCTATGACATCTACCAACTAAGAAGATGAAATCAGATGCAAACAGCATGTCAGCCTCCTAAAGACCTAGAAAGTCCAGGAGAGTTTACTGATAACACTGGGCCCACTGGACCCCCCTAGCTCATGTCATGATGTGTTAGGCCAGCCCCATACCCATGGGTGCTGATACATGGAGTGCAAATGTTGCAGCTGATTCAGGCATTCCTCACAATGCTCTTGACCCTCCTGGGAAGAACACTTCTAACTCACCACCACATCATGAACAGATTAGGGAGGAGAATATTTGAAAACATTGATACCAGATGATGAAGGTGTGGATAGTGGTTCACAGAAAACTACAAGTGATACTATCCCTGGGAGTCATTAGAGTCCCACAGCAGATGGAGGAGTCGGATCATGCTGGCACAAAAAAACAATGGCTCATCGTAGTTCTGCATAGACTTTCAGAAAGTCAACATGATATCAAGGTTTCAGAAATACTTCACTCCTGAGATGAATAGCTCTTAGAGAGACTGGGTAACATTTAATACATCTTCATACTGAACTTTACCAAAGGGTAATGGTAGATCCCACTGATGGCAGAGTCCTGGGGAAAGATGAACTTCCATAACCCATTTGGATTATACCTCTTTGTGACTATGCTATGCAAACTCCATGGAGCAGATGGTACCCTTCAGCAGCTGGTGGACTGAATACTATGACTCCAGAACAAGCATACAAATATCAGTGACACGTTCATCTGTAACACTAGCTGAGAGATCAACTGACATCATGTCATTGTGGTTATTCAGGCCCTTGAGAAGGCCAGAACAAATGCTGCCTAGTGCCACCATGGACAGTTAGAGGTGACATACCTCAGATATATTGTGGGGTGGGATCAGCTGCATCCTGTGATGGACAAGGTCAAGCTGTTACCAACTTTGCCCATCAACTCGGGGTCTGCTCATTTATTAGGATTACTTCCTCTGGGGAGGGGGAAGGTTACACTTCTATTAGTGTACTGACTGTGTCACTTGTGTTTCTATGTGGAGATTACTCCTCCCTTCTGCAAATTCCTCCCAATGAAGCCACACTTGCAGGACCTAAATTTCCCAAGACTGGGTTTCTAAGTGACTGGGTGGACCGGGTCTATCAGCTGATCTCTTAAATGTCCCTGAACTCAGCAGGCTGGGTTACACAGCACTTCTCTGCTGCCACCCTTATGTGCCCCTGTTACTACACCAGAGGAAGTCTGGCAACCAGCTTGATTAGGAAAGTTACTTTATTGCCAGGTATATAAAACTTATGAATAATTATACAAGGAAAGAAAAATGCCCCAACAGTTACAATATTAATAACCATACAAAAAGAGGAAAATGATCAAACAGTTACAATATTACCCAGTTTCAGTTATAGTATTGGGGAAAGCTAGCCCAAGTGGATTACAAAAGATCAGGTTTAGAAAGTTATAGTTGAACTAAGAGTTAAAAAAAAAAAAAAAAAAGAGAGAGAGAGAAGCAAGGTGTGGGGGAGAGGTTGTTGCTCAACTCAATGCAACTCAAAGGTACCCAGGAACCAGGCTGTTCAGCTTAGGGTCTGGAGTGCTAGAAACAGGCAGAGCCTCCACCATGATCAGCAAGGAGAAGATAAAATCCCAGTGAACCTGATGCAGTGTGTAGGTCCTTGCAACAGATCAGGCATCAGATCAGATTCAGAACTAACTAACTCTCTAACTAACTCTCATGTGGAACTTGGGTAGGGATTTTTGTAGGGAAGGAACAAAGGTTCAAGACAGAACACTGGGGTTGTTTTGGGGTAAATAATGACTTAAGGGAGTATACCAGAGGTGTTTTGTTTAGGTGGACAATAGGAGCTGATCATTCCTGGTGAGAGGTGGCATTCCTCTGAGGGAGCTTACAATGCAATCAGGCAGATTCACTATGTTGGATATCAATTGAAGATCTATTACTAGAATTTGTTTGATAACTGCTGAGCTGGGTGTATCCAGACATGAGTTCCTTTGTCTCAGGAGAAGGGATCCCCCATCATGCAGTGCTTCCCTGCTGTGCCAGTCCCAGAGTTCAGTGTGACTCCTGCCTTGGAGCTTTGTTCTCCTTTAGCATGCTAATTCTGGTTCCATCCTTGATGCAAATGAAGTTTCTGCTGTCCATTCAGTGTGCTAATGGCTCATATCTTCCATGTGGATGAAGCTAGAGGAGTTGCCCTAAATCCAGCACCCTTGTTCAAAGGAGTTTTAGGTGTGTCTCCCGCTGCCTTTCATTGCTTCTGGTTTCTGGTTCAAGCAGAGGCTGAAGGTGATGGGGGGGTGAATCTCAGTGGCTGGATAATATGCCTTGATTCTCCAAGAATGTAGAGCTACCAAGTAACAAAGTCTTGACAGATTCTGTGATAGCATTAATGAAAAAAGCAGGTACAACGCTTCCCGATTGTCCAGCTCTTACATGTCATTTGTACAAGACTTTCTGACAATACTGTGACTCCTTATTGACCTGCTGAAAGGCACCGACACCAAGAAGATGAAATGGACAGAGGCCTGCAAAAAGTCCTTCAGAACCTTAAAGAGCCAGTTACTTGAAGGACCAGTTGTCCTCCTATTCAACTTTATGAAACAATTCATGCTACAAACAGACAGGTTGGAGAGGGCTTCAGTACTTAAGAGGTCAATGACAAAGAACTTCCAGTCATAAACATGAGTAGAAAGTTTTGACTCTGGAGTTGAACTACTCACCAACTGAGAAAAAAGTCCTAGCCATGAACTGGATCTTTGAGACACTTCACTATTATCTCCTAAAGAATCCCTTCCTGTTTGCCATGGACCATGTCTTCCTCTCTTGACTGAACTCCAGGAATGATGCCAGTGCCTGGATCATGAGAAGGTAACTTTTCCTACAGCCTACAACTTCCAGAAACTCCATCACCAAGGAAAGAAACACAATATTGCTGATTTCTGTTACTGGGATAGATCATAGACTGAAGTGGAGGATGTGTGCAATGGAGCAGAGACGCCTCACATCGGGGAGATAGAGGTTATTGAGCAACTCTAGACCCATAAAAATCCAGTCAGACACACCCACTGGGAATGCTTGCAATGGAATTAAAAGTCCTAGACAGAGCGCCTCTGTTCTGTCAGGGCAGACATGAGAATGGAGAATCTCACGTTCTTCAGTCCTGAAGAGAAGTTGCAAGAGCTCTACACTATTTGGACCACGTTGTTCTGTCAAAGGCCTCTGTGGATGCCAGGTACAGTGGACCAAGACTGAGGGAGAAGAGCCTCTAGATCACAGACAGGGATGCCCCCCCTTTCCTTGAATCTGAAAGCAGATCCTTTAAGGGCAGAGACCATAGTACGAAGTGACCCAAGAAGCAGGTTTAGTGGCATCCACTCCCAGGCTGGAGATCACAGGGTAGGAGGTTGAAATCTGGAGAAGCTGGAAAGGCCTGACTTTTCCTACTGCCAGCACCACAGATTCTCATCAGTGGATGACCCAGCCACAGTTTTTTCACTAAGCAATACCACCAGGCTCAAGTAACAAACCTCCACTCTCCTTCCTGACACACCCAGAGACAAAGCCTCCTTTTTAATGAGCCAACCTCAGCACAGAAAATGAACAGGACAGAGCAGCATGAGAAACATAAAATTCTTCCCAGCTGAAAAAAAAGTAAACAATGCTTTATGGAAAGTTATTGTTTCACCTCAACATACAACTCTTCTTCCAAAACAGCCCTGTTTCTTCAAACTGTTTGATGGCTCTCCTATATTAAACCTGCAAACAACTTAATAAATATTTAAAAGAAGATACAAGCATACACACTATGCTATCTCACAACAGCTAAATAAAGCAATGGTTACAGTGATCACAGTCCACCTGCGTACCATCTCTGACACCAAGTCATTTGATTAAAGATAACTAATGTAGCATGGAGTACCTCATTATGAAGTGACATCACACTCACCTAGCTTGTTTTTTTCAGAAAAGCAATGCCAGTTATGTGTAAAGATTAATGTCAGACGATAACTTGGATCCTGAAGATGTCCATAGTCCTAGTATTTCCACTGATCTTCAGCTATCTTCGGTAGTTATATAACATCCATCACCATAGTATAAAGATGCTGCCTAGATGTGTGGGGAAAATAGAACTAAAAAGCACAAATTCTTCATTGATCTCTAAGGGAGAGGAGAGACGTCCTTTTCCCCTGGAGCTCCAGATGGACTTAGCTCCCAGGCTCTCTTTTTATACTTCCTTTCCCACTCATCCACTTTCAGCCTGATGGACAGGCAGGCTCTAGTTTCACCCAGCTGGGGTCAGGCTGTCCCTCTTTGTCAGTCTCAGAGAGAAACCAAACCCCATCACAGCACTGATATTTTATTTTTCATCACTTCTGTAGAGAGAATTTTTACTAAGCCAAGCTAATTTCCTGCCACTGAGAAAACAGAAAAGCAAAAACATATGTATCTGAGTAATCTGCTTTTATAGTAGATTATCAGGATTAACCTGTCATATCAGGCATCCAGATGTAGTGCAATGTGAAGAGATGCATATATCTTATTCTATCATGATCAAAAACTTTCAGTTATGCACAAACAAACACAGCTACTTTAGGCATGAAAAGAATAAATATGGGATAGCCTGTAGTATATTGATCATGTCACTTCTGAAGCATGAAAACTGTGATGAGTAAACTTCACATAAAATGAGATCAGTGCTTCCAAAATGACACATGAAATACTTTGTTTCCCAGCTGCTTTCAATGATTTTAAAATATAAAAGGTAACTTCAGGCCATGTCCTGATATCCCCAAAAGTGGTAATCAGCCCAGCACATCAGTGCAAAAGGTAACAGAGGCATACATCAATTGTAAACATTACATTAAATTAAATTAAAAGACAGCCAGCTAGAGAAATAATAGTGATGTCATATGTTTCAGTATTTTCTACTACAGCTGCTATTTCTCTTGTGACTGAGAATCCAGCAATGTGAATAATGCATGCAAAATGCAGCTAACTGACCATCTACCACAACAGCATGATGACCAATATTCTCAAGTATGTCAGCTTTTCATCTAAAGACTTTGGAAAGGAGTTGATAAGTGAATTAGCTTTGCTGTGTTAAACACCACATGAAACCAAATGAATGGAAAACAGAATTCACCTATACACTGCCACTTCCAATTTATCAAAAGCATTTATTCATCTAGTGCATAAGTACCGGTAGTTTCTGTTAAAATGATATTCAGATTTTCCTTTGTAACTCTTTAAATTTGAAAGGAAACGTGTCACTGTTTAAGTCTCAGTTGCATGTATGTAATTCCACTGAAGTCGACAAGGATTGCATTAGTATAACACAGGAATATTTGTCCCAAGGAACACAATGTATATGTGCAATATGTACACCAGCTGAATTGCAATAGGACAGCCTAAGAAAAGCAAATGAATATCTATTTCAGCAAAAATTCTCATGCTCAGATTACGTCCTTCAGATAGTAACACAAGAAACCTGACCAATAGGCAGTACAGGCCATGAAGTACCACAATGTGGCTAAAATGCTGCCCCCAGCATGCAGCCCATGTTTGCTCAACAATGGAAGGTCAATTGGAGTGGGGAAAAGAGAGAAAAAGATCTTTCCCCTATTTTTTCCATGGCTACAAAGAGTTGTTCCCTCTGCTAGGAGAAAGTGTTGAATAATGAACCCTATGTTTACAAAAGAGATCTTAAAGCCAGTTTGCCCCTTCGCTGAAGACAGTTTACTTCTTTTCATATAGCAACTCTAATTATGATGCTATGGAATGAGAATCAAAATTATATAAACAAACATACACAGACCCACTAACTGCAGCAAAGCCTTATGTAACCAGATAAAGAACATCAGGAAGAGCCTAAATTTGGATTCAAAATAGCAGGGAACTGCTTAAATTTTATGATAGTAGGCTCTAACAAAAATCCTAAAATGTCAGGTAGGAAACAAAATGGCAGTACATCCTACATATGTTTCCACAAGTGTGAGTAGGAGACCTGTGTACAGGTACTGTATCTCTGAACTGATAGCCCTGGATTCTCTCAGTGTCCCAAAAACTGCACAGATCCAAAGAAACCCTTGTGTGTTGGGACAGTCAAATTCCCTGCCACTCTTATTAAATGATTAGAATGAATCTCTGGAATGTGGGACTTGCAGCGATATCTGAGGACCACTTAAGTAAAAAGCATTAATTTGACCTTCAAAAAGGAAGCACAAAACATTGCAAAATGACTGGTATCTGAAGGAATGTGAAAGCAGATAGAGGTATTGATTACAGAAAACAAAGTAGCAGTCTCAACAAACAATTGCAATCTTTTCAGCAGTTAATGAGTAACTTACTGGGCAATCATATTAATACTATGCTTAAGAAATATTAAACAAAGAGGACTGAAAATGGTAGGTAATTTTTTTTTCTATTTTTCATATATTTTTGAGGGTCAAACCTCAATGTGAAATCCAATACACTTTTGAAAAATAGTCCAAGGTTCATACAATCTCAAATACTGAGTCCATCTATCACTATTTCAGTCTTTCAAGACTGTCATGAAAATTTAATGTCACAAGCACAAAATCTACTCACCCACATTTCACCTTGATGAAGTTTAGAGGGAAAAAATCATGGACTTTTAGTTACCTATAAAGTAATTGCTTGCCTTAGGTTACTATCATTTTGTAAGTCTGCTCTCTATTTAATATTATAATGGAAAAGATTATAGGATCACACTTTTCCTTAGAAATATTTGTACAATCAAAGTTAGAGGCATGATTATTCTTCTGGTTTTTACTTATTTCTTTAGGTAAAACCACTTAAAGAACCCTATCTAGCACAACAACTTTCTCTGGAAGAGACAGAAAACCTGAAGCAGTAGAGGCCTATTCCTATATAATTCCATTTTGGCTTTATATGATATAATTTTGTTCAAATTATTATAAGTTAAATGAATCATGATCCTGCCAGCACTTGGCAATGGAACTACTTACATGACTAAAGTTACTCTTGCACCTAAATATGTGCAAGATCAGATCATGTGTTTTATACTTTAATAAGCAGCATTGGTAAACAAAATAAAGACTAAGATAGTAAGCAGCTATCTTCAAATTTGATAGAAACTAGCATTAAGTAAGAACAAATCTGACTGTAGTAACAAGACTAAAGTATCCATGTAGCAATGTAACAGTTGCATAAGGCAAGGATCAAGGGAGCAGGTGGTAAAATACAACTGCTAAGTGGCTACCTTAACTTCAATCAGCACTAGGGAAAAAAAAAGGGGGAAAAAAGTTGCAGATGGTAAAGAATGACATTAAATGATACAAGAAGGAACACTGACTTGAAACACTCAATATCAAGACATTAAGGCTATGTCTACACCAGCTACATTTTTTTTCATACTGAACTGAGATGAAAACCAAAATCCCTGAAAAATTCTTATGGGGAAATTGTTATGTTTCATTCTGGAAACACCAAACAGTTCTTACAGGAATCCAGATATACTCCGTGGTCTCCCAGGAAGTTCAGCAGCTCATGAAGTGACAGCAGCCCACAAAGGGATCTGACTGGGAGCCCAGGAAACCTGTTTTGAGTTTTCCTCAAAAGCTTTCATTAAATCAATTCTTTCCACAGAATCTTTTGTTTTCAACAGATCTGTTTTTTTTCCTATCTCTAATCATAGCATTAGCTACTTAAATCAATTTTAGAAATATCATTATAGACTTACTTCTGTGAATAATGTTATTACACGTAATTGAGTCAGTCTCAGGTTGAAGGTAAAAATAGAACCATTCTTTCCATGCAATCATATAGAAGTTAAGAGATGAAACCAGTGAGGTCCTATAGACATTAATTTTAAAACATATAGAAATTATGTTAAATTATATCCTTCCTCCAGGTTTTTTGAACAATATAATGCCAACCCAGGATTAACATTTTGTATCAAAGTTTATAGTTTAACTTGAAAAAAAAAGTCAGAAAAATGATTGTTTTCTATTAATTTCAATAGGACCTTCCCTAATTCTATCTGCATTCTGGGAAAAAAAACCACAACAACATCAACAACAACAATAACAACTCTCCCACCAACTATTTTTAAAAAGATGTCTCAATAAACCAGTAGAGCACTGCTGTTTCTATGATGGAAACCCATATAAATATTTAGTGACCACCTGCAAATTCAATTTTTAGCCACCAATACATAAAAATATAACACATTTTTATTAATTCAAAATTTAAAAATATATACACAAATTCTTACTGAATTTGCAGATACGATCACCGTGTGTGCGTACATGTTTGCCAGACATTTTTTCATTTAATCTGAATTAATAATTGAAGTTTTATTTTATTGCTCAGTCAGTAACTGCTTGACAAAAGAAATTTGACTTTCTACTTTCTAAGTTATTGCTTCATTAACTAAAGAAGAAAGAAAGAAAACAGTTTGCACTGAGACATAAGTTCAGAAGAAGTGATGAGACATGGATTTGCTTATTTAGCAAATCATAACTTTCTATATAAATCTAGGTTTTATCATATTGAAATGGCTCCTCCTTATTTTGAAATGAGGGAGCCCCTCATTTCAAAATAAGGAAAGCTGGTGTAGCCATGCACTACTTTAAATTGAAATACTCGTCAATATTTTGATCTAATGTGTAAGTGTACGCATACCCAACAATATATAAACAGACCCCTTTACTGCATTTTAGCCACTGGTTGCCAATCAGCTGCTTGGTCGAGTAAAGAGGTAAGTTCTTTAGAACCCCATGTTCTTTACCAAAAGGGTTCTTCTGATAATAAAGGATCAGGCTCATTACCAGATCAGTGTAAGTTTGGATCTAGCCCAAAATATCACAGTTTCAGCCAATTCTTTAGTGATTAAAACTAAAGGTTTATTATAAAGGAAAAGAAAAAAATATATAAACTGTTAAAGGATTAAAGCAAATAACATTCAGACAATAATTTAAAAGTTCATATGCACAAGTCTTTGGCAGAATTTGGGGTTTGCAGACTTGTATAGTTCCTCTTGTCTGTATCCAGTATCTGCATAAGTCTCAGTCCTTTATTTCACAACTTTGGTTGTAGATAAATAGACCAAGAGGTGTGTGTAGGCCAGTGTTTCCCAACCAGTGTGCCACAGCACACAGGTGTGCCATCAGGTCTGAACAATTGTGCCACAAATTAAAAATAAAATAAAATAAAATAAAATAAAATAAAATAAAATAAAAACAACAACTATTCAAAGAACTCTGGATTGGGTCATTGTCTCATGAATGTTCATTTGGAAACTATATGGTGGTGTGCCTCAAATTAATTAAAGGCAGAGAAAATGTTGGGAACCACTGGTGTAGGCTGTAGAAAGACTAGATTGAAGACTGAAGAGCAAATTGCGTTGGTGCAGCTGTCTTTTATGTCCTCTGGCCCTTTCCATGCTGTTTGTGGAATTTTGCAGAAATAAAATAGAGTTCAGAGTCATGTATGCAAGTCCTGGTGACTCATCGGGTCTCTCCGTGGGCCTACTGTACCTGAATTTTCTTAATGGGGCATTAAGGTGGCTATGGACACAGCCGTTCAGTCTGGAGTGTGGCCCAGAAACACAGCACAAGTTAAAATACAGATATATCAAAAATGTTTATAACCTTTAACACAGATATGACACATACACATTAATATAATCATTCTTAGCAATTTATAATCTTTCTATCAGTACCTAGCCTTGCATATCACATGACTGTTGTAATCTTGAAACACTGCTATGTTAATATCATAAATGCCACTTCCAGTCCAGACAATGTCACACATCTTGCTTCCTTTGTTATGAACATAAAGTTTCCTGAAAAACCAACAACAGAGCAGTGCCATTTTTTAGTGAGTGAGTGAAGAGATTTGAAGACCAGCCACCTTCTCAATAACAGAATACAGAGTGGATTAGACTGGAGAATTCACATGTATGTTCCTGTCCTTTCCCCTATGAGAAAGGGATGGATATGATTGCAGTAATGAACACCCTATAGAATGAATCTATGACCGTGGCTGGAAGACCACTTCTCCCTGAGTCACACAGAATCACCTGGCATTTAGAGTACCCAGCCTGAGCACTGGCCTAAGGGTTTTTTTTGGGACAAAAGGCCAAATGCTCAGCTGGTGTAAATCTCTATTCCTGTTGATATTAACAGACCTACACCTTTTTAAGCCATCTGAATATCTGGCCCTGATAGAGAGTTTAATAAATCACAAAACCATTAAATCATCATCTGGCAAAGAGTAATTGAATGTTTACAAAATGTAAATTGAGATATTTTTATTTATTTTGTAGATTTAATCAATGATAGTATGTGACAGAGGTCACTCACCAGAGTGGTGTCTCCTGTTGGCCATCTTGGGAATTAGCAGCTCTCTGAGTCAGTGCTCCCTCTTCTGGTGATGACTCTCTAACTGCCTTCTCTGCTTGCAGACCCATCTCACCCCAGAAACCACAGTGTCCTTTTCATGATTCTGCCCTCCAGCCTTCCATTTTCTTCCTCTCCCAGTTCTATCATCCAGCCACTTCCCCAAAGGTGAGTGAGGAAGAGAACTGGACCTGCCCACCCAAGTCCTAGTCCAGGGACCTTGTAGATATCATCTTCCTGCTCCTTTACCTTAACTAGTCCACCAATATTGCTTTAATTCCCTGGGTATTTCTTCACAATCCTAGCACCTTCTTCACGTTCTTCTCAGGATTCCCAGCTCACAAATCCCAGCAGTGAATCAGGAGCTACATCTTACTTCCAGTGGTGGATTAGGGGCTTCTCAGCCCCTGCCACCTGCCCTTACCTGGGGCCACAGCCCTCGCACCCACTCTAGGGCCCTGCTTCCTGTGGGAGGGCCAGCAGTGGGTGGGAGACTGGAACCAGAGGCCAGCCCCAGCCCAGATGACTGGACCCCCCCCCCAGGGCAGCAGGGCTGACCAGTACACATGGGGTGGCTTACTGCACAGTGCAGAAGCTGGCCCTGCTCCACCCCCACGGGAGGACTGGCTGGCTTCGGGGGGGACAGGAGAGCAGAGCCTGGCCTCTGCACTGCCACAGCAGCCTGGGGGGTGGACCAGCTGGACCCCAGGGGCGGGGCAGGAATCACAATACAATTGCATATTCAGGCCGCTGGCCCAGAGCAGCTCTGCTCCCCCCCAGTGCTGCATGCTGAAGGACCCCCACAGTTTGTGGGCCCCAGTGCATGGGTCCCATAGGCCAATGTGTTAATCCACTCATGCTTACTCCCCACCAACTGCTCTGTCCAAAGTGGTACCTTTGTGAAGCCTACTAGGAACACAGCCCTGTCTCGTTGGGATCCTCCATTTCACTTAAAAAATAATAATAATAAAGTCAAGGGCTCAAAACCAGGATTCATATGAGTGAATCCCAAGCAGAAGGAAATGCCTTCTTTTTCCTTGCATTTATGCACCTAAATCTGACCTGGGATTGTGACAGGAAACCTAAGTGTTAGGCACAGCAACTTGGAGTTTAAGTTTCTTTTGTGCATCTAGCCTCAGCAAGTTTATATCAGAATTATTAAACAGGGACAGGAGGACAGAGTCAAAACAACAGCATGCCTGGATTCAGGTTTTGGCTCAGCTAATTATAAGATGCTGTTACAGATGTTGAAGAACAAGTTACTTGCCAAATCATCCCTTTGATCACAGAGGGATTAATTGTCAAATAAGGTACTATCCAGTGTGATTGAAGGGATCAAAAAGGGGGGGGGGAGCCACTAGTGCCTATCTGATACATTTAGCTCCAGATCATTTTCCCCACAGTTTGGATTCTTTTTTTTGATCCCCTCCTCAGAGGTTTAGTTTAGTCTATTTGAAAGCAGCCTGGTTATCAAAGTTTAAGCACAACCTGAACTTCACTGGATGTCTGTTTCCATTATCCTGGTTTTGTCCATGTCTAAAACTAAACTGAATTCCAAGCTCTTTTCATATTTGATTTAAAGGATCAGTGTCTCTATTCATAAGATCAAAGGAAGTACTAAATTGTTTCCTTCACTCAATATAGAAAACAGCTTAAAAAGAAGCTATGTGAAAAACAGTTCAAGGAAGAACAAGAAAATGCTGCAAAATATGGAATACCCATAATATGAACCTTTCTTTCTCAAATGTTTTCTTAAAAATGGCATTCCTATCTCCATATGCCCTAATCTCTGCCTCCCCTTTACCCAGATACATCCTTTGCAGCTGTGAATATGATTGATCACAGCTGGAAAGTATGCAGAATGTGTCACAGAAAATAGAACTGACATCTCTCTTGCCATTGCCAGTAATGCAGAAACTTGGCATTTTTCTATGTCTATATTTAGAGAGTTAATCTGAATTAGTTAATTCAAAATAACTACTTAAATTTTAAATCTAAGTTATTAATTCAAACTCGAGAGTCTTCACTAGACTCTTGAGTTTGAATTAAAGTAGGATTTATTAATACGAGTTAGAGACTCTACATTAGAATTTCTAACTCGAACTGGGAGAGCTGCGGCTCCTTTTGGAGCCCAGCAAGAAGGGAGGCACAGTTCCCTGGGAGAAAGGAGCCTCCAGGGCTCCCCAGACAGGGAAGCCCTAGAGAAGCAGCCGCTGGGGCTCCCAGGCCTAGAGAGCCCCTAGAAGTGGCTGCTGGTGCTCCTTGGACAAGGAAGTCCCTGACGGGCAGAGCACTTTCCCCACTGCCTGGTGCAGGGAACCCCCAGTGAGCTGCTTCCTCTCTGGCCGGCATGCCTCTCTGCAGGCTGTGGGGGCTAGAAGCCGGCTGGAAGCCTGATCTAGCTCAGACCTGCTTGCTTCACTAGTGTGAAATTAGCCAGGTTCAGAGCTGCTTGCACAGTGCCACAAGCAGCACAGAGCCAGACTGGGCTCCCAGCTGGCTCCTAGCCTCTGCAGCCTGCACAGACGGGTTAGGGGGGCAGATCGGCATGCCGGCCAGAGGGGAAAGCAGCCTGCCAGGGGTTCCCTGCCCTTGGCATGGAAAGGAGTCCTCCAGGGAATCCCTGCCCCTGGTGGGGAAAGCAGACCACCAGGGGTTCCTTGCTCCTGGTGGGGAAAGACACCCTTTTCCTCAGCCCATTAATTCAAAATAACCCTTCTCCACAGCTAAAATAGGCTAATTTCATATTAATAACTTTGAATTACAAATTAATTCAAAATAAAAGGAGGTTTTATTAGTGCTTCCTTAATTTGAATTCAGGAACCACTTAATTCGATATAATAAAATGCACGATTGGCCAAGGAATAAGTTATTTCGAATTACACCTCCTTAACTCGAAATAACTTTTAAGTGTAAACATACCCTACATGAAGTTAAAAAGCAATTTTCTATGCAAGAACACCTAATACCTCATCTTAAAAAACACAAAATGAGAATTCCATCCTTAATTTGCCATTTGATCTGTGTTTTTTCATTACTGCTTTATAACAATATGGATCCCTTCATTGTGACTACTTAAAAGTATCTTCTCTTGCTTACCTCTTATCATTTTAGGATTGTCCATGTACATATAGATCTCAATAGCACACATTGAAGTCAATGGTAAAATGCAGCAGTATCAAGCTCACAGAGAAGAGACCTTCCATTGCAAGAAATATCTAAGTAGTACATGTTTATTAGCCATAACGTTTCAGGGCACAAAGAGTTTCTTACATTTAGTATGTACAATGACTAACAATGCAGATCAGACTTTTACTGGGTGTATAACAAACAGAAATAATTAATAACAATTGAATCAGTTCTTGCCACGCATAATAATTAAATGGCCACATATGTAACTGAGGCCAATGACAGGCCAATGGAGCTGTTTACATTTATACCAGTTGTTAGAATCTGGCCCAAAATCCAGAAGCACAATGAGGTCATAGTTTAGGGACATTGTTTGTCTCCTTTGACTTTTCTAGCTCTTTGTTGTTTTAAGTCAGACCTTTTATTTTATCTGATTATATTTTTCTATGTGTGATTTCCACTTTCTCCAATTTAATTAGTTGAAATATCAGCCCAGAAAAGACTTTTTTTCCTGTTTGTTGAAACTAAATGGAGAATAATCTGTGCACCAACAGCACTTTTTATTAATGATATAGATAAAGATCAGCACCATTAGATTGAAGAGTATAGCTGGCCTCATCTCACTGAAGAAATAAGGAGAAATGGTTATTAAGGCTATTTTAGATACAGTACATTGAAACAAAAAAAAAATCCCATTTGAAAGTCAGATACAAATCAGTACTTTAATATTAAACAACTTTAGTCTAAATGTCTATAGCTGAACACAATTATTGTCTCATTATGCAGTATGTTCAATTTATGCAATGAGTAGATTGGCTTCATAAAGAATGAATCAGGAAATGAGATCTGAGTAAGAGAGAAAAATAATCTGTCTCAAAATTAAAACAACAGTCTAAATGCTACTTTCCCAAGCTAAAGGGACATCCGGAATGAACTTTTTGTCCTGTAAAGTGAGATAAGCAAGACCATGAAATAATCTGCCCAAACAGATATGGGCAAAAGCAGAGGTGATTTTGTAAAACCTATTCCCTGAACTGGTTCAAGCCACAATTCATCTGATCCCATAAGGTCTCAGTCCTCTGAGATACTGAGCACACACAATTTTCATTGCAATCAATTACACCCAACACCTCATAGGATTCATTCCTTAAAAGATGCTGAGTGTGTTTAAAATTTAGGAAGATAGATGTGAGGGAAGGGAGGGAGAGTTCTCAGTCTGATCCAGCTCTCTTTTACATGGAAATGGAGGAAAACAGGGGATGAATTTTGGACTTTATATACTCCACCACTCAGAGAAGCGATTTATGTTAGAAGAACAAAATCAGAGATGGTTCACATCCATGCCCCCTCTAATAAGATCTAGCCAAAGTTCATGAAGATTCAGGAAAGTGGTCCTGGGCTAGGAGCAAATAACTTCAGACTGGATTATGTTTATTCTTTTGATTTCAGAAACCTTATATTGCCAAAACTGAGACACTCTAGTGTGTAAATGGGGAAGGAAAAAAAAAACAAAAAACAAATGGCAAGATATACATTTATATTAGTTAACAACCAAATTTAGCTACTACCTTTTAAATCTTCCTATTATCAAATGTGATATGAGTTAGCCACAACCCAAACTTTTCCAAATGATCATCAATGCATTGTGTTCTGAAAATGAATCATCACATGGATTAATATGTAGTCTCTGACTAAACAGAAAACTTTAATTTAGATGAAATCCTAAATTCTGAGCAAAAAAAAAATATGAAGACTGTATTCGCTCTGGGACTATATTGCAATTTGTGATATCATGAAAATAATTTTATAGGCAGTGAGTCATTAAGTTATTTTAATTTTCAGTTTCCAATGTATTAGAAAAAGGTATGAAGCAGATGTGTCGTGAAGGTAATAAAATATCCGATAAAATAAAATAAAATAAAATAAAATAAAATAAAACCAAACCAAACCAAACCAAACCAAACCCTCCCATATGGAATTGGGGCATAAACACTCCTTGTAAAAACAGAAAATCTGAGATTTTCTGGCACTGCAACTTATTATTTTAAGTTGAGGAGGGGAGAGAGTTTGTGAATCATCCTGATTTCAAGCATAATAGTTACAAAACAAACAAGAAAAAATACCCCTTTGTCAGATGTTTTGAAGGCAAAGATGGATTTTCTCCCACAGAAGCTCATCAGACAAATACATTTGTTAGTCAAGTGCCACAAGACTCCTTGTTTGTTCTGCTGCCTAAAATGGCCACCTCTTTGGAACTTGTCAAAAATGTTTAGAAGCTTCAATGGCCACATGCACCCAGCTTCTCATGTGTAAAGAATAATCAGCTGGGAAGATGTTGATGGGAGAGGTCTCTCTGATGGGAGCTTCATTTTTCTAGTTTGGACTACAAGGTGAAGCAAGTCTTATGAGTCTTCCTGTGAGCACAGAAAGGAAAGTGAGTGGGAGTTTGGTGCTGAGAATTTGAGACGCTCTTGTAAATCTGACTAGGTGCTGATCTGCATCTTTAAACGTCTACAAATCCTTTTAGAATACTCATAGACTTATAGACTCTAAGATCAGAAGGGACCATGCAGGCCTCAAAACCTCATTCACCCACTCCAGCAATAACTTAATGAGTCCACATGACCTTAAGTGGACCTTATAAAGTTGACTTTACTGGACCCTAAAGTTGGCTTTATTGCCCTGCAGTGTAGATGGGGCTCTGTTTAAGTCGACTTAAGGGCCCTTAAGTCGATTTAAACACATAGTGTAGATGTACCCATTGGCAGCTCATAGTCATCCTGTGATCAACCAGATCAACTCTCAGATCCTTCTTCTTAGTCCATTCCAACTGATGCTTCCCCAACATACAGAAGAAAAATCTTGTTATTTGTCCTTAAATGCATGATCCTGCACTTCCCATTATTTATTTCATCCTACTCCTGATACTCCAATTTACACAGTCATCCAGATCCTTTGTATGGTATACTGATCCTTTTCTGTATTGGCAATACCTCCCAACTTGGTGTTATCCACAAACTTTATTAGCACATTCTCACTTTTTGTGCTGAGGTCAGTAACAAAAAGCTTAAACAAGATCCGTCCTAAGACTGATCCCTGAGGGACTCCACTGGTAACCTCCCTGGAGCTTGACAGTTCTAGCCTTTCATCTCTGAAGAAAATGCTTTCCCTATGCATTCCACGGGGGTGTCTATAGAATTAACGTTACTGCCTTCTCTTCACCTGCTCATCACCCTTTGTTTGATTTCCCATTTGAATAGCAGTACAACACAAACCCCTCACAGAGCTATCCAAATAATACTAGGATCAGATAACATGAGAGACAGATAAGGCAATTTACTGAAATATTCTTCAGAGAGATTATAAAATTAAGTTTATGTCTGGGGTTCATTGTGTTAAATGAATACTTTGTGTATTATTGTGGGTCAGAATTGTATATAACTAGTCTCCAGGTGGAAGATGGGCTGTGAACTCTTGGGAAGTGTTAATGAACTTCAAAAAGGCCATACTGAACAACAATGTGCTTTTGGGGTAAATAGTGTCAAATTGTTTCCTGGGGAATTACTATGTGGCATGCCAATTCTCTACCTTCAGTGATATAAACACCCAGTCTTTTGAAGATATATCTAAAGATAGGACCGTTATCTGCTGATTACCTGCTCCTAGAATTTAAGATGGAAGGTCCAAACTGCATAAAGGAAAAGACAACTGATTCATGAGTACAAGTTCTAAGTTAAGGATGTTATGAACTTGGAACCATGGGGTGAGGAGAAACTTGTTTGGGTTTGAAGTATTGATTCCTACCAGTCACTGAGGTTGGGATGATCTCTTCTAAGATTTTTAGCATGCATGTAAGTTGATTTAGTGTTTTACTATTTTTTCTCTGGAATGCTTTTATCTTAAGAATAAGCATGCTTCCTTATAAAGGTTCTGTGTGTTAATTTGTAACAGCTGGAAATTACAGATCTTCATGGCCTTTGAAAAGCCCAATACAGGCACTAGTCTATCAGCTGTTCTATCAGCCTGAGTTACTTGAAATGTCACAACATAGGCAGGAAACTGTGCAGCCTGGTAAACCCCACTGTGTGAGGGGGGGGAACGGGTGTGTGTGTGTGTGGAGAGGTCTCTGCCCAAGAAAGGTGATAGCTGAAGAATCATAAGTTTAGAGTGGGTACCTATGATGAACCACAGAGGAAGAAATACAGATGCAGGTGCCAGAAGTGTGACAGCATACATGTTCAAAAATGCATGTATTCAATGATGTTTAATAGCAAATTGGAAGAAAAATTATAAAGGGATGCAGAACTCAAGAAAGGAAACATGCATCTATATTTCTGTTCTATTCTATTCTATTCTATTCTATCTAGTTATATTTCTGTTCTAGTCTATTTTTAAAGTTCTGACTGAGTTGCTTTGAATGCAACCAGTTTGCTACTTTTTGCTTCAGTTTCATTTGGCTTATCACCTATAAATGGGGAAACAACTTACACCACTTAAAGAACAGATTCTCCTGCCTACAATTACTTAACTTTTTGGTTAACTTCACGAATTTCTAGTGAACAACCTGTCACCAAGAACCAAATATATATAATATAAAAGAAAATGTGTAGTTTTGTAGAGGAAAAAACAACCTTGCTCCATTCATAACTGAGTCAACAAAAATACTGAAAAAAACTACCAAAGCTGCATTTCTTGAGAGGTATATATCTCAGAAACTGGTACCTGATAGAAGATGATCATGACTAATGACTGGATCCCCAAGGAAAAATCTCCAATTGACTATCATACCTGAATGGTCACCAAAACAAATAAGCAAACGAATATGGGAAATCACTCTATTAAATTTGATAGAACAAGAAGAACTAAGAAATTAATCTCAAAGAAAATAATGCCATTATTACAAGAATCAAACCCTGATTTTGCAAGCTGAATAATGTACATAAACCCCTGCTTCAATGAAAATGCCAATAAACGTCAGGAAAGCTAAATATCCCTTGACCTGTCTAATATCAATGATCATTGTAAGAGAGTTGCCTGCACTTTATCTAGATAAACTCAGAATAGAAATATACTTTCTCTAAGACTTCTTTTTTCAAGTTTTAATGAAAATCATGTTAAAATAAATGCCTTATGGAAAAGAGCATTTCTATCAGATTTTTAAAAAATAAAGAAAGAAAAGAAAAAAAGAAGAAAGAGAGAGAGAGAGAGTCTAACAAAAACCTGTTTTGCTGTTTCACTTTCCTAAGTCTCATTGTTAAGTTTGGGTACTTATTTCCTTTCTGCCAAGGAGCCTGCTCCTATTTCCTCTAATCAGGAACATTCCTTAAGTGCATCAACATTTTTGTGTGCCCTGAAATTGGAAACCAAATGAATTAGTGAACTGTGTACACTGGCTTTGATATATGTCTCCATATCCCATTGTAGTTAGAGACAAATGCCAGTGTTCTGTTGACACCAGCCTTTGCTGCGCAGTGATAACACTCAAACAAAGGCTGCTTCTGTGATTACTGGGGCTTTAACAAACCCTCTTCAGATTATGTTTTGAAATCAATAAACAGAATATATTCTATGAAGAGAGGCAAACAAACAAATCAACACCACATCATACTTTATACCATTTTTGCTAATTGAATTATAGATTACATAACATCTTTCAGTCACTCTACACCAGTTCCATAGGCCAAAGATCTCAGAATACTCTGTTCATCGAACCAGGCCAGTATAGGAACAAAGGTAACAAAATATAACTCTGCCACAGAAAATGGAAACAATCAGAAAAAAAACTGGCCAGTTTCCTCTACACTTTGCAGCTGAGTGCTGTTCTGCTACTAATCCATAGTTATGAACAGAACAAACAGTTATGAAATAAGCCACATAGTTCGGCAAACCTGGGACTAAAACTCTGATACTTTTGCTGCAAAATCAGCCTCTAACTTTTGAGCTAAGAGAAACACTGTTTTATAATTATAAAGTATACAAAGACAGTTATTTTCTCTCTAGTCTTAATCACAAAAAGAAAAACTAAACAAAGATGTACAGACTGTAAATATGATAATTAGAGAAAACAATCAGGAATATATTTGACTAATAACAGTTTTTTTTCTTTTCTTTCTTCTTACAAATATGGCTGATGTATAACACATCAAGGGAGATTTAATTATATGGAGAGTCAACTCAATAAGAGATATACTATGATTTTGTATCAGGGAAGTTTTTTGTTTTTTTTTAAATGACCTGTAAACATAAGAACCTGCTGAATAACTTTCCCCCTGAAAGTTTGCAAGGAAAAAATAATGACAACCTTCAGAGGAAACCCAGTAATTTTCAGATCAATCTGATTTTACTAGATAAAGATAAGGTGGACTAAGAAAGAGTTAAAAAAAAAGTAAGCTTATAATAGCAATGCATGTAATCTTTACTTTGCAGATCAGCATCATCTCAATAGAATACTACATCTAAAACCTGAACAACTACCCATGTCTGTACCATGCATATTTGTCTGTGTACTTACTTTTTTTTTCTTTTAAAATATTAACATCCATTCAATAATTGGATAATACACATGTGGGAATGCAGCCCTACCAAACAAAGCACAATGCTGCAGTATGGATCATAGCTTACTGCTGTAGAATGGATGTTAATATACCAAGTATGAAAGAGAGGAAAAAAAAGGAATTTTGTAAGTAAGAAATCTCCAGTGTATCAGTTCCAGTTTTCCCTCTGATTAGTTATTACCCGCTGAGGCTCAATTAATTATATCCCAGGTGGCTTATACCTTCTACAACACTCTAATAGCAAAAGAGATATTGTCAGATGTGTGTATCCACATAGAGTTTAATTAAATCATAAATTACAGCTATGGTTTGTGATTTTAACCTCAGCCCCTTTTTTCCTCAGACTGCAGAAACATTGTGTCTCTCCTGTAATGATGCAATGATGATGATGATACATGATTGATTTTTCATTCTGACATTCTGAGTGTATGAAAAACGAATTAACTACTGTACTCAGGGTCAGGACTATATGAAAGACAAGATTTATTAGAGCACATCTCAGCTACTTGACATCCTGGGTTGGAGCACCATGAAAATGAAGAATTTGGGACTTCTCAGTTTAATCTATAACCTTCTGTTGAAGGGAGGAGAGAGCAAAACTACAGCTGAATAGTAGGAAGGCAAACAAAATATTGGAGAGAGATGGGCATCAGAAAGCTCAGGGAAAGGCTATACTGGGCTATGACTCTAAAGGGCTAACAATTAACAGAACTAAAAGAGACACTAGTGAAAAGTTTGTGTCACCAAGGCTGTTCTGGTAAAAAAATAAAAACAGACACTGGTGACAATCAGGTATGTCTCTGACATACTTGTAAATGACATATTTCTAAATAAACTGCAAAGTGCTGTGTCTATGAATGCAGGAATCAAATACCGTTTAAGTCCTTTCATAGCACTAAGAGCACTTTTTCCAGCCTGTATTGCTGACCCAAAAATCTTTCATTGGGTTTCTTCCTGGGTCAGCCACCTTCAACTTTCAGCTGCTCCTTCAGTCTCTCTCTCTCTCAGTCCATAGCTGGCACTCAGGAATGTGGATTTTTCACACCCTTGAGCAACATCACTATATCAGCCTCAAATTTAAATATACTTTAATCTCAGTCTTTCCCAGTCTTTCATCTGCTCTGCTTTCCCTCACACACAAAAGTATCCCCACAGCTACCCAAAACAATATTCAAAGTTCCTGGGCAGGTTCATACTCCTTTGTCTTTGGTGCCAGTTTAAACTTACAGTTATGTTAGAATATGTTAAAGGTGACTTCACATCTATCAGTCTCACTAAGGTCTTAATCTGAACATTAACAAGGCTTCACAGAACTCATAATGGAAGGACTGGGGAGTGTTGATTTATTTTGGCAAGGAAAGATGTATAAGAAGAGAAAGAAGGGCTTTAATATTTTGTGTTCTAACTAGGGTTTTGGGTTTTTTTTTGTTTGGTTTTTTTTTGTTTTTTTTTTAATGCCATTATGGCACCATAGCATCTGAATGCCTTCTTTCTGTGGAAGAGAAAGATAAGGAAATGTACTGAAATCAATAAAGCTGTCTACCAGGATCAGACTGATATAACATAAGTGTATAGGACAGGAGAGAATATAATAACTAAATGGTAGCAATATTATGAACAGCTTCTGGAAGAATGTCATCACCAATAAGGCAGGATGCCCTAATAGATTGGTGCCAGAATACAAGGCAGCCAGAAACAGATATTAATGAACAAATAAATAAATAAATAAATAGAGTAGCGTCAGCCAAAACAAAAGTACACAGATTCTGATTTCTTAGAAGTAGTAGCCTCAAGTCAACACATAAAAATCCAGCTGTAAGGTTAAATCCCATCTCTGCTGAGGCTTACTTAGGTCATCACAATGAGAATGTTAAATAAACATTAATATTTAGACAACGGTATATTGCAGGCAGCTTTCTCTATGAACTAAATACATAACAAGTTTGAAACTTAAAAAATAACCAGTTTTATTTAGAAGTGGACTTGCGCTTCAAAGCTGAGATCTAGATCTAAACTTCAACATACAAAGGTACTTAAATCCAGAATTTTGATTCACTTCACTATATAGAAGGATAAACCACAATGTTTACTTATAAATGTGGATCCATACTTGAACTCTCCCAAAGTTTGGATAAGATTTTTTGAGATGGATCATATGTTTTATTATGCCAGTCTTGTCCTTTGCACAGTTCATCTAAATACCCTTTCTTGCATGAAAGATACATATGTTGCTAAACAGGGTATTTTTTATCAGGTATCAGATCATTTTAAAAGACATTTAAACCAAGATATGCTTAGAGATTCAATCTGGAAATTGTTATAAAATATACTTAAGAGAGGAGATTTACAAATGATTTTATTTTTGTGTTTTCAATAGAAATTTCTTTATGTATTTTACACATAGCTAAGGCCTAATAAAGTTGATTGTCTTCTGTGGCTGGAAAAGCCCTGGAAAGTAAGGACTTGAAAGTTACCAGTCATTAGAATGTGACTAGTCTGTTTGACCAGTCTTAGAGGTGTAAAAATACAGTTCCTGGAGATTTCAAACAGAACTGGGGTTTGTGTTTAGGTGCCTGAAGATGAATGCCTAATATGATTTTCAAAAGTGCCTAGGCAATGAGTGCATCGATTTCAATAAGACTTCAGTGACTGGGCACTTTTTAAAGCCCCTCTAGGTATGGCCTCAATGTTTAGAGATCTAAAGAACTTTGAAACTGTAGGCATAGGAACAGATTTGTAACATGAGGTAGCTAAATATCTTAAAAAATCTGTGCTTAACTCTGCAATATTGCTATAGTTCCATGAATGTGGTCCTCTGTACTTGTGTGAAGCCCCATTGGTATCAGCAGGGTTCTACAAAGGTGCAGAGGTCTGTTCTAAATGCCTCTGGTTAAGGTACGAAGGATAGTAATAGCGAATGTAAAGCACCCTGGAAGAAGGAGAGATTAGAAAGGATCACACAAGAGACATTAAAGTAACATTGAAAAATGCATTGTTCCCTGGGATTTGGTTGGAGACTGATGAAATGGCGGGGTTCCATTCTGGTAACCAATTTCTACTCATTGATTTGACTACTGGTAATTCCTAGGCATTTTAATTTACAATAGTGCTGCATTTTTAACACAGTCTGATCTATTACCACACACAACTAACTATAACTAACTCGTAAACTTTAAAAGTCTCTTTACTTCAGATATTCCCCTTCTTTGTTTGTATTTGTTCATTTTCTCTTCTTTATTAGGCATTATTTCCTGAAATTCTCTTTTATCCCACACTTCTCAGGGTGTACTCATTCCTCTTTGCAGGGTGCTTACTTTGCAGAAGCGTGTTTGAAAGCCCCCTGCCTCTACAGTAACGCTATCTTAGAGACAGCAGGTGTAGCTGGAAGCTGTGATCGATTGAGTGGCCAGAAGGGAGTAGATTGATTTGTCTATCTTTCTAAGACTGAAATCAGATCTTTAACTTTCTGGAACTACTTCTCTAAAAACAAAGGGAGAGGTCCCAAATGTATTGGAAAAGCAATGAGCAAAGTACAGAGGAAATTAGCAGAACAGAACATGTTCCAGGTTACAGTATCATCATCCTCATCCTCATCATCATATTCACCAGCAAAGGGCAAGGAAACCAGGACATCTCCATTAAAAGGCTTGCAAGAAGTCTTGGGTATAATCTCTGGACCCCATTTTGGCCTACTAACTGGAATACATTGATCTCTCCAGCCATAGGGCTTCTCATGCAATTTCTTGGCTACTTTGATATTCTCTTGCACTCTGCCCCCTCCCACTCCCACTCTCCAAACAATTTCATTGTCATCCCTCCATGGCTCTTAAGAATTCATTGTTTGACCTTTCAATCCCTGGATGTTTTTGATTATGCCCTTCTCTTCATTGGCCAGGGACTGCTCCAAGATTCTCCCACAGTCATATTGGGTAGGATTCACAAAGTGACATAGGCATTCCAATGGTAAATATCACAGCATCTAACTTTTAGGTGCCTAAGAAGAGATGATTAACAAGAAGAATCACAAGAATAACACTGCAATCCACAAAGCCAAAACACAGGCTCCTAGGAACGTTTATGCTAAAAACTAAGGAACTTTACTGGGCAGGCGTGCCCCTGGTCCAGAAGAAGACTTGGAGCATGGGCACCAGGATTCAGGGCTCATGAGCTTTAAGCAGGCTGCTGCTGCAGCTGCCACCATGGCTTTGCCATTGGGACTTGGGGGTCAAGCCCTGTAAGCCTGGTGCCAGTGACACCTCTGCTACTGGCTTGGGCAGGAGTCTTGTGGATTGCAGTGAAGCCAAAACTGAGACTTAGGCATCAAAATTCAAGACCTATGTGCCTATGTACCTTTGTAGATCTAGTTCATTGTTCTTTTCTATTGAGTGTGAAATGACCTGTCTGACCTTGACAGGCTCCCTAATTTTCTTTAGACTCCCACAGGCATTTCTACACATCTCTAATCCCTTCTACACATATACACTGCAGTGGAGCTCACTTATGTCAACAAGTCAGGCAAACACAGGAAGTTTTATTTTGTTTTATTAGGATTATCATTTTTATTAAAAATAAACTTACTTACCTGATGGGTTTTCTAAAATACTAATCTCTAACAGTTTTTGTGAGATTGACTGTCCAGACAGACACATCAGTCACACACTACAGTTGAAAAAAAGGTTAAGTTCCCCATCAAGTTCATAATTCAGTAAGGTGCTTAAGCATGTGCCTAATTTTAAACACTTAAGTAGTTCCATTTAAGCTACCTATACTAATTATGTTCTTATAACTAGGCATATGTTTAATAAAGTGTTGTACTGGGAACAGGTTATTACTAATGTACAATTTCTGGGTTCAAGAATGAGGATACTGAGACAAAAAAAACCCTAAAAGTCCCATGTCTCCCTGAAGGTCATAAAATCCTATAGCAAACCAGAATATTTTTTCTGGGTATGTTTTAGTGACATTAAGAAAGATAGCACCAGTGTGGATATAATCCAGGTCATCCACCCAGGCTCAAAAATGTGTTATGAGTCATTTAATTTTTGTCTTCACTTTCTTATCATGGTATAAATTAGAAACTGCTTCACAGAATGGCGTTGAAAACTCCCATAGAGAATCTCCCTGCAAATCAATGCTGATACTGTTAGAAAGTTGTATGGTAGTTGCCTTAACTTGTCTTACAGATAGTAAAAATCACTGAAGTAGCAGCACATTCGATTACTGTCTGTGACTGTTCTGATCACACTGGGATGCTTGGCCAGTCACTTTAAATTAGTGTCATCATTGCAAAAAATTAGGTCATAAGCATCAAGTAATAGAGGCCTGAACTCTGGAGATAGCAATTAACATCTACCTTTCAGTTTAGCTTTCTTTCATCCAGCAGTGTGAGTTTAATTGGATCATGCTCATTTCATTTTCAGATGACATGCACAGTTGGTGCTGTATTAAATGATAAAGTAGTAATTAACGACATAACAAAAAACCTTGGAGCTGATTCTCTCATAGGTTCAGACAGCTTTGTGCCTGTCTGTCAGCACAAAACTGTCCCCAAAGATGGTTTAGCTAAGTACTGAAAGATCCTCCCAGCATATGATTTTCGTCCAATTACAGAGCAACTGTACTGCCTCTAATAGTAATCCTCTTCCTTCAATCAACAGACAGAGAGTGGCAGTGATTCTTCATGATTAGCTGGATACTGGCTGGAAAAAAGGTGACTTAAGTCTGCTGACAAGCTGTGTAAATTAGGGCCCAGCATCTGGGGACTGCAAAGTGGCCTAAAGTCACATTGGTCCCTTGCCCTGAACTGCACTAAAGATAACTCAATTATAGCCTGTGATCTGGGAAACTATACATTTCATGCTGGAATCAAGATATTCCGCCTGATTCTGTTTTCATTGTAAAAAACTGCATAGGAAGATGCAAATCTCAGTTGATTTTAAGAATAACAAAATAGTTTAACTTTTATTTTTGTGTAAAAAAATATTCTACTATAATTAGGGCTAAAGCACCGAGTGATTCAGTAATGAGAATGCTGAGACTTTTGATTCTAGCTCCCTCCTTCAGACCTGCTCAACAGTGATAGAAATGTTATCTACAATTGGATGGTTATTTCTGTCTAATGATTTGGTGATCTCAGTCCAGAGTTTGGGGACAAGAATTTACATCACACCTTCCTCGTTAAAACTGACACTAGTCAGAAATTTGTTAACATCTTCTGCAGAGGTCGAAGAATGAATAGTCTTAGTGCATGAACTAACTTTTATTTTAAAAAAAATGGGGAGGCGTTAAACTTGTTTTATTGAGAGCAGATTAAATATAAAATATGAGGACTTTGGGGGATTGTAGAAGGTCACCAAACCTCTGTGTCCACCCTTGGTCATCACCAAGTGATCAAAAGAGAAAAAAAATAGGCTAGAGAAGGACATACAAAGAATAAGTGTTCTGGGTCTATCAGAAATGCTAGTTTTTTAGCAAATTGAATAGATATGCCACTTGAATGTGAGAAACTTTTATGCTCTAAATATAAGAATTATATAGCAGATCCTGGAGTTAGGGTTAAAGAAAGCAAAAGAAAATATGAATAAGAGTTATAAATCGTTAGCACAAATCATATAAGGCCACTGTAAAAAGCTGCCATTGCTTGGGGAGTAGAGGGTGGCAGAGAGATCAAAGAAGAAAGAAGGATATTCAGGAATATTCCACCTGAAAAGGTAAGATGTAAAAAAGGAGATTTAAACAGTAAGCAATAGATAATCGGTTCTTACAATTTGATACATGTATCATAAAATAGATGTTAAAAAAAAAAACAATTTAGGGTAGTTTGAAAGAAAAATCATTATAGAAAGTTCAAGAAGGTTGCATTCCAATCAGAAATTTTATTATTTGACTATTCACTCAAGAAAATTAAATTGGGATCAATATTTTTCAAGACCACAACAATGCTGTGGCCATATAAAATCTGTACAGGACATCCATGCTTTAGGAAATGAGGCTTTATCTCTGCTTTGGCTGTCTGTGGGGGAGAAAGAGGATTCTCAAAAAGCATAAAGAATAACTGTGAATGTGACTCCCTTTGACAGTCAATGAGAGTTGAGAGCCAGTTCCTATATGTGCCTTTGAAAATGTGTTCACTTTAGTGTTTATATTTTAGGTTTGTTTCACACAGTGAATCTATCACTGTGTTAAAGGAAATATATGATGAATCCATATCCACACAAGAACTTTTCACTGCAATGCAATGCTCCCAGAATACCTACCAGATTGGATCCTACAGGCAAGATAGGTGGCAAATTGCTTATCTTTCCCATGTTTATGAACCACATTAGGGCTTTGAATGCATATCTGACACATGACTGAAGCAACAGTGCACATGCCCAGAGGAAAGAGCTATGGCAGCAGGGACCTCAGGAACTTTTTACTTTGAAAATTTAGGTGCAGGGTGAAGTTAGGTTCCTGCAGGGTTAGGTGACAGGCAAGTGAGGCTAGGGACTGCAGTAATGCCTGAATTGGTGTTTAAGCTCTTAAATTCTTTTGTGAATCTTTATCTGAGTGTCCAGAATGAACAGAAGAATGCAGGTACACACTTTTGCTCACAGCAAACAAACAAGCTTCAAATTTTTCAATATGTCATTATGAATTTCTCACATTCTAATTTGAAAACTAAATACCTAGTAATAAATAACACTAATACTTAGACAGTACATAGGTAAAATAAATTAATTAGCTGTCTCCCTGTTATTTATAAAAGACTTACAATAAGAAATTACAATGGGGTGTCCATTGTATTGAGCACTGTGGCTTGGCTGCAGAGGAAAGAGCTGATTTCTTTTTCAATTAGCACCCCCAGAAATGGCTGTATCCTTGGCATTCCCCTTCCCAGATTTAGTAGCTAGCACCTCTGCTTAATATGCAGATGGTCCTGTGTTCAAGCCCAGGGGGTTGGACTCCATGATCTCACGAGGTCCCTTCCCACCCTATGATTCTAATCTAATCAAGAGCACACAGTAATGCCACAGAATCAGCCAGACTATTTTTCATGACTTAGTAAAAATAGAGCTCACTTAGGTCCCTCACTTCAGTGAAGAATTAATTGTAAAAGGCAGAGAGGTAAAAGAAAGAAACAAAAAGAAAGAGATCAGACATTTTGTGTGCCCCTGAAGATATTGAAGATATTTCTGCAGCACGAAAACAAGCTGGTCTGTTTTAGCATGAGATGACTTGTTGGAGACCAGCTAAGGAAATAGATTGTTCCTAAAGCCATATTGTGAATGGGGTATTACAGCTTTAATTATTGATTTTAAGGATGTACACAGTCACAAGTAGGTATGTCATCAACACCAGGAACAAAATAATTTGAAAAATCAGATTATGTTTAATAGGTGTGCGTGGGCAGGGGAAGACACAAAAAGTTTGCTTTTCTATCTTATTTTAATTGATATTAGCAATTAAGTCCTATGTAATAAAAAAAAAATTTGGGTTTCTATAGAGGCTTCCATCCAAGATTTCAAATAACTAAAATATGGATTAATCTGGCCCCACAATTCCTGAGCAGTTAACACACATTGTGCCATGGAGGAATCAGAAACAGAGAGTTAAGTGATGGATGAAGGTCACGGACAATGTTTGTAGAAAAGATAGTCAGGGCTAAGACTTTCAAAAGTTCCTAAGTCTGTATCCAGAAACCTAAATAAGTGGCCTTATTTTCTCATTGAAGACAGAGGATTCAGATGCTCAGCATTTCTGAAAATTAGGGCAGTCTCATTTAAGTGCTTAAATATGGCTTTAGTTGCCTAATTTTCCACACCCATGAATGAAAACTTTGAATTAGCAAAACATTTTATTTTTGCAAACAAATCCCAAAGTGTGTCCAGGGAGGAGTGTGTGTTACTTTTGTTTTACTGTTGACTTTTACAGTTTAGTTGTGTTAATAGCACAAAACTAAATACAAATTCAATGCAAGAGTAGGATTTGCTTTACATGACCATGTGGTGGGTAAGAAGGCTTATTGTTCCTAAGTGTGTAGGAGCATGTAGCTGCCATGGAAACTCTACTCCCCCTTCTGCACACTGAGCAGAGAACAGACAGGTGAAGCAGGGAAAAAAGCTGACCCCCAACATCATCCCTTCAGAAGAACTGCCAATGGAACAACTGAACCCGCATGAAGGGCAGGAGTAATCAGTTTCTGAAATACACAGCTCCTCAGCCAAAGCTATGTGCCAATAAAAAGCTAGCACCATGCACAGATCCAGGATGGTATTATTAAGTACGTTTAACTTACTGTATTAAAGACTATACAAATGTAATTTTTAGAAGACTGTTTTACTGAAAGAATTCAGATTTCATGCCTCTCTTTGTGCATTAGGCAGAGATATAAGCATTGTTTATAGTTAACATTCAGTAAAAAGTTGAATGGCATTTTACAACATAGGGATGAACATTTTGAAAGGTTTTCCTGTGTTAATTATAGCTCATATCTTGTCACTCATCTGCAACTGAGACTAATAGTCTGCCTTATAAAGAAACATGCTTATTGATTTTGCAAAGGCTGTAACAAACTAAGCTGTACTCCTTTCTATTGATATAATAAGCATTGCCTGCCTGTATTGATTGCTTATCCCACAGAGTAATAGCAAATTGCTATTGTGGAAACATAATGATGCTGAACATTTGTTGCACAGATGATAGGAGAGTGTTTAAATGCTGTGTCCTGGTCTTCATAGATTTACTAATAACCTCCTTAATCATTCCTTTCCAAATATCATGAATCCTGAAGCAGATGCTAACCTAATGATACAACATCATTCATAAAGCACAACATTTTATAAATTCAGAATGAATGAAATCAGCTATTTTTCCCCTACCAACTAAACTGGATGACAGTTTTACCTGAAATTTTGCCAGGCCTGGGAAGAAATAATAGAAGTTACTTGGTGCTGGATTCTTTTAGCCCTATGCACATCGAGTAGTAATTTTGTCTGTGAGTAGTCATACTGGATTCAAAGGAACTAGCTAGTGAGTAAACTATGATTCAAAATGTGGCAAAATCTGGCCCATAGCCTTCTTTGAAACAAAATTCTGCAACATTAACAGCCTCAATTATCTGGCACTGATAATATGTTCAGATTCATTAAAGTTTGCACAGAACAAACATATATCATTTACAGGTTCTATGAATTTTACGTATTATTTCTTCTTTTTAGAACTGTGCAAGTAACTCTGTAATGGAACTAATTTAGATGAAAATGATTAAGGTCATGTTTCAGTACAAATCTCAATCTGCTGACATCAATGCAAAAACTAGCAAATCTGTTTGTTGTCCAGGAAGGAGGGGATGGGGAGGACTGGAATTTACTATAGCAGATCCCCATCCAGCACAAAAGCCCTAATTCAACAAAGCATGCTAAGTGTTGAATAGAGAGAAACAAGCATCTGCTTAAAATTAAAGCACACCTTTTTTTTCTCTTTACACTTAAAGTTAGCAATTAGATAGTGACAATTAATCCATCTATTGGTCCCTACTCCTATATCTTTCTTCAAATATTCCCTTCACATACAAATTTCAAAGTACTAGAGTATCAGAGTACAATGCACATTTCTGAATGCCCTTCATCCATATTACATTTATGGAGTTATCTTCTGAGATTTCACAAGTTACATTGAGAGCCTTTTCACTAGAGGAATAGTAAGCAGAGCGGATCAAAATGTCTTACTGAACTTTTAGAGCATAATAGCTGGATCCACATGAATATTTAATGTGTGGCAGGTTAGATTTGTGTGCCAGCTTGCCACAAACTAAGTGTTAATATACACTAGCCTAAAGATTCTGTTTCCAATTTCATGTAGCTTGGCCAACAAGTCACCATTCAGACTGACATTTTCCATGGTGAGCATCAACAAGAAACACCTCCCTGCTCTGAATTCCTGTAGGCAGGACCACATATGCTCCTAGAAGATGGGAGCAGCAGTTACTAGAAACATCGAGATCAGTTTTTACAGTGCCTAGTTTAGTTTATTTATTCACTGGGGATTCAGGCAAAAAATGGTGCTTTTTTTTTTAAGTCAGATAAAATAATTCAACTGTTTCTGAAAATGAGGTTAAGGAAAAATAGCAGGGAAATTATTTTCGCTCTGTGAACTGTATTGATGACACTGATACCAGAACACTGCATTCAGCTCTGCTTGCCCATATATTAAAAAGGGTGATGACAATTTTAAGATAGTGCAGAGAAGAGCCACAAAAATGATTCAAGAGCTGGAGAAAACATCTTCTAGAACAGACAGCTCAGTTTGCTTTGTTTAACTGAAAAAAAGATTTATAGGTAGCTTGATAACAAAGTTTAAGTACCAATACAGGGAGACAATACTGGCCATTAAAGGCTCTTTAAAATAGTAGACAAATGACTGGAATCTGAAGCAAAACCGATTTCAAATTGTAAACAGGAGAATTTTTTAAGGTGAAGAGAGAATACACTATCAAGAGAAGTGGTTGGTTCTTCATCTTTCAATGTCTGCAAAGGATGCCATTCTGGAAGACATGCTTCAGTTAAACTTTTTATATTTAACTCAAACAAGTTGGATTTATTGGACTCTTTGGAGGGATAACTAGGTGGAAATTAATGACCTGTGATAAGCAAGAGATAAGGCAAGATGATCTAATGATCCTCTCTGGCCTTAAGCTCTTGGAATCTTTGCTTTTATCATGGTTTAATAAAAACAAATTACAAAAATCCCTAAAGCTGTTTCACCAAGAAGTTCTAGCACTCTATGCTATAGAGCAGGCATTTGAAATTTGGAAAGGGCCCCACATGAGTAAGATACTGTGGCATGGCAAGAGTTTACAGACCGTGCAGAAATCATGCAATCAGGGATGTGATTTTTGACACTTGCCCCTCTATGGCCAAGCTCTGATCCATGAAGAAACAGCATAAACATATTCAGCAGAGATTTGTCAGAGTTAGTCCACTACCCTTTCTGAAGTTTCAGTCTGCATTAAGCATGCCCTATTCCCACACAGCTGGTACATCACAGGCAGGCTGAGCATATGCAGGCCCCATTGACCAACCATGTAAACATGAACCTGAGCTGGGCTTTTCCTGAAATTGCTAAAATCCTCCCACAAGATACAAGAGTAGAAAGGCTCTTCTCCTGTGCTCTCAGTACCCATGCTGATGCCCAAGCAGCATGAAGCACAAGAAAGTTGTCTGACTCAAATGCAGAGGGATGAGTTACCAGAGGATGGCAGCAGGACAGGAGCAGAGAAAGAGAAAGAGGGCTCAGGGGTGAGGGGAAGAAGAAGGGCAAGAGTTGCAGAGAAGGAAAGCATAGAAATGTTTGTATGTAGGGGGAGTGGAATATAGGCAAAAGCTGAGGAAGGGGCAGAGAGGCAAGAGAATAAGGTTGCAAGGGACAGGGACAGAAAGGCCTTCAACAACTAGAGAAGATTCCACTACAGCAGTTGAAATTGAATCCAATGTTCCTGAGTGTTAACTTTCTTCTGTTGTCTAGCAAATAGTTTTGAAGCCCACTGACAAAGCAGGGAATTTGTCTCTAGTGGCAGGTCCACGTGGAAGAAAAAAAGCTTCTGTCTGCTCTTCTCAGTTATTCAGTTAGTACAAGTTTTAGAAAACAGAGCTGTCGATCTAGAGTTTGGGTAAGATCTTATGGGAAAGATAGTGGGGAAAAAAAGGAAAAATCAGTCATGATTTGTGCAATGTTTAAGTGGAAAAATAAAATGCTTAAGGAAGTATATATAGCAAAACCTCTGTTAAAATACTAGTATTAGGGTTGCATAGTCAAACCACTCAGAAGTTAGGACATGCAACTTTTACTTAGTATCCTAATGTAAATGTATTATGCCACAGTCTTTATTACATGGCCACGTACTATTTTTTCCACAGGACACTCTGGCTGTATCTATATTGGAGGGTATTTTTGAAAAAAATATTTTGAAAAAAATATTTTGAAATAATTAACTCAAAATAACTTTTTGCAAAAATGCTCTTTTGGGAGAATGGTCCGGGGGCCACTCCTTGTCCCGAAATACCGCAGCTGGTTCCCGGGGGGGCCGCCCCGAAAGTGAAAGTCTACACCAGACTTTATCAAAAAAAAAAAAAGAAAGGCAATGGAAATGATAGGCAGGCTTAAAAAAAAAGTGATGTCTTTTTTGAAAAAAGCTATCTTAAAAAAGGCTTTTTATTTTGAAAAAGCTGTCGGGTTTAGCTTTTTCAAAAAAGCATGCCAGTATCTTGAAATACCAGCACATTTTTTTCAGCAATGAGAAACCTGGTTACATTTTAAAAAAAAAAAAAGTCTTTTTCAAGATAGCTTTTTTGAAAAAAGCGATTGCCAGACAGGGAAAAGGCTTTTTTCGAAAAAGCCTGCCTATCTTTTCCATTGCCTTTCTTTTTTTTTTTTTTTTTGGAAAAGAAAGTCCAGTGTAGACTTTAACCTTTGGGAAAAAAAAACATGATATTTCAGGACAATGAGCTGGTCCCCATACCATTCTCCCAAAATAGCATTTTTGAAAAAAAAGTTATTTCAAGATAATTATTTCAAATATATTTTGAAATATTTTTTTTTTGAAAAAAGTTTTTTTTTGAAAATGCTCTCCAATGTAGATATAGCCCTTGTCTCATTCAATGCATGGGACAGATTATTTTCTGTAAATTAATCAAGTTTGGATAGTGAAGGAGGCTGCTGTTTTGGGACCCTGTCTTATTTGTTGCTGCGGTTGGAAGGTTGCAAAAAATGAGGCAGGGCAATCACTGAAATGCAAAAGGTTGGTGTGATGATAAGGACAACTGAATGTTGTCTTGGAAAACTGGACTCTGAATCTGCCACAAAAGTTGTATGATGGCACTTAAGTCATATATACCAAATGCTCACATGAAGTGAGTTGTAACCCACAAAAACTTATGTTTTAATAAATTTATTAGTTTTTATAAGTGCCATAAGATTCCTTATTTGTTTTGGTGGATTCTCTGTAACCTGAGGTCTATAAATCATGATCTGAGGACTCCAGTAACTCAGCCAGAGGTCATGGATTTTTTAGAGTAGGAGGCAGGAGGAAGATTCTGTGGGCTTGTGATGTGAGTGTGTTAGTTTACATGGTCATGATGGTCTCTTCTAGCTGTAAAGTCTGTATGGCCTGATAATCCTATTTTCTTCAATGAACAAATTCAAAGATGGGATTTGTCTGTTTGATTAGGTAAGTGCTGGGACTATAATGGATCATGACACCTGATAAATCTTACTCCCTGTAATTCAAGATGCTGGAGAATTTGTTCATGTAATTTGCAATTATTTCTTAGGTCCTTCATAATTCTTATAAAATAAAGCTTAATAAATAAGTAAGTAAGTAAGTAAGTAAATAAATAATATTTTCCTCTATCAAAAAAGTCAATCCATTAACTAGGTAAAGTTTTGTAACAAATCTCACAGAAAAAAAATATTTCCATTTCATGTTCAATATGTATCCTGAAAGGATTCATATCTTGATTTTACTTATATGTATACTTGTATATTTATATGTAGGATAACTAGAAGTGACCTTTATGGTTTGAACAATATTGATTTAGTGTGTGCACTTCTATAATGGCTTTTGGAGGACACTGAAGTGTTTTACAAACAAAAAAAAATATTATCTATGTATTAACATCATTAACTGGAAGTGATCACTGACAGAATTAGGCTGAGACGTATTGTGTTCCTCAAATCCCTCCAGTTATTTCAGAGAGAGTTGAGTGTATTCATTATCTTACAAAATGTTGCCTGAGAAAAAATGTTTCCTCTAAAATAATCTTCAGGTGATAATAAAAAATATAGTAATTTTCTGTGTACTGGAAATGATCTTACTAGATTTGATTCCTCCCACTTTTATGACACTGTGCTAGACTTCTGACTTTTTTTTTTCCTGGCAGTTTGCTTAGATGACACCAAAATTCTAAATAATAAGTATATTTCCTCATCTGTCTCCTTGTATTTCTTTGTTTCTAACAACTAAACAATTCTAAAGACTGAATCAAGGGACAGATGAAAAATAATTCACAGTGTAGTCACAGACATGATGACTGATAGCATGCTTCTATATTAGTATCAGGTCTATCCAAAATAAACCTTCTAACATCTTTCCCAGGAGAGCGAAGAAACTAAAGTGCATAGCATCTGACAACCCTCCTGATTCAATCTGTCAAACAAAGTGTATTGCAGTCACTTTATTAGTGACCTTTGCAGTTAGTGACTTTGATAAAACACCTCCCAAACAGAGGAAAGTTTATTTTCCTTTAGGGCTTCTTTGTATCATGCCTTGTATAGGACACTTTTTCCTTTAGGATTACAAGTGCAAGAGATTCTCATTACTTGAAAAAAATGAGTCAATCACATTTATTTCCTCAATAAGTTGAAGTAGACTTCTCTCACCTGTTCATCACTCTAGTTATTAAAATGGATTGACCTCATTTTAGATCCAAATTTACCATTCTACACAAACCCACAGATCATTTCTTCTTTATCATTGTGTATTATAATAAAAAAAATCAAGATATGAAACTGAATTTACAATACAGACCATGAAAAACAAGGAGTCCTGTGGCACTTTTAAAGACTAACAGATTTATCACATGAGCTCTTGTGGGTGAAATTTCACTTCTTTCAATGCTTGAGTCCATTTGATAAATAAATTTGTTAGTCTTTGAAAGTGCCAAAAGCTTCCTTGTTTGTTTTTCTAAACTAACATGGCTATTCCTCTGAATACAGAAAATTTTATTTTATATAATAAAATATCCCCATGTTGTGAGTGTCATACATTACTTTCTCTCCGTATTTATTTCCTCTATATTTTGTCCCACATTTGAACAGTCACATTTCAGATATTTTTATACAAGTCCTATGCAAATTTTATTCTCACATATATCCTGGCTATTTTTTTAAAAAGACTAATTATGATCCAGATGTTACCTTTATTATTCACCTTAAGCAGCACCTTTCATAAGGAATAATCTCTACAATGTTGCTATTTGTGGAGTAAGAAACTACTCAATCTAAGTCAGGGTGTCATAGAATCATAGAATCCTAGGGTTGGAAGGGACCTCATAGGTCATCTAGTCCAACCCCCTGCCAGAGGCAGGACCACTCCCACTAAACCATTCCAGTCATGGTTTTATCCAGCCGGGCCTTAAACACCTCCAAAGATGGTGACTCCACCACCTCCCTTGGCAGCTCATTCCAATGCTTCACCACTCGCCTAGTAAAAAAGTTTTTTCTAATATCCAGCCTCGACCTCCCTAAACGCAACTTGAGACCATTGCTCCTCGTCCTGTCCTCCTTTACTACCAAGAACAGTCGAGCTCCATCTTCCTTGGAACACCCCTTCAAGTAGTTGAAGGTTGCTATCAAATCCCCCCTCAATCTTCTCTTCTGCAGACTAAATAAGCCTAATGCTTTCAGTCTTTCCTCATAGGGCTTGTGCTCCAGCCCTTTAATCATTTTGGTTGCCCTCCTCTGAACTCTCTCCAGTAGGTCCCTGTCCTTTTTGTAGTGGGGAGCCCAAAACTGAACACAGTATTCTAGATGTGGCCTCACCAGTGCAGAATAGAGGGGAATGATCACATCCCTTGATCTGCTGGTAATACTTCTTTTGATGCAGCCCAGTATGCCATTGGCCTTTTTGGCAGTAAGAGCACACTGCTGACTCATATCTAGCTTCCCATCCACCATGACCCCCAGGTCCTTTTCTACACTGCTGCTACTCAGCTGAATGTTTCCCAGCCTGTAGCAGTGCATGGGGTTTTTCCGTCCCACATGCAGGACTTTACACTTGTCCTTATTGAACTTCATAAGATTTTTATTGGCCCACTGTTCCAATTTATCTAGGTCTCCCTGAATCCTGTCCTTGCCCTCCAACGTGTCTACTGTTCCCCCTAGCTTGGTGTCATCCGCAAACTTACTGAGAGTGCAGTCTATTCCAATTTGGTCAATTTGGTCCTTTGTGTTGTTACCACCATATATAACCAAATTAGTCAGAGGCAAAGAACCCTCTATGATGATAACTTATATATAGTCACAGAAGACCAAATTGTTCAGTCTTTCTCATGGTGATGAGTATTTACTCACATGAGCATTCACTGAAGTAAATGGGTCTACTTTTGAAAGAAAATATTTGCAGTCTTTATTTACAATGGTAATTTGTAATGTCTTTGAGTTGCATTGTGCTTTCCTGTTTCTAGGAGCTTGATTCTGCCATTCTAGCTTTTTATCACCATGTTGTCTAACTCTAGAATTAGGCAATATGTTAGTAAAAATGTCTGAGCTCACAAAGGCTATGTCTACAGTGAGGGTTTAAGTTGACTTAAGGGCCATTAAGTCAACTTAAATAAAGCCCAGGCCACACTGCAAGACAACAAAGTCAGGTTTCCTGGTTGCTAAAGTCGACTTTATAACTTATATTCATAAAGTCAACTTTACAGTTAAGTCAACTTTATTAAGGCAACTTAAGGCAATGTGGCCAGGGAGTTGCCTTAAGTCAGCTTAATTGGTCTCCTAACTACAGAAAAACATGGGGCTGGGGGCTGGAGAGAAGGAATAACACAGCTGAGACCATTCCCAGCTGTGTGAACCACATCCAAAATCCCCATGTTCCCTGACTGATCCGGCATCTCCTCCAATTCTCAGCCCAACCCTGCATCTCATCCCAATCCCTGCACCTCCCCTCATCTCAGCTCGACCCCAGCATCTCTTGCGATTCTCCAGCCTGACCTCCCATCTCTCCCATTCTCAACCAGACCCTGCATCTGTTCCGTTCTCAGCTGGATCCCACTTGTCCCCCATTCTCAGCCCAACAGTGCTTGTCCCCCCCTTTCTCAGCCCAACACTGCCTGTCTCACCCCTTCTCTGCCCAAACTCACGTGTTTCCCTCCTTGCCCTTCTCATCCCAACACTGCCTGTCTCTCCCCCTCTCCGCCCAACCCTGTGTGTCTCCCCTTCTCAGAGGACCCCCCTGATATTGTTGTAAAACAAATGAGGAGTCCAGAGGCACAGTTTAAGACTAACAGATTTATTTATTGGGTGAGCTTTCATGGGAGAAAATCCCACTTCATCGGACAGTTTGAAGGTGAGGGAATTTACAAAATGGTAGGAAATAAATGGAGAGGAGTGTAAGACACAGGATCAGGTTATACTCTAACACCAAATCAAAGCAGGTGCTAAGATTCAAAAACTGGGACACAGCACATAGAAAGAAAGAAAGAAAGAAAGAAAGAAAGAAAGAAAGAAAGAATTTGCTATTGCTTTTAGATTAGATTGTGTGAAAGCAGGATTAAATCCTGACTATGGATTTTTTTTTCTCCATTACAAAAGGTGATTTGACTTTACCTTCCTCTATGGCTACGTCTACACGGCACTTTTATTTCAAAATAACACTCATTATTTCAAAATAAAAGAAATTAGGTCTACATGACGTTTTCTTATTTCGAAAGGACGGATCCCATCCTTTCGAAATAAGAATCGTCATTTTGAAAAAGTAAAACCTGGCCCCCCCTCGAAACGGCTGTTATTTCGGAAGGGATATTTTGAAATAATGCCGTTTAGACCTGGTCTTTCGAAACAGCACCGTGTAGACCTATTGTTTCGAAAGAACTGTTCAAAACAACAGGTCCAAATGGTTTTTTTTCAAAATAAGCATTTTGAAATAACAGCTGTTTGGATTGCAGGCTTTCCCTTAATTCAAATTAACATTTTGTTAATTTGAATTAACTTATTTCGAAATAAGGATTTTATTTCAAAATAACTCATTTCAAAATCCTTATTTCAAAATAACGATGCATGTGTAGACATAGCCTATGTGATGTTTCCTGGTGTTTGAGTCTTAACAACTGTTGCACCCTGCCCCTGCACTGGCAGTTGCCCTGCAGCACCTGTTCCAGAGCCCAAGGAGTCAGGGCAACACAGGGAGGGTGTGGAGTGCTGTGCTGGCACATCACTGGGCTACGTCAGGCTCCCTGGGCTCACTGTTGCCACACACAGTATGGAGGGTGGTGTGGTCACTCACTTCCTGTAGTAAAGGAGTAGCCAGGACAGAGGGGCACTTCTGTTGTGGTGCACTGTGTGCCAGGTACCCACAATGCATCACTCCTAGGCCGACCTAGCAGCTGCCAGTGTGGACATGGGCAGTCTCCTGGCATTTTGAGTGTGGACGTGCTAAGCCAATTTAATAAAGCCTACTTTAAACCAGCTTAAGGTAGACCGTGTTAAGCCAGCTTAACTGAGCCCTGTAGTATAGACATAGCCAATGATGCTACAGTTTCTGCTCTAGATACCAGTGGGGCAGTGACACGTGTAAAGAATTAGGGGACCTAGTTTTCCTCATGTATGTTTTCCCACTCAGGCTGTAGCTACATACACCATTGTTACACAAGTCTTTGGCATTTTAGTGGAAGTGGAATGAATGTAATGTGGTGAAGGTAGTATTCCCTTATATCAGAGAGATAATTATGACAGAATGAATAAACTCTGCACCTATTAAGGACTTAATTGTGCTCCTTCTGCAGCTCTAGAAACTACACATTTAAAATGTTTATAAATAAAAAAAGAATATGACTCAGGTTTTTAAGGAAAGCAAACAAAAAGTCCTGTGGCAATTTTTAAAGACTAATAAATTTATCACATGAGCTTCTGTGGGAGAAAATCCCACTTCAGATTTTTAAGGAACACCATTTCAACAGCTGAGAAGATTAGGCAGTTTAGAAATATCTCATATTTTTCCCCTTTACATCCCTGGAACAAAGCTTCATGGAACAATACACATTAAACGTATGTAATATTGTCACTAGTATTTGAATTTAAGTCACTGTAGTTGTGTGTCAACTTATCATTTTTCCCAAAAATGATGAATATTGTAAATGAACCACCATGAGGAACTCAGCCCAGTTAAAAGGGAATAGCCAAATGTCAGGTGGAAAAAGAAGGATACAAAAAAAAAAGATACCTTCCAACAAGAATCTTTTCAAAAAATACTATTGGACTACCTTAGCTTTACCCTCCTTTTTAAGAGGACTTATATTAGAAAATTCATTAAAATAGCTAATGAAACAAAGATGCTACTAACGTACAAAATACCTTACACATAAAACAATAATGTCATCTCTCAATCATTGCACAATTGATTTTCCAGCTGACGCACCTTAAAACTTCACTCAGGTTTTTATTCATCATCCTTTGTACATCAGTTCATATTTCCCTTTCACTAGAAATGCAGACTTTCAATCTTCTATGCTGAAAGTAATTGCCATATGCCATTTTCAAAGGGGAGGGAGGGAGAGAGAGAGAGAGAGAATCTGAAGTTCCTTAGGCCACTTAAAATACTAACTGGATGGTCTTCAGATTTGTGCATATAATGTCTCACAATTTTTCTTCCACATCTCCAGTTTTAGAAGTAGCTGAAGGACAAATTGCCTCAGTCATTGCGTCAGTAAATGAAAAATCCAAATAAAAAGGTACAAACTTTCCTGAATCAAACAATAACAAAAAAAGTTTTAGTTTTGCTATATTCAGGAGGTATACAGCTAATCAAGGGGGTCTAGCTTCTGGAGATTCAAATTGCAATAGGTCTTTACAGAGAGGGCCACACTCTAACCCCTTGACAACTTTTTTTTTTTTTCTCCTCACTTGTGTGCATTAAATGTCTTCTGCCCATTTTGGAAAATACATTAGACATGATTCTCTCCAGTCCTATAGTTCTAATACACATGCCCACTTATCCAGGGACTAAGAAAAGGCTCTTTGCTGACAGACTAGTTCTCTAAATCCACAACTTTCTGTGGGTGTGTGGCGTATCCCCTGAGACTCTAATGAATAGCAACATGGGTACCCAAGCAGAGGGATTGCTGCCACCAAAAAAGTGGCCTGGACTTCAACCCCTGCTGGGCCAGCCCTGCCCCTGGATCAAACCAGCCCCCAGGTTCCCAGCTGTGACCCAGATAGGGCTCCTGCCACTGCTGGTTGGCAATAAGCTCCCAGGTGCCCAGCCCAGGCCCAGATTGGGCTCCTGCTACTACTGACTGCTGGTCCAGCCCGAGGTCAACATCTGGGGATCAGGGCTGGTGCTGGATCCTGTGGCCCAGCCCTGGGTCCCTGACCAAGGTTGGGAATGGCACTAAATCCTGCCACGGGCAGTCAGTGGCCTGGCCCCAGGTCCCCATCTGGGGTCAGAGCCAGATCCTGCTATCTCTGGCTGGCAGCCCAGCTCTGAGTCTCCGGCCCAACTCAAGGTACTGGCTCTGGGACACAAAGATTGTGCCCTGAAGAGGCAAAGTCAGCAATGCCACTGTCCATAAGGAAGCTTATGTTGCTCTTCACAGCATTAAGCAGTGTAGAAGACAAGGACATTTTGTGGTGATATAAGCTAAGGAGCTAATTGCATCACAGATCTTAAGGATACCATGTTATTTATCTTTATTTTCCCTCCCATACTTTTAAGTTTTCCATTTTCAAGTTTCTGACAAAGTTGAATTTCACCCACAAAAACTAATGTGATAAATAAGTTTATTAGTCTTTAAGGCTATGCCTACCCTTAGCATTTCAATTCAAATTACTGAATTCGAATTAGCCAATTCAAATTAATAATTATTAATTCAAAATCAGTAAATTTGAACTGACATGGTCACACCAAAAACTCCGATTCGAATTGGCATGTCCATGGACTGGACTTGCCAATTCTAATTGGGGGGGGGGCACCATGGGAAGTGTGGCATGATGGCCATGTAAAACGGCCACTGTCACAGCCAATTCCCTGCCAGGCTCCAGCACCCTGAGCTGGGCACAGGGAAAAGTATCCCCTCCCCGGCTCCAGCTGCAGTGCGGCTGGAGCTGGGGAGGGGATGCTTCACCCCATGCCAGGCTCAGAGTGCTGGAACCTGGCAGGGGAAGTTTCCCCTGGAATTGGGGGGGCTCCACCCAGGGAGCCGTGTGCCAGCTAGACGCCCCCAAGGGTGGCTTCTGCAGTACTGGCAGCCAGTGGCAAATGCACCCTGGCAGGCAGCTTCTACAGCACTGGCTGCCCACCAGGAAGACACCCCCGCGGGCAGCTTCTGCAGTGCTGGCCGCCCACTGGAAACACACTCTGCTGGCGGCTCCATGCCGGCTGGACGTGGGTTGTTTTGCTAGCGTGCGGCTCCCCGGGGAGAAGCAACACACTGGGATGCCTTCCCAGTGTGCGGCCCCTGCTGCATAAGCTGCACGCCTGGATGTATTCCCGGTGGGTAGCCAGCCGGGCTGGAGTGGGGGCTGGGGTCCCTGTCCCCAGCCGGGGGACAGGAACCCCATTGCTCCCCTCGAGCCCGATGTGGCTGGGGGGGTGAAGGCACCTTTGGGGCTGCTGGCCCTGGGTGCTGAAGGGTGGTCTTTCTCGCAGGGTACACTCCACCCTGGGCAGATGATCATCCCTTGTCAATTCAAACTCAGTGAGTTTGAATTGACATGGCCATGTAAGCCACGTGTTGTTGGACGCCAAGTGGTTTCTCTAGCAGGTGGCCTTCCGGCCCCTCGTTGGGCAAGGCTGCACCCAAGTCCCTGCCTGCAAGCCCCCCTAGCAGGGTGAGGCAGCCAAACAGAGTGTAGGCCTTCAGCCCTACCCTCAGGCAAGATCATATAGAAGAGTTTCTGGATGGGGATGAGGTAGGATTCAGGCAGGGTTCAGTAGGGCAGGATTGGCGGGGTATTTGTTGCAGGGGAGGGAGACACAGGCCCACCCACTCCACTGTGTCTCTGCCTAGGGCCCTATCTGGTGGTCACAAGGCCACCATAAAGCCAGCAGTGCTCCTGCCAAAACACACTGGCCTCAACTGTATACCCAGCAGGACAGACCCACTCTCCCCTGGACTACTTCCTCCATATTCCCCTCATCGCCTCCTTCACTCAGTCCTCGGGGTAAAATGTGAGCGGGATCCCGGTCAAACCTTCCTCCCCTGCTGTCGAGAAGGCTCGTAAGTCATCCAAGTCTTCAGTGAGGGGTAGCTCCTCCAGGTCGTTACTGTTAGGGCTTGCCAGATCCCTGATATCTTCCACGGAAGGCAGCTCCTCCAGATCACTGAGGCACAAGTCCACGAGGCCCGCAGAGGGCAGTTCTTCCAAGTCCTCGCCTTGGGGAGGAGGGTAGACAGGAAAGTCTAGCCAGTGCTCCAGCCTCTTTTCCTCATGCAGGGGTTCACCGCTCTCAGGCTCTGCAGTGCATCTCCTTTCCAGCCTCCCCTTTCACTGCCCAGTCCATCCATTTATATTGTCCTCCCTTCCCCTTAACCCACATCTTGAGTTCCAGGTCCAGGCCCCTGCAGACCCTTCTTCTGGGTAACAGGGGGAGTGCTCAACCCCCCCTGGACAGTTGGCCCTGAGGAGGGAGGCACTTTCTGGCTGCCCTCCCTCCTACAGGCCACACTTGGTCAACTGGAACTACTGGGTTTGAACTGACCCCGACCTCAATGTCAAACAAGGTTTGACGAATTCAAAGTCAGTTTCATCAATTCGAACTGAGGAGTGCCTCAGTTCAAATTGATGAAAGTGAGTATGTTCGTGTCAGTCAATTCGAATTCTGCTATAAGTGTAGACAGACCCAAAAAGTGCCACAGAACTCCTTGTTTGTTTTGTTGAACTTAACTAACACAGCTATTCATTGAGAACAGGACACCTTGTCTGTCATGCTTTTATATGATAAGGCAAAGTGAGGGGGACAGCCAGAGGCAGTGCTGGGGTGGGGAGGGACCCGGGGCACGGGCCCGGCCCCCACCCCCAGTGGGCAGGCCCTGCCCCCTGGCCAGGGATAGGGCCGGGGGGCTGTGCCGCCGCGGGCAGCTAGGCCGCAGCGCTGCCTGGCCAGAAGCGGCCGCTGGAGGTCAGGCCCGTGCCTGTGGGCGACCAGCCCCCAATCCCCGGCTGGGAACAGGGTTGCTGCGGCCGCAGGTGGCCAGGCCCTGGATCCCTGGTGGGGGATGGGGCCGCCACAGGAGGCCAGCTGGGCCCCGTCCCTGGCCGGACATGGGGGGCCTGGTCACCCGCGGCCACGGGTGTGGGCCCGACCTCCTGTGGCCGTTTCTGGCCCGGCCCTGCCGCAGCCTAGCTGCCCGCAGCAGCGCAGAGTCCCCCTGGCTCTATCCCTCCTGTGGCCGTTTCTGGCCTGGCCCTGCCGCAGCCTAGCTGCCCGCAGCAGCGCAGAGTCCCCCTGGCTCTATCCCTGGCCAGGAGAGGGGCCTGCTGGGTGGCCAGCTGGCCCCCAGATCTCCAGCCAGGGATGGGGACGCCGCAACTGAGGCTGGCGGGGGCACTGGCATTGGGACCCGGGGCACGTGCCCCGGGGTGCCCAACACCAGCAACACCCCTGGGGACAGCCATGCCTTGGGTCTGGAGTTTATATTCACCAAGATCCCAAGGAAATACAAAATTGGAGTATCACTTCTACTACCTTCTGTGCTGCCTCACAAATTCCTCTGATCTGAGCATCAGACACACACTGCAGGAAGTAGAGAACACTGACTTTTCAGCCCCTTGTAGTATTCCTGTGTTTTTTATTGCATAAGGCTCTGTATAACATCACATACCTGAGAAAGCACGTTTGTTACTTTATAGCTAAAGGGACCATATAAATGCACTAATAGAGGCAAACGTTAACTGGATACAAGTCAACAGCATGCCCTTATTGCCAACGATACATTAATCTGCATTAGTAGGAGCATTACCAGCAGATAAAGGGAAGTGATTTTTCCCATCTATTTGACATTGGTGAAGCTGCACTTGGAGTACTGTGTCCTGTTTTAGATACCACACTATAGAACAGAAGCAGACAAATTGGATAGAATACAGAGGATGACAACCAAAATGATGACTTATGAAGAGAGGCTGAGGAAACTAGGCTTGTTTAGTCTGCAGAAGAGATGAATAAGTGGGGGAGGGGGACTGATAGCTACTTTTAATTACTTAAAAGTGAATTCCAGGGAGGACAGATTGGACTGTTCTCAGTGGTGGCAGATGATAGAACTAGGAGCAATGGTCTCAAATCTAGATTAGGTATTAGGAAAATCTCTTTTACTAGGATGGTGATGAAACACAGGAATGAGTCACTTAGAGAGATGGTGGACTCTCCATCCTCAGAGGTTTTTCCGGTGCAGCTTGACAAGGCATTGGATGAGATGATTTAGTTGATTTTTTCCCAACTTGAGCAGGGTAGTTGAATAAGATGATCTACTTCCAACCTTTATCTTCTGTTCTTAACTACGTCTAAAGTGTGTCAGAATTATAGTGGGGAGATGTATCTGATCAAGAGAAGTAATATTTCTGGAAAGCTAAGAAGTCACTGCTGTGCAGAGTACTAAAAATGGCTTAAATATTAGAAGTGTTTTTTTATAAAATAAACTTCAGTGCTGTTAAATATTTATCATTACACCATCACCATTCCCTGTTAAGATTATTCACAAATGTGAAAGTTGATGGGGAAAATGTATAAGTTCCTAACCTTTTGTATCTTCAGCTAATCTTGTTAGATAGTTCGGCAAAAGTTTCCCCCTTCTACCCTCATAATTCATTTGCTGATCACATTTCAGAGAATAGAAGTAGCTTTTAATAATATCAGTGCATCGAAAAATAAATGGCTAGCTGCTGCAGGAAGGAATAACCAGCTGTCAAGAGTAAAGGAGCCTCTTTCAAAATGTCATATAATCACTAATGGTGCTATGTAATAAAAAAAATAAATATTTTATATACCCATCCTGTGTGGTTTTGATATTTGCATGATTAAGGCTGTAGCTAACCATGGCTGTAGTTTATCATACCACTAATTTCACAAAACCCTAGGTGTTTCAAGTTCCAGATTAGCACTCTAACACTGGAACACCTTTCCTTTCTCTGCTCTATCAACTCAGACATACAAACTTACAAAAATAAAAAAAGTATCTTGTCTATGCAATTGAGTATTTATGTCCCATTAAACAAAAGCTGTTTCCCTATAATGAAGCAGAATTTTGCACTTTTATTTATTATTTTCAGGGCCATGGCTTTCCTCCTTTTTCAATGGTAAGCAATCAGGTCAACGTGTAGTAAATTACAGGTCCATGGGACGACTTACAGCACCTTGATATAAACAGTATTTACCATCTACCTTTGTTCTTCAAGCATTTGACAAAATGGAATTTTCTCCCACAAAAGCTCATTTGATAAATAAATGTCTTAGTCTTTAAAAGTGCTATCAGTCTCTTTGTTTGTTTTGCTGAATTAGACTAATGTGGCTACCCTCTTGGAGCCCATATAATTCATTTCCCCTACCTCAGGCTCCTCACTTCTCTGGATTCCCCTGGATTGTTCCTGCTCCTATGCACATGGATTCTCATTCAGAAAATGGAATCTCAAGTGCTTCACTCTCTCTCTAGAGTGGCTGCTGAAAGTTCATCTCCAACACCTCTTGCCAAACAGCTCCCTGAGCAGCCTCAGTGCATGGCCAGAGACCTCCATCAGCACAATTTGTCATCAGATGACCTCTATCTTAATGCACAGAGGAATTGATTTAACAGTTAGCCTTTGGTTTAGGGTGTGTCTGTTTGACTAAACGACCAAGATTTAATGAATATGTTTTTAGCCCTGTGCCACTACCCATTGCACTGAGGTAAAAGGACAACCAACAAACCCTATATATTCAAAATGGTGTCTGCAGTCTGACAAAAAAAGAGTGAGATTTTTATCAGATTAATTTATACATTGATGTGATAATTTGAGGGATATATTTAATTCATATTGTGGGTTAATGTGAACATTTGCCTTAGAAGCCGGCGAACGTATTCATAGCTAAATTCAAGCTGTGTCGTAATGGAACCACCTGCCAGTTTGCATAATTTCTATAAACTATTTTATAGATTATGAAAAAAGACTAAAACAGAAAAGATAATTTTTCAATCTTCTTGAACAATCAGTGAAGAAGTCATGCAGTTTCTGAAAATAGTGGTGCTATACTTTACATTCAGAAAATGTAGGTTTTTAATAAGAGGTCAAACATATGACATTGAGTGCCAGATCTAAACATAATCACTTAGGCTATGTCTACATGTAAGAAGATAGTTCAAATTAACTTAGTTTGAATTAATTAATTAACATGTCCCCACCAGAAACTCAAATGAAAATAGCATGTCCATGGACAGGACTTGCTAGTTCGACTTTGGAGGGGGCACCATGGGGGTGGGGCAACATGGCCGCCGAGAAGGGCCATGTCTCCACCCAATAAACAGAAAGAGAAAGGCACCCTGGAACGAAGCAGCTCAAACCACAGTAATTCAGACTAACTGTTAGTTCGAATTAATGTGGCTCCATTGGGTTAATTTGAACTAAGAAGTTTGAAGTAACCATTATTTTGAAGTTAAGCATCTAATTCCTTAGTTCAAAGTAAAGAAAGCCAGTGTAGCCATGCATTAATTTAGTTTGAATTAATCCTCATTAATTCAAAATTAATTGTCAGTGTAAACATACCCTTATAAAGGTACATGTGGCTCAAAAGATAGATTTTTTATAGCTAAATGCTTCATTGCACAACTGTGAAGATAAGACTACTGTTTTCTATTTGGGAATGCAAATGATGAGGTTGAAAATATTACATGATCTGTGGACACACTGCACCCCCATGTTCACTCATAGTGCAATTGTGCTTTGTTTAATGCAAACTATGTCATGTAAGATGTTTTTTGGAATGTTCATGGCATATTGAACATTATTGTTACAATGTCATAAGTATAGTCATGAAGCTTCACTATATGTTCACAAACATGTGTCTCATGCTTTGAGAGAGATCTAGCCAAAACCCTACAGAGCTGAGGAGCAAAACACACCTCAATGAGGTATTCATAAAACAAATTCAGATCTTTGAGAAACAAAGAACTAGCCTGAGCATCAACAAAGGAACCACAATAAGAGGATGGATGAAACCATACAAGAAATGCTGTTTGTCACCTGACCCTGAAAGTGGAAAGGGGTGGCAAAGTCCCAGAGCAGAGGAGGAATATTTTAAAAAGGAGAGACATTTTGCAATCTCTCTCTCTCTTCCACCTTCATCTACACATTTAGCCAAGCAACAGAAGTGCTGATCACAGGGGGAGCCTATAGTGAGAATCAACTGCTTCTGAAAGTATTAATTTTAGTTTAGGATATGCCTTATCTTTTGCTTTCTCTTGGTTGACCTTAAGCAATGCATTTGATTTAAAGTGCATTAGAGACACCATTTGAAGTGACAAGGCTGGTGCATATCAAGTTCTTTGATAAAGACAAATGTGAGCTTGTAGTGTTCAGTGGACAACACTGAATATTATAAAATTGCAGCTCCCAGGGTTCCATCTGGGACTGGGGATATCTGTTAGGGTCATATCATTGTATAAGCTCATAAGTAGCTGGCTAGAGGCACTCACTCATTCACTAACCTGGGACCAACTTTCTTGCTAGAGGCTGAGAGTGATCTGCCCAGGAATAGGAATCTATAAAGCACAGCAGAGTAAGACTGGCTCCAGGATTTGGGGATTAAGTTGACATAGTGATTCACTACTTCATATTGAAGAAGTGAATGTCACAAGAAGTCCAATGTAACTTTGTTCACGACTGCTTCAAAGGCTCAACAATTTACTCTGTGAATTTGAAAAGTTAATCCAATAAAGGGAGGGGGCAGGCATCTGACATATATGGTAAGAATAACTCTAAATGACAACCATAAATAACAAGTTTGTATACATTAAGATTAAAGAGGTTCACAAACATTCACATCCTCTGACAACGCACACATGGGGTGAAGAACTCTAAACACCTCTTGGCAACAAGAAAAAAAAAGATTGTAGTACTACTCATGCCTATTAATCCCCATCATCAAGGAGACCAATTTATTTATTTATTGTTTTACCATAACTACCATGTGATTTCCCTACTCACCTGCAACAATTCTGCCAGATTTTGAATCAAGAGTTTCAGGCTGCTTGTTGTCTCTGCCTGATCCCCATCAGACTTTTGGTAAGAATCATTTACCTGTATTAGAAAACTGAGCATAGATAAGAGCTTTTATGCAATAAAGTATTTAAGAAACATTCACAAACATATGTAAGTGAGGAATCCTACAGTACTGCTATAAAACTACTCACATAGGGTGTGTCTACACTGGGGATTTAGTTTGAATTAAGGAAGCTTAATTTGAACTAAATTAGTCCATGACCACCCTGGTTTTCCTTAATTTGAACTAAGGAATTCCTTAGTTCAAACTAAGGAAAGCTTAGTTTGAATTTGTAAAATCTGTCTTTAGTTCGAACTAAAGGCAGTTTGACCTGCTTCCCCCCAGGGTACCTTCCTCTTTTTATAGATTGGGTGGGGGCATGGCTCTTCTTGGGTGCCATGTTGCCACATTTCCCATGGTGCTCCCTTCCTAAGCTGAACTAGCAAGTTCTGTGCATGGGAATGCTAGTTCAATTTAGGTTTCTTGAGTGGACATGGTAATTTGAACTAAATTAGTTTGAATTAATCACAGTTAGTTCAAATTAATTCATTCAAACTAACTTAGTTCAAACTAGCATTCTTAAGTGTAGAAGTAGCCACAGAGGACATTGCTGAATTGTGGACAGGCAGCTGGTGTCATAAGCAAACTGAAAACATGCATCAGTGCCTCCTCTCTGTCTGTAACAGCCACATAAATATGGGAAAAAGAAAAGGGACAAAACAGAATCTTGTGGGACCGCATACAAGAAAGTCTTCAGATGGGTGGGCAAATATCCTGATACTGCCTTCTCAGGCAGTAAGGGACTGGCTTCTTAAGCAGTCTCATTCACTCTTTCCGATTGGGTTCTTAACCCCAAATCAGCTAATGAGTGGCTGCATAAAAGACAACACAATGATCTAATAATTGAGAATCAAAAACTTGGAATTCCATCTCATTGGCTGAAATATCACGACTGCCTGTGTTCTCATCCTGAATTAGGAGAACTAAGTGAAATACTGAAGCTTTCAGCAGATTTAAAATTTCATAATTTTTTATTACAAAATATCAGAAATGCTTTGCCTTTTCAAATTGAATCAAAACATCATTTCGGGTTGGCTTGACATTAAACTGTGTCTCCCTGAACTATGCAGTACCTAAGCTGTGCTTTGGGCTAGCAGGGAGGTTGCTCATACCAACTAGGTGTCCAGCCTCCCATCTGGGTTGCATCATGGAAGATACAGGCAAATATTTTTAGCAAAATTAACATATACTCAAAGCTACATTTTCAGTGAAAATTAAGAACATGGCTGTACTTCTGTATGATTGCTACCAGTTGCTGGATTTTAGATCACCACCACACTTGAGTGTCTATATTCTATACCAGTTTGTCAGACTGACTAAATTATTGTTCCTATTTATTCCAAACTTATAGGTCACATGCAAGTCCTTGGCAAGTCTAGATCAGTCAAATCCATGACACCGCTCTACCTCCCCAGGCTTCTGTGAGGTGAAGTGACAATCTTTGTATTGGGAGAAGGTAGATGGAGAGTCTCCCTCATCTAACTCTGCTGACTTTGCCAGGTAGGGTATTATGGTATCATTCTATTGTGGTTTCTTTTGTGCTCCTCCACACTGAGAGCAGGATGACCCTGATGTCACCAATGACCATGCAGCATCAGGGAAAGGAAGAGGGTTACTGGGATTCTAGCACCAGTGTGGATCCGCAGGGCCCTCCTTACAGGTAACTTGTCATCTATAGATTTAGTGGTGAACCCATGGCTCATCATTCCACCTTGACAGAACAGTTTGGGATAAATTCTACAAAGGTGGGTTGGGGGGGCAAAATTGATAGTAGAGAAATAGATTAGTAGGTTTCCTCTTCACCCACCAATCTTGATTAGTCTCTACATCTTTTGACACTATTGTTTAAGGGGTTAAAAGCCTGGCTTCCTTAATTTTTGGAGGAGGTGGGGGGGTATGAGGGGTTGTTGTTGACTAGAAGAATTGAATTGTATTTTACATACTGAAAGCTGTGAAATAGTCAAAACACCACTGCCACATGATCAACTGTTTCCATCTCATTAACTACAAAATGGAGTTTACTGAGCTAAGAACAGACTTTGCTTTGGCTCAAATATTGACAAAGAGTGAACATTATCAGCAAGTCCTATTTAAAGCTTAAAGCCAAAGGAAAATAAACCAGTGCTGAAACTTACTAGTATATGGAAACTGGAGAGCTTTGACTTCAGGCTTCCCATGGTTTGAACCTAACAACTGCTCTGAAGTCAAGTTACCTTTTGTAATGGGAAAAGAACCCATAGTCTCGATTAATCTAACAACTGCTCTGATTTGAACCTAACAACTGCTCTGATTTGCTGTTACTGTATGACTTGATCCTATGTTTTACAACCCCTTGCATTTATTTTCATTCCATTCTGTAAGTTCACCCATCTTCGAAGCATCTGAGGAAGTGGGATCTTCTCCTATGAAAGCTCATGTGAAAAATAAATCTGTTAGTCTTAAAGTGCCACATGACTCCTTGATATATATATATAGTAGTGACTGGATAGCGTAGCAGTTAAGAGCGACGCCCTTTGATACGGGAGACCGGGGTTCAAATCCCGGTGGGTACCTGTCTACCTTCCCAGTAGGGGTCCTTGGGCAAAAGACCCCCTAATGCCTCACTTGCCTACCTCGAATATGAGAGTGACACGAACTAGGAGAGTCATGCCGGCTCGGCCGTTGCCCGGATTAACAAGGTCCGTGCCACATGTTGGGGAACCAGGACAATCTGACGATAAGTGGGCTACTGGAACAAACCATGCATGGATGAGACAAGAGAACCTGGAATTGATGGAATGCTACTACAACAGCAGACCTAATGAGAGGGGATATATGAAACGTATGAGGGAAATATGGATGGACAAAAGACCTACATCCACACTAACTGAGAAACAGCTAGTTACCCAACGCTTCAACATAGTAAAGAGGCAGCTGCTCTCACAACTGGAGATAGACCAACTCCACATTACCTCCCAGGCTCAAGAAGAAGCCCTAGAAGAACAACTCGATGTACTGCCACCCCCTCCATTACAGAACACAGCAGCTGATATGAGGCATAAGATCATGGATAAACTAGCTACAGTCAACCCTTGAGACCCATTACCAAGGCTCGTGGGAAAAGTACCATCAGATAGTATGCTAGAAGATGCGAATAGAGCCCTAACGACAATTCCTACTACCACCATCACTGAAACCAATGAACTGGTATACGCTACAGCCTCTGTAATCCTGGAGATGCTTGGCTTACACAATCAAGAACAGCAGCAATACATACCCTCCCTGGAAAATGAGGTTGGAGGATGAGATCAAGGCAACCCAGAGAGAAGTTAGCTGGCTGGTGGAACTACAGAAGGGTGTAGAGATTAAGGATAAGACTTGGCTACTGAGAAAATACAAGGGCCTGACTCCATCTGAAGCCCTAGAGACTGCTAAGCAAAGGCTCACAGCACTGGCCACCAGGCTAAGGAGATACACTAGAGAAGCAGGGGCCAAAAAGATAAATGCCCTGTTCTCCAAAGAACCATCCAAGGTGTACTCCCAACTGCAGTGCAACAACACAATAACAGCAGAGCCACCAACAGCAGAAACTGAAGAGTACTGGAAGAACATCTGGGAGAAAGAGAAGACTCATAACACCAGTGCAAAGTGGCTGCAGGACCTGAGAACAGACCACAGCAATCTCCCAGAACAGGAACCAGTCACCATCACAATAGCCAACATCCAACAGCGGGTCAAGAACATGAAGAGCTGGACAGCACCTGGCCCCGACATGATCCACACCTACTGGCTAAAGAAACTAACAGCAGTGCATGTACGCCTAGCAGCACAGATGAACCAGCTGCTAGCAGCAGGCTCCCACCCAGACTGGCTAACACAAGGAAGCACAGTGCTGATCATGAAAGACCCCCACAAAGGAACAGCACCATACAACTACCGGCCAATAACCTGCCTCCCCACAACATGGAAAGTCCTATCAGGCATCATAGCCGCCAAGCTACAGGACCATGTGGGCCAGTACATGAGCACAGCTCAGAAGGGCATTGGGAACAACACCAGAGGCTCAAAACACCAGCTGCTCATAGATAGAGCAGTCGTCCAAGACTCAAGGTCTAGACAGACCAATCTGAGCACAGCCTGGATTGACTACAGGAAAGCCTACGACTCAATGCCGCACACATGGATCTGTGAATGTCTGGCGCTATACAAAGTCAACAGGACACTAAGGACCTTCCTCAAGAACTCAATGGGACTGTGGAAGACAACACTGGAAGTCAACTCAAGACAGCTTGCACAAGTGGCCATCAAGTGTGGCATATACCAAGGTGATGCGCTGTTCCCGCTGCTGTTCTGCATTGGCTTGAACCCCCTCAGCCAGATAATCACAAGGACTGGCTATGGATACAAGTTCAAGAGTGGCACTACCATCAGCCACCTCCTCTACATGGATGACATCAAGCTGTATGCTAAGAATGAACGAGACATCGACTCGCTAATCCACCTGACACGGATCTACAGTGAGGATATTGGGATGTCATTCGGACTGGAGAAGTGTGGCCGGATGGTAGTAAAGAGAGGGAAGGTAGTCAAGACTGATGGGGTGGAACTACCAGCAGGCCACATAGCAGACATACAGACCAGCTACAAGTACCTTGGCATCCCACAGTCACATGGGACTCACGATGAGGAGGCAAGGAAGACAGCAACATCCAAGTGCCACCAGAGGATAAGACAGGTCCTGAAGAGCCAGCTCAATGGGAAGAACAAGATCCACGCCATCAACAGGTATGCCCTGCCAGTCATCAGATACCCTGCCGGTATAGTGAGCTGGCCAAAGGAGGACATGGAGGCTGCCGATGTGAAGACCCGGAAGCTCCTCACAATGAACGGAGGTTTCCACCCCAAGTCCAACACCCAGAGACTGTACTCCAGCCGGAAAGAAGGCGGGCGGGGTTTGGTGAGTGTCAAAGCCACTGTCCTGGATGAAACCCAGAGCATCCAGGAGTACATCAGTAAGATGGCACCCAAAGATGAGCTGCTGAGAGAATGCCTGAGGCAGCAGCAGACATGGGAGGAAGATCAAGCAGAAGAAATGCCATGGCAAGACAAGACCCTGCATGGAATGTACCATCGACAGATAACTGAGGTGGCTGACATTGGGAAATCCTCCCAGTGGCTGGAAAAGGCTGGACTAAAAGACAGCACTGAGGCACTGATCATAGCAGCACAAGAACAGGCACTGAGCACCAGATCCATTGAAGCAGGGGTCTACCACACTAGACAGGACGCAAGGTGCAGACTGTGCAGAGAGGCCTCAGAGACAGTCCAACACATAGTGGCAGGATGTAAGATGCAGGCAGGAACAGCATACACTGAACGGCACAACCAAGTAGCTGGCATTGTGTACAGGAACATCTGCACAGTGTATGGGCTAGACCCTCCCAAGACCAGATGGGAGATCCCACAGAAGGTCGTGGAGAATAACAGGGCTAAGATCCTGTGGGACTTCCAGATCCAGACAGACAGGCAGGTACTGGCCAATCAACCAGACATCGTGGTAATAGACAAGGACCAGAAGACAGCAGTGGTGATAGATGTAGCAGTGCCAAGTGACAGCAACATCAGGAAGAAGGAGTATGAGGAGCTGGAGAAGTACCAGGGCCTGAAAGAGGAACTAGAGCGGATGTGGAAAGTGAAGGCCAAAGTGGTCCCGGTGGTGGTAGGAGCACTCGGGGCTGTGACTCCGAAGCTGGGAGAGTGGCTCCAACAGATCCCAGGAACAACATCAGAGCTCTCTGTCCAGAAGAGTGCAGTGCTAGGAACAGCTAAGATACTGCGCAGAACCCTCAAACTCCCAGGCCTCTGGTAGAGGACCCGAGATTGAGGATGACACATACCACCCATAGGGGGTGAGAGAGTTATATTTATATATATATATATATATATATATATATATATATATATATATATTTTTTTTTTTTTTTTGCTGGACTAGGCTAAAACGGCTATCCCTTGGAGGTTCACACAGACACCAGGCCCTAGTTTATACTTACCAAACTTTTCAGCTGCAGTCAATGGGAGATATGCAAGGCATGTAAATATCTTGCACATTTGCCAACAACTTGCTAAGCTATTGCTACACATTCACATAAGCCAACCAGAAATGCCTTGCGGTCAGCTTACAGCAACTCCATTTCTGGGAATGGAGTTACTATGGTGATTTCCAGAGCAATTCAGCGAGTTTATGCTGACCACTGAATTACACTAAGAAGATTGCTCATGTCAGCAATTTTACCACCATCAGTATAGACTTACCCTAGGACACTATTTTTCAAAGTTCTTAGCATCCTCACATTTTAAAAGTTCAAAGCATAGTTCTTTCAGTTGCAATTCTGCAGAGCAGACTAAAGTCCTCAAGTGTGGCACCCAGAAAAATGAAAAAAAACAATTGGCAACCACCTGAAAAAAATTTTGCCCAGCATCACACAGGAATGCTGGCAGAGGCCAAGATAGAAGCCAGTTCTCCAGGGTAGTATTGAACAGAGGTGTTGCTGGCGCTGGGCACGCCAGGGCATGTGCCCCAAACCCCAGAGCCGGTGCCCCAGATCTCCGGCCCAATCAGGCCGGAGATCTGGGGCCCAGCCGCCTGTGGCCACAGCGCCCCATCCCCGGCTGGGGATCTGGGGCCTGGCCCCCAGTGGCTGCGGTGGCCCCATCCCCGGCCAGGGATGTGGGGCCCAGCTGCCCATGGCGGCCCCATCCCTGGCCGGGGATGCGAGGCCTAGCCACACGCGGTGGCACCTGGGCCTGGCCAGGGGCGGGGCCTTCAGGCTGGGGCGGGGCCTGTGGGCTGTCGCCTGGGTCCGTCCCCCAGCCAGCAATGCCCCTGATATTCAATTATGTTAACCACGAAACTGTGCTTTCTCTTCCTGTTATCCTTGGTTTCACTCATAATGATACATTGTTCAGCTTCTGCAACTAGCTTAGCAGGTTTACCTACACATCTTTGTAGGGCAGGATCAAGGCGAGGGAGGGTGCACCCCATGTGGGCCTTCCCATTCTCTCACCCCATGCTAGAGGGTGGCAAGGTCAGAGTGTTTCAGAGGTGGCTGGGGAGGGTCGTGTTCCCCAGTGCTGAAGGCCGGCCCTGCTGCAGGGAGCTGTGTGGTGATGACAAGAGGGTGGAGGGCGGCAGGCCAGCACAAGCCAGCACTGCTGCTGGAGGCAGGGGAGGGACGAGCCAGAGGCTCCTACAGACAGATGAGGCAGCCCTGGGCTGAGCAGGCAGCCTGAAGGTGATCACAGCAGCTAACCACTGAGGCCGACTGGGCTGGATTCTTGGGGGATCACAGGGCCTCACGTTAGACTGGGGCAAGGGGATCAAGCCCCTGCATCTTTGATTCAGCCTCAGAACAAATCTATTGTATACACTGAATGAGGCAGGGGTCTTGGGTAATAAACACTACACAATTATGCAATTAATTGCATCATAATGTATCTGTACCAAGGTGCTGAAGTTAAGGTAACACCGGCATCCATAATTCTGACATTTCTATCCAGATTGCTAAAGTCAATCACTCACAGTATGTCTACACTTATAATTTAATTTGAATTAATTAGGAGCAATTTGAATTAAATGAATGCATGGCCACACTGGCTTTCATTAATTCAAACTAAGGAATGCCTTAGTTCGAACTGATGAAAGCTAACTTTGAAGTCATAAAAGCTTGCTTAACTTCAAAGTGATGGTTAATTCAAACTCATTAGTTTGAATTAACCCAATGTAGCCATGTTAATTCAAACTAACAGTTAGTTCAAATTAGCCAAGGCTTGAATTTCCCTATGCAATAGCGCTCCCTACCTAATTCGAACTAGCAAGTCCTGTGCATGGACATGCTAGTTCGAATTCAGGTTTCTAGTGTGGCCATATTAATTCAAATTAACTTAATTCAAACTAATTATTAGTTTGAATTAAGTTAATTTGAACTAACCTATGTGTAGAAATAGCCTCAGTGTTTTAATTAGGGTTTTCAAAATATTGAAGTAGTTTGATTCATTGTAGTTTTAATCACACTGTTAAACAATACTAATTTAAATTTATTATAAGTATGTAGCAAATCATTTTAAATATGATTTCAATTACAGAGTTGAAAGTGTACCATGTTCATTGTACATTACAAATGGTTTGACTGTAAAAAGAAATGCTCTTTTACAATTTACCTCATACAAGTAATAGAGTACAATCTATCATAAAAAAGATCAGAACCTTCATCTGAGAGTTTAACATATCTGCACTCAGAAACAAAATATAAAATTTTAATGCCTACAAGTCAAAGCATGAAGGGTCATATAAATGGGCTGCATATCTGACACGTAGATATGCAATGCCAGCTACAGCAGTGTCTGGTCTCACTTTCTTGTGACATTGTTGAATGACTAATTTCACTTTCTGGTGATATTGTAAATAGATGGACAGAATTATCTTACATAACTATAAACAAACTTGGCTGTGTTAATGATTTGCTGAGCAGGAAGTAGAACTGAGTGGCCTGATATAAGATGAATTAAATATACTATTTTTGTGTATCTTTTTTCCAGTGTGATTAATCACTACTTTTTGATCTAGTTAACTTGCTTTGCATTAATGGCATGCATTAACTGCTGTTAACACAATGTTAAAATTAGTGTTGTCAATTATGTGCAGTTTCCTAAGTGTTTACAAACAAACTGGAAACAGGAAAAACCTACACAATAATGCCAACATGTGGCATTATAATGACACCTAAAAGGGTCATTAGCAGAGGTGGAACTTTTAGGTCTGCTGCATCCACAACACAGTCATCTCACACCTGAGCTAACAGAGTAAGAGATAGTAGTACTAGTCTGTCATCTTCTATTTGTACAAACAGGAAAGGGGAATCTGTCTCTTTCTTTCTCTCTCACCTGCCCACACTCCCCCCAGACACATGGGTTTAAACAAATATTTGTTGGCAGCAGAGGAATGAGATGACTCAAGATTCTCAAAATAATTCCAGACTCTGACAGTTTGTGTTTTAATAGCCATTCTTCTGGCTCAGCCCATCCAACTCTCTCCATGTCCTTTTCCTTCCCCATCATGCCTCTTTGCCACCTCTGTTCCTTTTCCTAGCCAGTGCAATACTTCCCCCCCACCCCCATTCTCCTCTCCTTGAACAGTCACTCCTTCCATCTCACTGTCTTCCAGTCATACTTCCTCCTATGTTTGCCACCCTACCTTCATCTTCCCTGCCTCTCACACTGCTCCCATTCCACTTCAATTTCTTTGTCCAGCCAATTCCAATTATCCTATTACATCTCTATCTGCACACTTCCAATTTCAGTCTTTCCACACAGACTTATTGTACCAATTTACTCTGTTTGCAAATACACCCAATTCCAGCTGTTGTTTTCTTCACATTCAAATCAGGCAGCTTCCTCCTGGCTGCCTCCTGGATGTCAGGGGTGGGTGGAAAACATGAAGGAGAGAACCAGGCTGTGTCTGCTCTCCGTCCCAGGGTCAGTCCCTGGCTGCTGCAGCATTTGAAAAATACCACTAAATCCTTGTCAGTGCACTAAGCAGGAGCATTCTCACACAAAAAAACATTTTTTATCTGTTATACTTTACCAAGTCTGAGCATGCATAAACTGCAATTTGTGCATATTGTGGTGTGGTGTTGTTTTTTCTTTTATTTTTTTTATTTTTTCAAACAGCCCATTGCTGATATGAAGGCTATCCCACTATCAAATTTCAAGTCCCATCTTCAAAGCATGCTTAAAATGTGGCAAAAATATAATAAATTGAATTCTAATTGGATGTTACTGGGCAAATTTAAATCAGACAGGGGTGCAAATGCAGCCTATTAAATTTGTAAAATCAAAGATACACTTGCAGGGAATTATGCAATAGAAAAAAGTTTGGTTTTTCCAATAGGTAGTGAACTGCTAATATTCAACTAACTCTAATCCAGGGCTATTCAAATCTTAGTGTGGGCTGCATCTTAAAAATATAGATATCTATGTTAAAAGCTGCCACCTAACAGTCAATTGCATGTCTATCCTGATCAAATGCATGTCTATCCTGTCATCTTCAATGATGACACACATGTAAGAACTCAAGCAATACCTTCCATGAAAGAGTAACATTGGGGAACTTGTGTGATTCAGCTACTGGAAACAAAGAAGGCAACAGCCCATGTGAGCAGTCTCCTCTCAGCAAACTACTATCAGTAGCCCAAGAATGATGATTTCTGAACAGCTACTTCTAGTCAAAATCACATGCTGTTCACAAGTCTGGTGTCAAATCTTTGAAGTACAAAGAAATCATTGTGGAAAGAGTTGAATACTTAAATTCCATGGGAAAGTATGAACTCCCAATGTCAGGGAAGCAAGAGTGAGTGGTTACTTCTGACTGATTTTTAAGCCAAAATTCACTACAATCTTTTAAATAGAATACAAATGAGTAAGACTGCAGTTATGAAAACACACATTTACACTAACTACACTAAAGCTACAAAACGTAAACAAGAACAACAATGAAATATCCTATCAAACAAACAAACAAACCAATGCCAGTAAACACAAATTCTTCCCTGGAGGAAAAATTATGAGAGAACAAATGAACTAGCTGAGCAAAGTAAAGAGCAAGCCAGGAAGGACCACTGTGATCATCCACTCTGACTTTCTGTACCACATAGACCCCCAAGCTCCCCAGGAACTGAATAGGTATCTAAACACAAAACTCTCTGGGAGGTCTAGCTATATGATTTAAAAATTAAAACCAATTCCAAAAGCAGGTTACAACTAAATAGATATTGAGGTATTGGATCACAGTCATTTTATTTCTTTAAAGCAGTGGTTTTCAAACCCCAGGTCAGGGCGGGGCAGTCACAAACCCTCTGGTACTAGGTGGCAGCATCCCCTGCTGCCATTGCCAAAAGATTAATTGTTGTGTCATGGACATAAATGATTTTTTTTCAATTTGATCCTGAGGAAGAAAGTCTGAAAACCACTGCTTAAAAGTATGTGCCGCAAAATTAGTTGTCAATGACTTGCCACGTACAAGAAAAACAGGAATATTTAAAACAGTATCACTATGACCAGCTATAAATGTTAATGGTAAAGTAGAATTTTAAGTTTCAGAAGTCAGGGAGACTATGAAAATATTTGGAGAAACTATGGGAAAATCTGTTTAAAATTGTATTTCAAGTTCTATCTCTGCTTAGGGATGGTCCATACATAGCAGCAACCTAGGCAGTCGCCTAGAGTGCCAACACCTACAGGGCACCACAGGCTGGGGCTGGAGTCAGCAAGCCCATTCCATCCTGCTCTGCACATGGCCTAAGGAGGAGCAAGGCAGGAACCTGTGGTTCAGGTGGCTGGCTCTGCTCCAGGTAAGTGGTGGGGGGGTGGTCTAGGGAGAAGCACCACTGCCAGGGTCCAGCCCTGGCCAGGGAGCAGTGCCGCCACCATGATTCAGCCCCGTCAAGGAGAGGTGCTGCTGCTGGCATTCAGCCATGGGCAGGGAGCTGGCTCTGGATAGGGAACAGTGCTGCTGCCAGGGCCCGGCCCTGGCCAGGGAGTGGCACCACCACTGCGATTCAGCCATGGTAAAGAATGGCACTGCCACCAGCATCTGGCTGTGGGAGCAGATCTGGCTACGGCCAGGGAGCAGCAACACCACTGCCCAGTAGGAAGCTATGCTGCCAGCCAGCATCTGGCCACAGGTGGGGATCTGGGGAGCAGTGCTGCTGCTACAATTTGGCCAGGTAGCCTGGGCAGTGCCTGCCCGCTACATGACCAGGTTTGGGGGAGGGTGCTAGGGGAATTGGAAGGGACGACCAACAATTCAGTCTGGCTTGGGCCTTTGGGGGGTCACCAAAATCAGAGGTGTCTAGGGCAACAAAAAAATTTCAGCTGGCCCTGTCTCTGCTTATCATCATGGACCTGTGATGAAGTCACTTTAAAGAGGATTTTTGTTGGGAAGAAAAATAAATAAATTTAGGGACCAAAATTCTACCTTCAGGTATCTGAGTGAAAACTACCATTGACATCAATGAGCATTTTAGGTGATTGAGGAAATTTTGGCTTTACACTATGATAGTTTAGAAAAATGTGGAAGTGAGAGGTACTATGCAAAGGATATTTTCTCCCTTTTTAAATAATGAGATAACACAGAGTTATCTTCAAACATCAGCAGAATGCTGGAGCATTCATTGACTGTATATACATTATAGTACTCTCTACACCAGCAAAAAAACCCTGGATATCAGGGATTATATGGTTTATAGTAGGTATCATGCCTGTATTAGAAATCTATTTGTTTTTTGTGTGTGTTCCAAGTGATTTGTTCTTAAGGCAATCCCAGACAGGGTGTCCACAAAACTATTGTTCCTCTTGATGGCTCCCATCAGGGGTCTCCCATCTGCAGTGGGCCCAAGAAGAAATCTGTTTAACAGCTACACAGACTGACCATGTGGCCCAAATCCATTTTGATCTGACAAGGACTCTGAGATAAAAGGCAGGGGACTCATCTTCAGTTTTGTCTTTAGTCTTCAGTGTTCAGTCTGTCAGCAATCAACAGCCTCCTGTGGAGCTATTCTTCTGGGACTGAAAAAAAGACTGAGACCTACCTAGCTGCTGCTGCTGGGTGCATACCAGAGGAGTGGAACTAATCTGCAAACTACAGGTTCTTCTTCGAGCGCTAATGGGATACATTCAGTATCAGGTGCATCCATGCCACAGCACACGATTGGCCAGAAACTTTTTAGCCCTGGCCTCTCAGGACAGGGCTGGTGGCCAAGGGCGTTGCTGGTGCCTGGCACATGGGGCCTATGCCCAGAATCCCGGTGCCAGTGCCCCTGGTGCTGGCAGGGCCCCTGCCTCTCCTGGTCTCTGGCCAGATCCAGCTGGAGATCCGGGGCCCAGCCACCCACAGCGGCGGCGGCGGCTGCTTCTGGCCCCTTCCTAGGCCAGGCGGCCCCACGGCTGTGGCTGCCACTCCCTGCCCTGTTCCCAGCCAGGGGTGTGGCCTGCAGTCAGGGGACAGGGCCTGGGCTGTTGCCCCGGGTCCTTCCCCAGGGCAACGATGCTCCTGTTGGTGGCCAACACCCCCTGGCCACTCTGTGGCTATATACATGGCTGCAGCCCTGCTCCTCCTCAGTTCCATTTTCTGCCCTCAGCAACTGTTACGGAACAGCCCATTTCTTGCTTTTATGCAAGTGCCTATCTGTCTGCTCCATTTTACGAGCCACTCTCACTGGAAAATCTGTTTGTGGGCATTGCCAGCACTCCTACTGAGTCCTTCCAACCGAAACCTGGACCCACTCCCACCTGCCGCCTAACAGCTTGGGGTTCAAATCTTTGTGAGTTGTGGCAAGACCTTCCTGAGGGACAATCCCAATGGAAAGTGTCTTAAATGCCTGGGTGAGCTTCACTGGGTGGATTATACTCCATTTCCAAATCCTTTAAACAAACGACTCAGGAAGAGAGGGAGTGAAGGCTGCATAACATTGCCAAGTAATGGGCCCTGCAGCTGACACCGGGTACATCTGTCGCACTTGAGGATTTACCAGCACCGCACCCTGGGCTGGCACCGGAGCCCTCTCAAAGCCACTCGCCGGCTGTGAATAAAGAGCTGTCATCGGCATCAGACTCAGCACCATCTCAGTACCATGTGATCTTGTTGCTGGCACATCCTCTCCAAAGAAAGGGCCAGAGCAACTGAGCTACGCGCGTTAGCAGAAGCTCGACGTGACAGTCAGCACCAAGGCCCTCTCAGCGCTGCTCCCCGGCAGAACTTAGGTAAGCACACTCGACATTAACTTAAGCACTGAAACTCCGGTCCCGTTTTTGGCTCTCCCCTCTGGGGTGAAGGCCTGGAGCCTATCATGGTACCATTCATTCACACCAGACCTTTGAAACAGTGGCGGCTTTTCGGCTCCTGAACAGGCTGACACGCCACTGAAGCACATGATAAGTCCGTCTTCCTTCCTTCCACTTTACCCAGCACTGGGGGGGTTGCCACTCACTCGTTGGCCCCCCATGCCACTGTGTAAGTGGGGGCTCCAACCCCTATGGCACCGACACCCTTGCCTCAGCACCGCAAAGAGATCTGAGAGTGCATTCCTTGGGCCTGGCCTCTTAGTGAAGGGTCCCCCACAGTGGGTACTTCCTGATACCACACTCAAAGCTTCTTACCTCCCACTGAGGCCTTGGAAGGGGAGTTCCAACTCAATACCATAGCCCTGGGAGAAGGCAGCCTGGTACTGGGTTTGTCCCTTCTCCCAACTGGAGTCATGAACCCAGGGCCAGGGTCTTACAGAAAAGACCCTACCACACTTTGACCCCCTTCACTGGGTCACTGCCTACCTAGGGTCAGGGTCACACCACTTGAGGGAGACCAGGACCCCTTATTTGACCTGGGGTTTGCACCTTTTCTGGTCGCCATTATGATTTATCCCCCCTTTGTACTCATGTCCTTGACATCACTCAGACACACTGGCCAGAGCTGTCTTGATTCACCACCCCCTACCCCCTGGGCTCCTAGGAGTCCCAGGAGGTTTGACCTCCTGGGTAAAAAGGGCCTATTCAACTTCAGCTTTTCAGTTGAAGATTGCTAACCATCAGACCCTGGTTAAAACATATTCCCAAGATGTGTGGGATGCTGTGAACTGTTTTAGCAGCTCCCTCTCACATGAAAATGTGGAGCATTAGGATGCCTTCATCAAGGAAGGCGCCTTGGCCTCACATGATGCCCTTACAGTGTGTTGGGATGCTTCAAACACGGCCAGTCACGACATTGAAATAGCTGTGGTTATACGCTGAGCAGCCTGGCTTCAGGATTTTGAACTCTCCCAGGACTTACAGCAGGCCATATTAGACTTCCCTTTCAAGGGACAATCCTTCTTTGCCCCAGCCACTGACTCCCTTATCCGTAACAACTCTGCCCATAGGTCAGCCCTCAGAGCCCTGGGTATACTTACTCCCCAGATGCCTCAATGTTCTCCCAGCCCACTGTGACCCACGAATGCTTGGGGGAGGCATCCTTGCTGTACTCCCCCCCCCCCCACACAAGAGAAACGGCTACCTTTTAGGAGCCTTTGAACCATGGGATGAGGGTCCCCTTTTTCCCTTGTTATAGGTGATCAAGTCCAACAGGGTCACCTCTCCCTCCATCAAACCCTTGAACTTCAGGGCAGTACCCTAAATGCTTTTGTTGAACGCCCCCTTGCAATCAGCCTCAGGATATGTCTTCCTTCTCTCCAGTAACGGTGCATCTCCCTCTTCCCTTACCATACCCTTTGGGTCAACTAAGGCCCTGGCAACCAGAGAACTCTATCCACATGTGCTTGGTTCCAGTTGCATATGCCCTTGGTGGAAATCCAGGGGTGATAAGAGATATGAGAAGGAGGTAAATGATGCCCCACCCCCACAAAAAGACCTACTATAGCTCTCTGGGAGAAGGGGAGGATACCTACACCCATCCTCATACCCAGAGGCCCTTCCCTTCACCCCCCCCACACACCTCAGCCAACTCTTTCCCAGTTGGGCACACTGGGACGGGTAAGCTCCTGTGTCGCTATCCTGCGAGCACTCCTTATTTGTGTTGGCCTGCAATGGATCTTGTGGGAAACTACTGTGGGATGTTGTACTCTCCCCCCTAAGTGACGGGTAAGGGGGCAAGCTTGTACCCTTTTGTCCTCTACCTTCTCCATCCTCGCCTTCCCAGGTGGTGCCCCCTTTTAATCTCAGGGCCATGCTCTTCAGACTTGTATTAGGCCTTTTGCCTGATGGATCCTCGAGCCTCACCATAGGGGTTTTGCCTCTTCACCTCCTACCCTTCCTCCTCAAGGATGTTCACCACATCACATTGGTCCTTCTGCCCATGGGCAAACCTCAAGTTTAGCTCTAGACTGGAACCCTCTTCTGCTCTGGTACCTCCCTCTAACCAGGCAAGGGATGCTTTCCACCAAAAGCCCAGACAGCCATCAGGGAGCTGCCTTGATCTTTCTATGGCAGCTCCCTCCTCCCTAAAATCACAACAAAGGGAGATGGAAGAGGATAGAACTCTTAACCACCATCGGTATTAATACACCTGAGTGAGCCCATTTGAGGACCCGTGGTCCTTAGCTCAGGGTTAGTTCCCCTGCAGAACTCTGGTTCCCAAGGGAACTTACAAACTCTTGAGAGCCTGATGCCTTATGAGTGATGCTTTTGTAATGACTCCTCTTGCCCTCTGTGTTCCTTTGAGGACACAGTGGCTTCACTCTTGTTTTTCCCTTAGTAGGGGTTGCCTTATGCTCTCCTCCCCCCTCCCTGGGGTCTCTCTCTTCCCTTCTTCTGCCTGGGACCTGCCCAAACCTTACCCCTTCCAATAGGTGGGAAAGTTCACCAATGACACCCCTCCCCTCTCTGAGCAGGCATTACAGACCACATCCGCCTTGCGTCTTGGCTAAGTCATTGTCTTCTCTGTCCATCAGGAACTATGCAAGTTGTCCTGTCGCAGGTAGGGCCCAACACCTACACGCACCACTGGAGATGGGTCAAACAGCCATAATATGAAGGTTGACTGCCTTCCCATATACAGCATGAGAGGAGAACTGAGAATATCATGTGAGCCACGTCCCCCCCCCAACACTCCAATTCCGAAGCTTGGAGCTTGACCCTTGGGGTGGACCTGACCCGTCTATAGAGACAGCTGGATACCCCTTCCCTCAATTCAGCACACCTCTCCCTATATGAGTCCATGTATCAGGAGAGTAGAGTATGGGGGCAAGGGAGAGAAATGTGCACTTAGCCTTGAAATTGCATAAGCCACTTCCAGAACCTCACAACGGTTTCTCACCACCCCTGTCTCAGGTCATTCCCCTGCCCCTTTGGTCAGGGTGACCTAACATGGGAATTCAAACACCTTTCCTCCAGTTTCTCTGTTTTCACTCCCTGGTCATTCAACACTCATGACCTCTGCCGTTTGGCTTCTCTCCTGATGCAAGGATGGGTGTACCTAAGACCCCCCCCTTCTCCTACTATAACCTATTGAAGGGTGGACTCTAAAGAAGGGCCCTTCTGGGATGCCCACTTCTCTCCTTATGATGACATACTTGATGGAGCATGTCTGACATTTTTGGGCCCCAGAGACTGGCCTGACAAGTGTCTAGGCCTCATTCTGGGGCCCTCCGTCCATTCCCATGTGTCAACAAATGGAGGAGCGGGGGTCCCCAGCTACTCCTTCCTCATTATTTTTTTCCTATATTATCTTCCATATCAAGGTGGGATGCCTTAGCTTAAGGTGCCTCTTATCAATCCTGCCCTTGGCATGTCCTGCCAGTATGTCAATGGGGAAAGGCCATTTGCCTACCCCCCATTTGGTCAAGAAGTGATGTGTTCCCTGCCCCCAGTCTTGGTTAGTAACCTAACCCAACTGACCCCCTTTGGGGTTAAGGCGGCAAGGGCAACAATTATCCCACCCTTGCTCATCACCTGCAGCTTTAGGAGCCTATTGCTCTGGATCACGACTGCCTTTCTCAGGAGTCGATTCTACTAGGGTAGGGCAACCCTTTTACACTAGATGGGCTTGCTGGTGACAAAGGTGCTCTTTTGCTATTATGATATAGCAAGTTCCCCAGTAATGAACCGGGGACTGCCCCATTGGAGTTCTAGTCTCCTGAAAGAGTGAAAAATGACTCCTCGGCGTGTCCGTAGGCATTTGCCTGGCAGCCCACTGCTTCTTCACCCAATTTTGGGTGCTATGCCATTTGTGGCTAGCCGGGTTGACAGCAGATAAGGTTCTAACTCCACCCACCTTCCACAGTATGGCTAGCAGTCACCTAATACTGAATGTATCCAAGCAGCGCTCAAAGAAGAATGGTTGGTTACTTACCAGTAACTGTCCTTCTTCGAGGTGGGTTGTTTAGATTCATTCAGAACTCTCCCACCGTGCCCACTACTCAGAGATAGCGGCTAAAAGGGACTGAAGAGGAGGAGGGCTTGTTACCAACTTTGCCCACCCACTCGGAGTATGCTCATTTATTAGGGTTACTTTCTCTTTGGGGAAGATGATAATTTTATTAGTGTGCTGCTTGTGTCACTTGTGTTTCTATATAGGTGCATCTGAGCAGACCAGGTCTATCAGCACTCTCAGCTGACCCCTTCTGTGTCCTTGAACTCAGTAGGCTGGGTCACACAGCACTTCTCAGCTGCTACCCTTATATGCCCCTGGACTCAAACAGGCTGGGTCAAAACAGCACTCTTCAGCTGTCACCCTTATATGCCCCTGGAGTCAATCAGGCTACTATCCCCATCAATGAGCAAACCTTACAGGGTTGTGGGCATCACAGGGATCTTTGGCTACATAATAGAAGCGTTGCTGCAAAGCGATATAAAGAAACCAAGACCACAAAGGAGAAGGAATGATGTCTTAGAAGAGTCTGGAAACTGGCTTGATAACAAAAGGCATTTTATTGCTAGGTATCTAAAACTTGCAATAATAATAATAATTACAAAAGAAGAGAAGAATACCCCAAAATACCCAGTTACAGCATTGATAAACATACAAGGAAAGAAAAACACTCAGCTACAATATTACCTAGATTCTACTGTATCAGGCCTAGAGAGAGTCATAATTAATAAAGAGGGAGAGAGAAGCTGGCGGGATGGTCTCACCACTCTGTGTAGCAGAAAGGTTTCCGGGTTGTGCAGATCAGGGTCAGAGGCTGGATGGAAACAAAGCTCCCACAGCCATCAGCAAGGAAGATAAAAAGCCAAATCCCAGTGAAAATGATACAGCTTTAGATCCAAGCATCAGGACTCAGGACTCAGTCCAGACTCAGACAGGATCCAGTCAGAACTTGCACAGGACACACACTATTGTACTGTTGGATGTGGGTAAAGCTTTTTTTTTTTTTTAAGGACTTGTTTAAGTGGCCAATACACATTCCTGGCTGGGTGTAATGGTTCGGAGAAGCTCATACAATATGGCAGGCTCAATATTTTGTGCATCAATTATCATGTCTATGACTAGAATGGTTTGATAATTGCTGAGTTTGTTCCTGTTGGTATGAGATTCCCCATCAGGCAGTGCTTCCCTGCTTCTTCAATCCCAGAGTTACATGCGGTTCTTGCTTCTTCAATCTCAGGGTTCAGTGCAGTTCTTGCTTTGGAGCCTGGATCTCCATAGTCAGTGCAAATGAAGCTCCATTAACTGTGCTGATAGCTTTTGGATATGGGTAGATAAGGATGTCTCCCATTTCCTACTGTTTTTGGTTTTCAGTTCAAGCAGAGGTTGGGGGATGTGGGGTGGGGGGAGGCACATGCTGGATACTATGCTCTGATTGCTCAAGAACACAGAGCGAACACGTAATAGGCTGTGGCTATATATATAGTCACAGGGTCTCCAGGAGTTGTTGGCCGCCAGCCCTGTCCTGACAGGCTAGGGCTAAGAAGTTTCCAGCCAATTGTCCACTGCGGCACGGACACACTGAATATTGAATGAATCCGAGCAACCCATCTCAAAGAAGGACGATTACTGGTAAGTAACCCACCAATCTTTAAGGATTTGCTTTCTATGGACTCTAAATCATTTGTATGTATGTGTTTCACTTTGACCCTTTAACATCTCTCATGTTTTCTTTTTATATTAAGCCTTTAGTTGTAGTTACTAAAGGATTGGCTGGCAACGTGGTATTTTGGGTAAGATCCAAGCCTATATTGTTCTGGGTAATGTACTGGGAAATCCTCTCTTTGGAAGAGATGCTGAAACTGATTTAGGAATCACTATGTTATTTCTGGTTTGAAAATATAAATGATGTTTATGTGGGACTTTTGGAATTATGGACAGTGATAGAAAGATAAGTGGCATTCTACAACACAATATACCAGGGGCGTTGCTGGTGCTGGGAACGCTGGGGCACATGCCCCGAACACCAGGGCCAGAGTCCTGGATCTCCAGCCCAATCAGGCTGGAGATCCGGGGCCTGGCCGCTGGTGGCTGCGGTGGCCCCGTCCCCGGCCAGGGTCCAGGGTCCTGCTGCAGCGGCCCTGTCCCCCACCAAGGATCCGGAGCCTGGTGGCCCCATCCCCCGCCAAGGATGTGGGGCGTGGCCGCCTGCAGTGGCACAGCGGTACCTGTCCCTGTCCCCGGCCAGGAGGTGGGGCCTGCGGGCCGGGGGCGGGGCCTAGGCCCGTGCCCTGGGTCCCTCCCCCAGCCAGCGACGACCCTGCAATATACCACATTTGAACCATTTTTTTCTGTCATTCAAAGTCAGCACTAGGCAAAGAAGTTACTTGAGCACCTGAGGAGCTCAAGGGGACCCCCCCCCAAATATTAATTATTAGTATGTGTTGGGAGAGAAGCAAAATATTCTTGCTTAGGACCACCAGAGGGCTAGCACTAGAACTGCTGTCATGATTATTCACACAATTTCAGTCAATTATAGATGTAGGTGAATGCTGAATTTGGCATATTTTTTTAACTAGAATTATAGGCAAATATTATCAGAACCAAAAGAGTGCTATTTCCAAATAGAATTTTATTAACAGAGATAGAGTAAACTGATTTCAGCTTCAGATTATTAGTGACACTGGGTCTGCAAAATTATTATAGTCAACTGCTTCTAAGGTGACATTTAGATCACATTTTATATGTTGAATCTATGTGTGTTTAAGCTGGTACATAATATGAAGGCTGTTCATAAACACATTACTCAGACTCACATTCTAAGGTCAGAAGGGACCAATATGATCATTTATTCTAGATCAACTTCCTTCACAATGCAGGTCACAGAACCTTACCTACCTACTCCTGTATAAGTATGATTATGTGTTTCTAACATGGTAACCATACTGTATTTTCAATAAAATATACTTCTTTCCTTTGTAATCCCTCCATTTTGTTGCAAATAGTTAGCTCTTAAACTTACAGTGATTTTATGGCAGACAACTATGATAAACATTTCCAGTCCTCTCTACCTCTCATGAGCTGGGTCCAGGTGTTACAGTTTAATAGCTTTGTGCTTAGTTCCTTTGTATTTCTGTGTTCTGAACAATTACTGGTTCACAAAAATTTAAAACCGTGTTGCTTCTTGGTAAGTGAAACTAGCCTTGCAGTAAAAAGACAAGTTGTCTACATCAACATGTATTTTATTCCATTTAATTGATTACTTTGAAGCCATTCTTTTCCTTTCAAAAAATTATGTGCCTTAAGGGCAGTATGCTGGTAATCAATGGAGAAGGAATAAATTGCCATTATATACACTAATTCTCATGCTAGTGCTTCAAAGAAACAACAGCTTTATCACTTTGGTTGCAGCTAGCATCTCCCCACTATCTGTTCTCCATGAATATATTATCACCAGAGAACTAATATTTCTCTTTCTCTCTCTCCCCACTTATGCAGAATATTCAGCTCACATAGCAGTACATGCTTTTGTAATGGGGTAAGTCTTTGTGCTAACCTATGCATCTCAAATACAATGTTTATGAACATCTATATTCATTATAAAAACAGCCACATGCCCTTTTATGCTAATCTATGTTCTTAGATGGAGCCCAAAAATCTGGAATCTGAGCCTATCATTAAAAAGAATAGTTAAGAAGCCAGTTACAGCTGAACTGTGTATGTTTCCCTTAAAGCAGGGATCTCAAAATCAAATCACCACGAGGGTTGCATGAGGACAGCCCAAGGGCCATGCCACTGAAACCTTTTCATACAATAATACTGCAAATATTAATAATGGCAGTGTCATTATGGGCCATAGGAGATAACTTTAGGGGCTATTTGTGGCCCACAAACCATTAGTTTGAGATCCCTGTCTTAAAGGCATGAGCTGGATCTGTACCCAATCTGATTGTATCTTTGGGACTGAATCCTGCCTTTCTACTCAGACAAATAAAGCTCCCATTGAAGTTAAAAAGTGTACTATCTGGATAAGGATTACCAGATACACCAACACAAGTTTCACGTATATCATTTTATTGTCTTTTTAACTGAAACCATTTTAAAAATAAACATTCACTTCATCTTTCCTTAGGAACCTACTTCCTCTGCATCACTGAAGCAAACATTAATGCTACAGTAGCATCACAAACACTTAAGATAAGAAATGCAGCAAGTGGAATGATGGAGGAGTGACTTGAGAATACAGGGAAAACAACATAGTTACACAAACTAGCTCTGAACTATTTACAGCTTTGGAATCTTTCAAAAACTAGATGCATAAAATAAATTATAATGCTAATATCTAAGAACTTGTCTACACAATGTTGCAATGAACAATGTGTGTGTATTTCTATAGCACACTAATGTGTCATGTGCTAATTAATCCATGTAGACTGCTGATGTGTGCTAAGAATTCTGTAGGGCATTTACAGTGGGGAACTTTTCATGGATACCATCAGAACCTGCACTGACCAATTAGCGCACAACATATTAGCATACTTTAAAAATCACACCCCCAACATATGCATTTCTGCACATTTTAGACAAGCCTTAGTAGAGCTGTGTTTAAACTGTACAAAGTGATGAGTCATAGTACAAATGATTTGGGTGAAGAATTAAAGGGTAGTGGATTTTCAGATTATTTTGTGAGGGTATTCCAGGAGTATGTGTGAGGTTGAATGAAATTATGCAAGTGCTTGTAAGAAAAGGTAACAAATGAGCAATTAAGTTTGGTATCTTTTCATTTAAGACAATTTCTCATGATGCTACATTGTAATACAGATCTCCATTTGGTTACTAGTTATAAACTTTATTATAATTGTCTGAAATCAACAGAATATGTATTTTGATGATGGTGAAAGCTGTCACATCACTCCCAACCATTCCCAAAAAGGAAGCAAGCATTACCCTGAAATTTGAAAGCCTCTCCTAAACTCTACTGAGAGACTTGGGGGGCGGGGGGGAAGCATGCACATCCATTGTCATACTGGACAGGTTGTCATTTTTTTCAAGATTTTAATGCAAGTCTTTCCACTAACCTTTAGTTATTTTTAATAGTTTCATATCTGGTTCATTACTTACTTACAAAAACCTTGCCATCCAGACATGCACTACAGGATTTATTGAGAAAACACTGCTGTTGCAGATTCAACATCACTTTTCATTTTGCTACATGCATGCATTCAGTTTCTCTTTCAATATGGTTAAATTAATCCATGCATGCCAACATTCACAATCTATCATTAAACCAAAGAAAAAGATAAGCCAGAATCCAAAACAGAACAACTCACAGATCCTTTAAAAAAGGGAAGGGGGTCCAATTCTTCTTAACATCTTTTTTTCCATGCCAATGTTGATTCTTTTTTATATTTAAATCAATTGTCCTGCACTCCCTTTTGAGGGTTCTTAATTTTGGTGGGGAGGGCATCCACAGTGTCGTACCAATTGGTTTCCACTTGTCAGCTTCCATATGGGAGTCTGTATGCTGATGGATGTAATACACGCTCCAGATACATCCACCATTCCCTTCTGTTTCTGGTGGAGACCCACAACTGCTTGGTGATTTTTTCAGATCTCTTAATTTGATGGAAAATTTTTAAGCATATGTTTTTCAAATTTTTCTGCCTAATTTTTTGGTAGCACACCAGCTTTTGCTATGTTAACAAGACTATATGTGAGCTGAAAATTCTCAGGGTTTGTACCTCTTTGATTTCTAGATATTGCCAAGTTTAGTGAATACTGTGGATGCCTTTTCTATCTTTGTTGTCACTTGATGTCTGTTGGCTAGCCTGCTGTTATTCATGTAGATGAACTGTTCTATTTTTTTTTTTTTTTGATATTTTTGCCTTCTGTGCAGGTGTTGCTCCCCAAGTTCCGAATTGTGGTGATACTGGCTTGCATAACTGATTTTGAACCCTGCTTTGCTTGCTGTTTGTGGCAGCATTAGTGTAGCTAATACACTTTATTATGCAGTCTGTGGCAATACCAGAGAGAAACAGACCCATTTCATGCCAGTGTTCAGTTTGATCTCTGATTTTTCACCTTTACAGAATACTTAGCACCTTTTTATGGGACTAAAGTGTCATTCTAAGTCATGGGAGTTAACTATTCTACTCTACTTGGCACTGGTGAGGCCTCAGATGGAATAATGTGTCCAGTTTTGGTTGTCACACTTTAGAAAGATATGGACAAATTGTTATTGATCTCATATAGATTCTTTCCAATGATGAAAGGTTCAGAAAACCTGCCCTATCAGGAAGATTGAAAAACTGGATATGTTAAGTCTTGACAAATAAAAGATGCAACTGAGTAGGGAACTTGATAACAGACTTCAAATGTTATAAAGACGGCAGCGATCAATTGTTCTCCATGTCCATTGAAGACAGAGGTAGTGATTGGTTTGATGTGAAACAAGGGACAAATACATTAGATGTTACTGAAAAACTTCCTACCCATAGTGATATACTCTTGAATAGGCTGTGGAATCCCCAGCATTGGAAGAAGGCTGTTAGATAAAACATCTGACATACATGATCTAGGGTTACTTCCTGCCTCAACAGAAGGGACTGGATTTGATGAACTCTCAAGGTTCTTCCTGACCTACAGTTCTCCAATGAAATTCTATTATTTTTTAAATGTACTTTTTATTAGCCAATTTCCTGTGCTGATATTTTTTTCCATACAAGGTTTTTAGGCAGTCACTTTATGCATAACTCTGTGGTTTTCTATCATGAGTCATTTCAGCTTCAACTGTTTAGCCCTGAATATTTATATTTCCTTACATTGTTTTGCTTTCTTGTGCTTTCTTCCTCTTTTTAATATGTTGTCAGCTTAAATTCAGGGGTTTTCCTTTTATGTTTTCTTCTCCTTAAGGAGACATCACATTTCTTTGTTTATCCAATTCTTGCTCTTTATGGATGTCCATCAATGACTATTACAGCATAAGTCACACTGTTTGAGTGCTGTCCATTTTTCTTTGGGTCCTGTTTATCACTTTTTTCTGCTTTTGGCAGCATCTCAGATCTCTTCCTCAGGTTAAGATAGAATTTCCCAGAATACTCCTTCATTTTCAGTTTAATACGGTTGATTTTCTTTACTAGTTTCTGATTAAGCTCAAGCTTTCACACGTTTTATTTCAGTTTATCAATGCAAAGATTATGGTCACTATGGATATCTGGTCTTGCATCTCAAACAGATTACCCGAATCTCAAGATAACAAGTCAACATATATTTTTGTTCGTTTTAAAATTCTACACAAAGTACAATTCAGTACAATTCTTAATCCCTCATCTGTAAACTAGAGAGAATAATTTCTTTCTCTCACCATTACCAATGTGCCAATTTTACCTGTTTAAGGCAGGTAGTGATGCAGGGACTGTTCCTTATGTCCATGAACATTATCTTCCTAGCACAGTAAGGTTCTGATCTCAGTTGGTGCCCCTTGGTGCTCCTGCAATATAAATAATAGCAATCAAACACATGTTGATGCAAAAGTGAACTTAAAAAGGTATGAACATGATCTGCTGAATCACTAGTTAGATTTAATGAACATGTTTGTGAATACCTCTTTCCATTATCTGCTCAGCTCTAGATCTGTCTCTTTAACAAAACCAAAACCAAGAACAGAAATGGGAGAAATTGCTATTGCAGATTCTTTTACTTTGGAGCTGATAAGTCATATTAAGAATTGTACTAAGGTGCACTGTAACAAAACAGGTATATTCTGTACAAGATAAAGAAACAAAAACCTCCTATTTCGTCCACACTGGTGTTATGTTGAGATGCAGGTCATCTCTCCACACACTATTGCAATGAATGGTAGCTTAGGTGTTTAACTCCAGGAGAAGATTCACAGCTATCAATCCTGAGCAGAGGGAGTTGCTTCTATCAGAGCATGAGTTACATGTTTAAATCCATGTGGCTATGTCTACACTAGCAAATTAGTTTGAATTAAGAGGCCTTATTTTGAACTAGTTTGAAGCCTGTCTACACTAGGCTTTGACTAGTTTGAACTAAACAAATTTAACAAAGCTTATTTCGAACTACTTAGTTTGGCTGGTTAGTTCAAACTGCTTAGTTCAGACTTATTTGCATATTTAGTTCAAACAAGCCCAATGTAGACGTGCTAGTTCCAACTAAATACATTTGAACTAGCGGTTAGTTCGAACTAACTACATTGTTTTAGTTCAAACTAAAAAGTTAGTTCAAAGTAAAAAAAAAAAATGTGGCTAGTTCAAACTAACTTTGAACTACTTAGTTTGGACTCACCAAGTCAGAACTAAGGTTTTAGGTGTAGACATAGCCTGTGAGAATTCAAGTTTACACCCTATGCCTCAGCTCAGGATTTCCTACAGACTAGCATATGCAGCTTCCAGCTCAACTTGCTAGAACTTGGGTCCCTAATTCAGGGCTGTGAGCTCCACCAGGATCCAGAACACTCAGTAGTTAGTGCATCTCCTAAGTCCTCATTCTGAATGTAACTCACTGTACTTCATAAGCTTTATGATTTGACTGCTCTGAGTATTTATTTTATCACTACTGTCTCCTCTTGGTTACAGACCAATTTTTAGGAGTGAAAAACACTGCTGGCTTCTGCTGAAGCCAATACGAGTGTGTGGAGGGGGTCATTATTTTTGTGAATCAGGCCTATATTAGGCAGATGGTGATAGTTATATCATATTAAAGGGGTAAAATTGTGTTAGTATGCTTCCCACCCACCACCCACTCATGATGAGATGATACTGAGTATGTAGTATTTTGCCTAGTTCAGTAATACTAAAGTCAGATTCACTCTCATTTACACAGATTATACCATTGGATTAAGTTCAGATCTACTGAATTATGTTGGTGGCAGCAGAATACATATACATATTCTAACAATTTAATCAAATATTTTAAATTAGGAACATTTACTTTGTCAATTTGGGATGTTTAATTATGAACACAAAGGGACAATTTAGTACTAATTATTAATTGTCACCAAGGTTTCTTAATTGTACTGTTTGGATTAGAAATAATTAGTGTCATGTGTTGCCTCCTACTCATCACAACAATAGGTGCCTGCTCTTACACACAAATGAGAGAAAAAAAACAAGTGAGTGTTCAGACCCAGGATCAAGGAAATATTTGAAATTTGTTGCATAAACTATAGGACTTTTTGATTGGTCAATAACAAAATGTATTTGTATATGTTTAATATATATGTTTCTGCTGTTTTTCTGCATTTGTTCTTCAGAAATAATGTGTTCCCACACCACTGCACCCATAGTGACAGCACAGAGTAATTGTAGTAGAGTCTTACCTTATCTAGCATCAGGCCTTGGTACTATTTCACTTACTTTCCATCTCACATAAAACAACCTCCTGCTGTTTTCACAACTCCATTTCCTTCTGGGTGTGATTTCTCTCCATCCAAAACTTCAAGCCTTCTTCTTTAACATGCAGGGAGGAAAAGTTATGCTAGCTGGAGCTTCTTCAAAGTCCCTTGTCAATCTCTATTCCAAGTAGTCTGTCTGTACACTTGCAGCATTATCAATAATCTTTCTTTCCTCAGCAGTCTACCTGAACTCCCACCAACCAAATTCTGGTTACCATTACATTTCATCACAGGCCAGACTCATAACCTCAGTCTCATCCTGTGGTTTTCTAGACATACACTCCACTTGGGGAAGTGGGTTAAACCTAGCACAGCTGACACTTAGCCCCTTGAACCTTTCCCCTTAAAGAGCCAAGTCACCCTGTGCCAGTCATCCTCAACACACGTTCCCTCTAATCATAACACCCATATGGACTCAGTGCTGGCCTATCCTGACTCCCTATTTCCCTCAGTGTTTTGGCACTGTTGTTACTTCAGCTAACTTATAAGCCTATTGGATTGTCTACACTGAAAATGCTGCATTAATTCTCAGGGATTGATGCAGTGGGGTCAATTGAGAGGCCAGTGTAGATCCACTCAACTGAGCCCAAAAGTACTTTCCCATTGGCTCAGGAATTCTATCCCTCCAAGTGGAGTAATGTTGTGTTGAAAAGAGAACACTTGAAGTTGACAAACCAAGTAAAGATGCTACAGTAAGTGAGAGTAACTAAGTCAATGGGTGTGTTCACACAGCAGTCTTGTTTCGAAACAACAGAGGTTGTTTTGAAATAAGAAAGGCCATGTTCACACAATGCACCATTGTGTCAAAACAACTTAAACCCCATGTGGGAACGAAACAACGTTGTTTCAAAACGATTGTTTCGAAACAATGCCATCTGAACATGTTGTTTCAAAACAAAAGTGACTCGTTTCGAAATAACTGTTGTCTGAACATGCTATTTCACTTTGAGCTGTTTTCCTTAATTTGAATTAACAAACTGTTAATTCGAATTAACTTATTTCAGAATAAGGCGTTATTTCAATACAAGTTGTATCGAAACAACTTGTATTGAAATAACCCCGTGTTGAACATAGCCAATGGGAGATATGCATTCTGCAGCATGCAGAGTATGTATTTCCCATTGATTTAGCCCTGCAGTGTAGACCAACTCTAAATCACATTTTGAGAAGTGATTTTTGACCAATTTCTCAAAAGTGTTTAAGTGACCAATTCCCACAAATTTCAGTGGGAGTTAGGCATGTAAATAGCTTTGAGGATCAAACCTTAGGGCTAGCTTCACAAAGCAGACTTAACTTCTAGGTATGCTGCAGTACAGTGGACTCCACAGACATGGGTTAGGTACATAGACTCCTTATGCATTGTATTGGAAGAGTCAGTTGTCTAAAAAAGGGATTCATGGAAGCCACCAAGCTAAGGTGCTTAAGCTAGCTAGTGACAACTGCGAAGGGAGAGAGGTGGGGCTCTGGTCTCATCCCTAAGAGAAAGTTAGGTGCCTATTGCCTATCAGGCTTCACATCTGTGAATCTTCTGCACTTAGGTGCCTACATCGAGTCTTCCTTTTCTCATGAAAACCAGTTTACTTGTTAGAGCACTCAAATACAACACCTAGCTTTAAGACACTGCTCTAAACCAGGCAGAGTGGGGATCTGAATCTGGTGCTTTTACATCCCTGCTGAATGACCTAACACATGAACTAGTAGCCTAAAAAGAAGAGAGGAACATAGTGGTCATCCCCAAAAAGTTTTATCCCCTCACTCCACTGACTTCTGAGTAGAGTATGCACACTCAGAGCACATCAACTGCACTGGATTCTATGGATGAGACAAGTAGGGGCATGCCTACTCTGACAATCCCATCAAAATTTCAGCAGAAAGCAGTTTGGTGGCAGTAGGATTTAGGAGATTCTGTGCATTCCCACTGGCAAAAACTTACAGAACAGCCTATGGGACTTTCTGGCAGAAACTTTGGTGCCTAAATGAAACTTCAGGTGCCTACAGAATTGGCTAGCAGCCGAGCAATTGTTTTATGAACATAAGTGGTTTAGAAATGTTTGGATGTAGGTTCCCAAAGAGGTGCCTAAAAATGCAGATTGGTACTAAGTCCCTTTGTGAATCAAACACTTAGGAACTTAAATCTTACAGGAAACCAATGACAGTTAGGTGCTTACGTAATATGCATACTAGAAAGTTTTTACATAACATCATTTTTATTCTATTATTTTTCTAATGGTTTGTACATTTGGTAGTCCCTATAGGTTTGTATTTATTATTATTTGACATTATTTTACATATTCACCTTCTTCAGTACATTGAAATCTACCTATATGTTAAGTTCAATTGTCTTAAAATCCTTTGTTCTGTTGTTTCTATGAGATTCATTCAGGCTTACTGTCTCTCTTCTATAAATGAGTCCTTAATCATAAAATTACACTCATATGTCTAGGAATAAATATCTGAACCACTATCATTTTGAAATCCCCTCTTGAATTCACAGTCAGAGAGTTGATTGTTTGTTTTTTTTTTAAATCTATTTGCTTCTACAATAAATGCTCCCATTTACTGAGTGATTTTATAACTGTAGAATGAAATCCCAGAGATAGAGTTTTTCTGTATTCCATTGAGATATTAAGGTGATTCTAAATAAAGTGAAAAAAGTCAGATTCAGTGGCAGTGGCATCATCTTAAGAGACCGTGGTCAGATGCAAAATTAATAGATACACCCATCTTGATATTTATTAGGCTTTGGTCTGGCCCCAAAAGAATAATAATTTTCAAGGAATTACAGATGATCAGGTACAGGAGGTTTCAGCATCTTCCTTAAAACTGGACTTCCTCCTCTGAGCTAGATAGGACCTCATTTTGTCATTTTTACTGAAGAAAATCCTACTTCCTAAAGACTCTGACCTAGAACAAACCCAAAGTATTTCAAAAAAAAACCTCCTTTGTTAATTATTTATTCTCTAGCTGGACTAAATTTCTGTTTCACTCTACACTGCTGGAAATGACAAATCTAATCTTATTTAATGATCATAGTTATCTACTGTCATAGTTGGTGATTATTTAGACAAGCTGCATTCTATTCTTTTACAGGAATGAATTAAGAAAAATGTTATGGTCAAATATTCCCTGCCATCCATAAGCTGCATAGATGAGTAAATAAATCAAACAATTATTTCCTCATCATATCAACTGACATGGGCAGCAGCAGAACAGTCAAGCAGCAAGAATACCTCTTAGGCAATCTGCTTAATGTATCATGGTAGCAGACAGAGAGTGAACATGTACAAGATCTTTTAGTCAAAACAAATGCATGAGGGGCCCCACTCAACTTCAGCTTAATATGTATTGCATGAGAGTGTGTCCTCTTTCCATCATTCTCACAGTTTCCCCTACAAACCATGAATAAACATCTGCAAATAACTTTAAAAGAAAGAATATTGCTAAGAAATATACTGAAAATATTTTGTTTTCCCCCATGATCCCACTTGCTAACCCACTTTATTTATTTATTTATTTACATTTCTATTTTCTTCTAATTATGGCATCTGATCATTTCCTAATAAACTGTTCACTTTGCAGACCTTTTCAATAGTATTCCGTTAAAAAAAAAAAGGATATGAACCTGATTGTCAATGAAAAAAGCACCTTATAAAGGAACATATAGTCCTGAAAATATCTTTTTTTCTCAGTTTTATAGGAGACAGAGATCAAATTGCATTTGTTTTCATCAGTATCACTAGTTGTTCAATGAAATGTGAAAATTTATTCATGAAAAAATTACGTTTTCACACAATCAGGATGGATAAAGTAAAACAGTAAGTTATTACACTACTGCACTTATTAATTTTGTTTATATGTGAGAGGCAAGAACAGGTAAAGGAAAATGCACCAAAAATAATAAAAAAATACAGGCATCATTTGCATGATAATTCTCATGGGGTCCTCCTTAGACTTCAGTTCAGATAAAACAGAAATACGTAAATGTGCAATAGCTGTTCCTATCCAAATTAAAATTAAGACTAAAAGATTTTGAATACATGGAGTTAATAAATCAGCCTCTGAACAACAGACATTATGAAGATGTTGTTTATTTTTTAATCTTGTTAATTAATTGTATTGTGTTTTAACCAGTTTAGACTTTAACAGCTATGAATGAAAGATGTACATCCAATAAAAAGCATCTGCATAATGCAGTTGTGAGGGGAAAAGGAGTGAAGGGAAGTGCACAAGCTGCTCTACAGGAGATTTGACCTCTGGAGCAGGCTTGCTAAATTTACTAACCAGAGACTCTTTGCACAGGAAAGGACTCTTAAGTAACTGATTGCAGAGACCATGATGCTGAAAGGAGCTGGCTTAGATAGCACAGTGGATAAGAGAACTCCCCCCATCCCCCCCAAAAAAACCAAAACAATTTTGCTTGACCATACCCTGTTGTAAGAACCATGCCCTGGGACAGACTTTTAGGACTCTTGAGGAATGTACTTTTTAAAGGAAGTCTGGTGACTCAGACTGTGCAGAACAGACAAGCTTACATTAAAACTTCATGGAATCTTATTGAAGGAAATAATCTCCCAAGATCCTTCTAGAAGACATGTTGATAGGATTGGTTGGGGACGTAACAGATGACCCTTTCCTCATTCTCCTACATTGTGGTGGCTGACCACAGACTTGACCATCCCTCTTCCAAGTGGGGCCATGGACAAAACCTTGTGATTAATGATGAAGCAACAGCAGCCTGAAAAGAAGTGAAATCATCCATTTAAGGGGGCCTTGCTAGCCCTACAGTAGTGCATATGGAAGGACCAGCGGGCTGAATAAAAACACATTTCGTAGTTCCAGCCAAGATGGCCTGGCCAGGCTGCTTGCACAAGGTTCATTGAGCACTCCCATGAGGTTGTTCTCTGCTGAGGCCTTCCCTGAGCTCATACTAAGCAATCTGGTTATCTTTGATGCCTCAAACCTTTCCTGACACTACCTGAGTGGGTGGCAGCCATTACAGACTGAGACAGCCAGTCCTAGGCCACCCAGCTCACTCCAATCTAAGACAAGAGACTTAGGCTCTTTACAGATCTCTAAGAACAGGTGAAGCCCAGTCCTACTCCATTTGGGTTAGTTTGTACTCTCCACAGTAGTCTATCACAGGAAGTTTCATGAAGTACTTCTTCCAAAAATGGGCTGCCCATTGGCTGTCCTTCAGGTGGCTCCACACTTTGTCCATGATATGTCCCTTGAAAGATAGACTGGGTACAACGTATTGCATGTACTGATTTGGAATAGCATTTAGCAATTTTCCCTGTAGCAGTACAAGCCTGGCTCTGTTAGTTCTATCCAGCAACAGTTGCAAAGACCATAGCTTTGGAGACAAAGGACTTGGATATTGGGAGAGTCTGACTCCTCCATGGTAACTTGAGGGGTTGTTGGCATTGTGCTGGGCTTCAGTAGCCCTGGAATATGAATGCAGCTGAAATGTCCTGTAATGGAATGTGGTTATCTAGTAAGTCACTTTGATCATTAGGTCAGACCTCCACAATGCCATAAGACTCTTCCTAGCGCCCATCAAGATATTCCTTGGCCAAACCTACTCTCACTCAGTGGGCTCAAATCCATCTGAGCTATCCAAATATTCTGCATACATGGGGAAATATGGACTTATTTGACTGTTTCTATCTTACAAATAGCCAAACAGGTGGAGTGTCTGTTGAGGTGTTTTTGGGAGACGTATCAAAGCACTTTCCCTGGTATGCAAACCTTGATCATAAAAAGAGGCAAGACCTCATACTCCTGAATAGAAATTTTATGTCCCTTTACCCAGGCAACTTTCAGTCTTGGGCTTGTGCTGGGGGTGTGCCCAGGTAGCCAAGAGATGGTCTGTCCTGGGAAAAAGACCCCTTGGAGAAGACAAACCCTCTATCAATTGCCTCCCCCACCACAAGTGAGACAGAGACCCTAACTGTCCTAGACTACATGACACCTTTGACTTCATCACTGCTTACATGAAGATCAGACCATTCAACAGTGTTTCAAGGAGGTAGCCACAATCAATGAAGAAGCCACGTTGGAACAGTCCACCCAACAGTTTCCCTATTTTGAGTTACATAATACAATTCTGTATCTTGTGGAGAAACAAATTCACACAGAAGAGCCCAGAGTCCAGCTTCTGGTTCCCAAACCTAATAATTGAGAACTTTGAAACTAAAAAAACTCCATCCTGATGACTGGTCATCTGGTACAAAATAGATGTTTGAAAGACTACTAGCCCAATTGTGTTGGAAATGTATATTTTGGGAAGTAACAGGTTTTGGCACAGACTGTCAAAAAACAGTTCTTAAAGAATGAGGCTGGAGTTCCTTAACTCCCCTCCCAAATGGGAGGTGAATTAAAGTCTATTTAAAGTATCTTTGAGTGGTTGGGGATTGATATCATAGACTCCTAATGAAAGTGGCTGGGGTTACAAATTTATTTTGTTACTAGTTGACTATGCCACAAGGTATGCAGAGATTGTTCCCTTGAAGAATACCTTTGCTTCCACACTCATGTTGGCACTACTTCTAACCTTTATTCTGGGTAGGCGTCTCATCAGATATTATCACTAATCAGGTGACAAAATGTATATCCCAAATGTTTCAATGAGTCTGGTCCCTCTTAAGAGTGTTATCACTCTGGATCTCATTCTAGCATTCTTAGATCAATGTCCATCATAGACCAATAGCATTCCTAGAAGGAGGGAAAGTGAGTTAGTGGCGACAGGACAGAAGCTAAAGCAACAATGTGTGGTTTTAAATCCTATGTCCATCACTGACTCCATTTGTGACCTTGAGCATCTGATTGAAAACCCATTGAAACAGTGTGAGGTGATGGATCTGCCTCTTGGTGAATTTGCTTCTCTTCTTCATAGTTATGATCATATTGACATGTCTAACAGGAATTTGGTGAAAGTTAACATTTGCCAAGAGTTCTGAGAAAAACAACATACTACATTACCTTAATTGTAAGGATTTGCCATCCGTGTATTGGTACCCAAGATGAGGAATAATTTAGCAAATCCAGTCATAATACAACACTAGAAGAAAAGATGAAAGAGTAAAGTATACCCAAAAAAAGGATAATCTATCACATTCATGAGAGTAGCCCCTTAAACAGACTGAAATTGAAATGTGAAAAACAAAATGTAAACTTTCCAGTCATACCTTTAAAATAATCCTTGTGTTACCATGCTTTTTCTCATACTTTCCTGTCCACTTCTTAATGACTCCTCTCATTTCCTGTTCCCAATTTATTTTTGGCTATCTTTATGCTCCTTTTTCTAGGTTTTCTGTCAAAATTCTCCCCTTCCCAACCATCCTATTCCTTTCCAGCCCTTCATTTTCTTCCTATCTATTTCTTTCTTCCCAAAGCATAACAAGATTTAGCAAATTTTTAAAACAAACCTAAAGGTGGATGGTTAGAATTGAGACCTGAAAACTTAGCTAAGAGGTTAAAATATTTATAGGTACAAGATGAGCTGCTCCTTCATTTTGTCTGTCATTTTTTACATTATCTATTTATCCTGTAAATCACTGTACTCAGTACTTCCTTTTGATATAAAGAGAACTGAGGGGAAATTTCCACTATCATAACTATCCTCCGATATCATTTTAAAACAATGACCTGGTTAAATGGAAGAGAACAGACATTATGAACTTGGCTAGAAAGGACAATTATTTTAATGAGCAAATTTTTGCACAGGAAGGTGATCAAAATGCTAAACATCAAAAAGCTGACAGTTTTCCTTGATTGCTTCCTTGCATTGAGCAAGCTTTTGATAGTCTTATTCATATTGGGTAGTATCTTACTGTCATTTCTATTTTTTAAAAGCAGCCACAAAAAAAAAAAAAATCTTGACATAAAGGTCCTAATACATCTTCCTTCTCATCATGTAACAGGGTGAAATTCTAGTGACAATAAAGTCAATCAGAGGTTTGCTATTCACTTTAATGGGAGTCAGGATTTCACCCCAGGACTTTTCCCATTGGCTCAAGGGGCAGAAGGATCCAGCTGAAAATGAATCACCCTCTCCTATAGTTGCCCTAGATTCGGCATTGGCATCGGCAACTGATGGGTCTTGGAGCTGCAAGCGGCTCTTTACTGCTGCTTTGTGGTTCTGTGGCCAAGACCTGGGGCTGAGGGGGGCCATTTAAACATCCCACCCTGCTGTGCTCTCAGGTGCCTGGAGCAGTCAGGGAAGGAGGCAGCTCACAGCTGGGGACTCCCCTGCTTAAGCACAGGTAAGTGCTGTGCTTTGCAAGGCAGGGCCTCGGCAGCTGGATGTGGGCTGGAGGACCAGAAAGGGGGCTTGGGTGCATATGTAAGGGGAGGGGGCTGCAAGGAGGCAGCTGCACCAGGCTTGAAGCTCAGGGGGAGAGGCATTGGGAGACCAGCTGCATGGGGTCAGGTAAGACAGGAGCTGACAGGCCAGCTGCATGGGGTGGGGGGAGGGGGCTCTGGGAGCCAGAAGGGCCAGCTCAGTGGTGTAAAGACAGGGGCATTACTGGAGGGGGGTTGGGACCCACCCCCCCAAGCAGCTCTGATTCTACACCAGTGCCCGATCTGGCAGCTGCTACCGCTGCTGCTTGCTTTTTGAGTCTCCTGCAAGAGACTCAGAGCCGGAGACAGTCTGTGCTGCTTTTTAAAAGTGGCAGGAGCAGTCTCTGAGTGGCAGCCTGCCCCTTGTGAGGAGCCACAGGGACTGTTTCCCTCTTCAAACCTCTTGCAAGAGGGAAATGGTCTCTGCAGTTCCTTGCAGAAGTAGCTGCTGTCTCCGAGCAGCTGCCACTTGCTGGAAGTGTCCAGGAGCCAGACTGGGCTCCTTCCAACTGCACTGTTGGCCAGAGATCCAGGGCCTGTGCCCTGCTAGCCCCAGTGCAGTGACGCCCCTGCATACAGACACAGGGTGTGCGGAGATGCCTTGCTCCAGGCATTGGCCTGGCAGGGGAAAGTGAAGGTGCTGCTGATGCGTCTGTAAGTGAAATCCTCTGGGCAGCTGGGCTAGTGGCTGAAGCACCAGAGAAAAAGCCGGTTCCTCTGAGTGTCTGGCTCTTCCCAGATAGCAGGACAGGGGGAGAGGGATTCCCTCAGAAGCAATATAGTAAGTGAGAGAGTTGAGAAATTCCTGGGGCCAAGCGTAAGTGCAGACTAATGGCTGGCCTGGATTCCCTGGAATGGGCTGCTAAAAGTTGGAGAGGGGGAGCCGCTCCCAGCAGCCCACTGCACTGAGGCTGAAAGCTGCCTCCAGCCCTGAAGGAGGAGGAAAAGGGAGGACAAGGCTGGGTGCTGCAACCCCTTCCCCTGCCCCCAAGCCCAGCAGCAATGAGGGCTTCCAAGTTTCCTAGTCTATCTTCCTGGGAAAGTCTCAAAGGGATTCCTGTTCTCTCAGAATTGCACTGTTGTAAGTAAGGGAAGGTGGAGAGGAGTGAACCAGCCAGAGGGACTCCTGGGGCTTGTGGGGGTGCAGGCTAAGAGCTTGAATAGATGTAACCTGCTGGGGCTAGGGCTGCTGTTTCCCCCAAATTTGTCTCTTGCTGCAGCAACAGAGGCTGGACAGTGAGGCGCTGAAAACCTTACCTCCAGCACCAGTAGCTGTGAGGAAGTCAGGGAGAAGGGCTCCCCCACCAAATGTTTGGCTCTTCTTGGGAGGCAGCTCCAGCCTGGCTTAGGGAAGAGGGGATTCCCTCAGCAGCGCTATGTTAAGTGACGGAGGTGGGGAACTCCTGCTGGGGCCGGGGGGGGGGGGAGGAGGGCAGGCATAGATGCAACTAATGGCTGGCCTGGATTCCCTAAAATGGGATGCCTAGAAACAGGGGTGGGGGGTGCTACCCCACAGGCCTCCCACTGCACTGAGGCTGAAAGCTGCCTCTAGCCCAAGAAGGAGTGGGGGTGGTGAGGGCAAGTCTGGGAGCTGTGACAACCTCCTCTGCCCCCTACAGCTGAACATAGAGGACCCACCCTCGGCCCCGCTACAGTGAGGGTTTCCAAGTTCCCTAATCTACCTTGCTGGATAATTGTCAAAGAGATTCCCATTCTCTCAGAATTGCACTGTTGTAAGTAAGGGAAGGTAGTGAGAGGACTTGTGGGGATGCAGAGTGCAGGCTAAGAGCTAGAATAAATGTAACCTGATTTAGCGGGGGCTGCTGCTGCCCCCAACTCCTGCTGCAGAGGCTGAAGCAGTGAGGCTGAGAAATCTGCCTCCAGCAGCAGTGAAAAAGTCAGGGAGAAGGGGCAGCCCCTCTGCCCCCAACAGCCTTAGCTTAGCTCTCCTGTTACTGCTTGTGGCTTGGCATGCAGTGGCAACGTCCACTGCTGCCTGGCTGTGAAAACAGATAACAGAGCAGCAGAGCTCTGTGTAAGCAGGGGCTTTGTCTGCTATTGTGGGGAACTTTTCTAGTTTACACACCTCCCCAGTGAAGCTGGCTGGCAACAGGTCCTGAGCCCTTCCTCCCACTTCCTTTACCCAGGGACCTGCCTGACCTCAAAGGCTCCCCTCCCACTCTCCCACATGGTGGAGTCCCTGTAACCCCAACAAGACTGGCCCCAGCGTTCCTGGGGGCTTGACCCCCAACCTTGTTGTACTCATTCATGGCAAGGGGAAGGGCAAGGGCTAGGGTGTCCCCACTCCGGGATGCTGACTGGACTTGGTGCTTCCTAGCCCACCAATCACTGTATGCAATTCAAAGTAATACAATTTATTAAACAAACAGCAATCAAGAATCAAATAAAAAATAAAGAAAAAAGGAGAAAGGTTAAAAGTAAAACACCCAACAAGTCCCCTGGTACAGGGGCATCACATAAAGCATCTCTGGGGTGTAGAGGATGTTCTCAATCTGTTTTATATATTGCAAGGCCTCTTGCCAAATGACTGGAGCCCTGGAATCTGTAAGACCACCCCTGGTGGGGGGGGGGGCATGAATAGTAATGAAGAAATGCTGTAGGTTAAACAACTTTGGTTAATTTTCCCTGACTTTGTGCCACTTAGTCTTTTAAATTAACTTCAGATTTAAAAACAAAACAGTACAAAACCAACAAACAAATACCACACTACTAGTTGCAAAGATAGTATGCTTCGGGGGGGGGGGGATTTTCAAATGCTATTCTTTGAAATTGAAAAGCACAGAAAGTAGTGCTTTACTTTGAAGAAGTCTACACATTTTGTGTAAGACTATAATAGAACCATTATGGAAAAGGATAAATATCCTCTTAATGAAGATTGTTAATTTTGTGTCTCAGGTTCATCTTTATTCATAGTCTTAAGTTACTATCATCTTTATACTATTATTGAATGTCAAAATTTTCTTGGGGCCATGTGTTCCTTCATTGTAAAGTTCCTCTTGGCTCCGGTGGTGTCCTCGGCTTATGTTAGGAAAGGTAAGTTATGGTGGAAAAAATTGACACTGACCTGAGAGGAGGTTGGCTGAACACTGGTTGGTTGGTTGGTTGTTGTTTTTTTGTTTGTTTGTTTGTTTGTTTGTTTTTAAAGAGAAGCTGTGTAAAGGAAGAGTATTTAGTGAAAAATTATGACAAATTTCAATTCAGTGATAGAATTTTTTGAGCAAGATTCTAATGAAATTGGATGTTTTTATGGGTAACAAGAATATAGAAAGGAGTTATAGTTGATGCTAAAAGAATTTGTTTAGGAGGGGATGGATATTCAACCTCCATGCTTCAAGGATGGATCCAATTGGTACCTACTGAAGGTTGTTTGAGGAGATTACCCCACATCTGTGTCCTGCAGTGTTGCTGATACCTCTCTTTTGTACGTCTGGTTCTGGGCAAAGGCAAAAACAGGACACTGGAGTTATTGCCAAATGTATTGTGTAATCAAAGACCTCTTTATATCTAATAAGTAATATATTTTAATTACTTTTTATTTGAGAGGGCCATCAAGTTTCTTTGAAAATCAGTGTATGTAACACTGAATATTAAATTAAGAATTACATTGACAAAGCTTAAATGAAATGACTGTCTTGCATGTAGGACCATGACATTTTATATTTTCTCTAGTATGGAAGGCAGTTGTTCTTCTCTTCTCCTCTGTTCCCCCCCAAGAATTAGAACTGTTTTATTGCTAAATGTTAACTAAAAGTAACTTCTAATTGATGATTTACTTCAACAAAGCCTTCATTCTGCAATGTGCCAGCAGCCAATTAGTTTTCAGTAAAGATCTAAAAGCTGTATGTTTTAAAAAGTGAACTGTCATTAAAACACATCATACATTGTTAAAATGTATATGTAAATTGTTTTTTGCATCAGTAAACATAATTTTTGTTATTAAAAATCAATATTTATCTCTGTTCTGTTATTCATTTTCTTAACTAGGAGGCAACACCCCCTTGCAGCTCTCAAAACACTAGGTTAATGGAGGAATTTAAAAAAAAAAGGCTCTTCTTATCTTTTGGGTTGCCGACCCCTGCCCTAGATGGAACAGCACCAACATATTTGTTTGTTTTTAATCCTTTGATGGACAGCTAAATTAATAAGTAATAAATCAGAAGGACTGGATGGAATTCATGCCAAATTCTCAAATTTTGAGATCTCAAATACAATATTTCACAAGTATAATGTTTTAATGTGTAATCCTATTGCTTAAATCAGGCTCTGTGACAGATGACTGCAGTATAACTAACATGATATGATTTTTTTTTAAATTCTCCAGAGGCTATAAAGTCAATTACAGGAAATGGGACTGATTTTAGTACCAGGCAAATTATTTGAAATTACCATAGAGAACAGAACTATCACAGAGATGAAAAACACATTACGCTAGATTAAACATGGCTTTTTTTAAAAAGGGAAATCATGCTTCACCAATCTATTAGGGTATCTAGAAGCATTTAGACAAGGGTGATCCAGTTTATATAGTGTACATCACACATCAAAACTTAAGCAAAGCAGGCAGTCATGGGATAACAGGGAAGGTCTTCCTAAGGATCAGTAGCTATCTAAAAGATAGAGAATAAAAGGTAGGAATAAATGTTCAATTTTTGACAATGAAATGAGGTAAATAGTACTGTCCTCCAAAACATCTGTACTAAGACCTAAGCTGTTTAGCATAAATGATCTGGAAGACGGATAAACAGTGAGGTGACAAAATTTGCAGAAGATACAAAACTACTTAAAAAAGTTAAATCTGAAGTTGACCGAGAAGAGATATAAAATCACACATGACGGGGAAACAAACAGGCAGATGAATTTCAGTGTTGACAAATGCAAAGTAATACACACTGAAAAAATCAATCCCACCCATATAGGCAAGAGGATCCCTTCTAAATTAGCTGTAACCACTCAAGAAAAGTGTTCTTGGAGATGTTGTGGATAGTTCTCTGCTCAATTTGCAGCAGTCATAAGAAGGCTAGGAATAGATAAAACAAAAAATATAACACTACTATATGAATTTATGATGTGTCCACACCTTGAATACTGCATATGGTTCTGGTTACCCCATCTCTAAAACAGGAAAGTTTACAAAAAAGGGCAACAAAATGATTGAGGCATGGAATAGCTTCCATATAAAGAGAAATTTAAAAGGACTTCAGTCATAAGTTGAGTGGAGAATGTGAAAAGGCAAATGTTTATTTCATCTTTCAAAGAAGGAAGAACAAAGGGATACCCAATGAAATTAATAGGTAGCAGGTTTAAAACATATAGAAAAGAAGTACTTCTTCACACAATACATAGTCAATCTGTGGAACTTGTTGCCATGCAATTTTATAAAGGCCAGAAAAAATAATGGGTTAAAAAAAGAATTAGCTAAATTCATGGAACATAGGTTTGTCAATAGCTATTAGCCAAGATATACAGGATACAACTTCATGTTCCAGGTGACCCTGAATCTGATTACCAGAAACTGGGACTGGAAAATAGGGGATGGATCATTCAGTAATTGAGCTGCACTGTTCATCATCTCTGAAGCATCTGACACTGGCTGCTGTGTGAAGACAAGATATTGTGCTAGGTGCACCATTGGTCTGACCCAGCATGGCTGTTCTTATAACTGTTTTGACAGTGAAGTCTGTGCCTCTATCTTGAAAATCATAAACACTGATTGTTCATTGTGGCTGAAATAATGCAATGACAACCATTTATTTAAACTTCCTATTACACAAAGCACTTAACTGAAACCTTCTTAGAAGTCATGCTTTTTTCTTCTTTTTACATAACTTGAATTTCCTTTAGCTATGAAAATACTGCATCCCTAGTTCAGGTATGCCACATGGCAACATCAGCTCAAGTTCATGCACTACTTTCATTCAATACATAAAAGTGTTCCTGACAGCTGATCACACACTAGCCTGTACATTGCTTATTTGGAGGCTTTTATTCCTTTAGATAACACTGCCAAGAATTTAACTGGGGCAGGATTAGGACTTAAATCAGGCACATAACAATTACTATGTAAAGGTGAACTGAAGAATTTAGGTCAACTCCAAGACAAGCACAAATGAATGCTTTGAATTCTCCCTACAGCAAGGAACCAACTACTTTATTTTTAATGGTGAAAAAAGTTTGAAGTCTCAGAATTATATTAAAATGAGGAAATAATTTATTAATTCAACATTAATAAATATTAATGTTATTAATGGGTTGTTGAAATACTAGCCATTTACACTGTACCAGCTACTGAGAAGTCTGTCCTGATGCAGCAAAATTCTGAAGCACATATGATTAGTTCATTAAAGTCAGAGTAACTACCCATGCTTAAAGTTAAACAAATACTTAACCACTTTGCTGGATGGGACCACAGTGATCAACTCTTATAGGATTTATAAAGCATGTCAAAGTTAAATGAGAATAGCAAACTCTGTACCTTTGCTGAAGAACTAATGTTGCTCCAATTTGTGTTCTTGCATCACTGTCCACTACCACTTCAGAAAGAAGTTCAATGGAGAATGTGTGATGTCCATTCTCTGTGAGTAATGTACTAAGACAAATCTATGTGATAATTTATGATCTTTAAAAAACACCCTGCTTTCAAGTGGAAATATGGCTATGGTTTGTTCCACTCTTTTTCAGGGATTCATTTTTTTCCATGTTTTTGTTTGTTTTGTTCACAAATTATTCAATTAGAAGTGTGCGTGGGGGAGACTGTCAAACTTTACATATGTCATCTATAAAGACAAATCCTTTACTCATCCTGAAACTGAGTAACTGGGCCATTCACTAAGGTTGTGTCTACCCCTATTCTTTAAATTGAAATAATGATGATAATTTTGACTTACAACAGTGCATGTCCCCACTAGCTTTCCTTATTTTGAAATGAGGAGCTCCCTTATTTTAAAATAAGGAAAGGGCATTTCAAAATAATAAAACATGCATTTATTTCAAAGTGACAGTTAAATCAAAACTCTTATATTGAAATAATGTGGCATAGATGTGTTAGTTTGATTTAACTATTATTTCAATTTTAAGTGAGGTTTGACCTTCTCCCTCCCCAGGTGAATGACACCCTGGAAGGAAGGAGCCTGTCCTCAGTCCCCTGGCTGGGGTGGGAAGGTGGGGGGAGGACCCCCGCACCCAGCTCCCCAAGTTCTGGCTGGGTGGCGAGGGGAAGGGACCCCAACGCTTGACTCTCCAAGTGCTGCCCCGGTGGTAGGGAATGCACCCACACACCCAGCTCCTCGAGCGCTGGCCAGGGAGCCAGGGAGAAAGCACTTCTGCTCCTGGTTCCCCGAGTGCTGTCCACGTGGCAGGAGGAACACACCCCATATGCCTTGCTCCCCAAAGACTGTCAGGGCAGCCAGCGAGAAGAGACCCCTCTGCCCAGCTCCTGGCTTGCTGCCTAGACGGCAGGCAGAAGACACCCCCATACCTGACTCCTAGCTTGCTGGCCAGGTGGCGGGGGGAATGCACCCTCACACCCAGCTTGCTGTGTGCTGGTCAGATGGCTGGGTGAAGCACCTCACAGGGTGCTTTCCCTGTCACCTGGCCAGTGAGCTGGGAGCTGGGTGTGGGGGTCCCTTCACTATGCCAGTTGGACAGTGCTTGGGGAGCTGGACATGGGACTGTCTTCTACCTGCTGCTCAGCCAGCAAGCCAGGAGCTTGGCACAGAGGTGTCTTCTCCCCGGCTGCCTGGACAGCGTCAGAGGGACAGGCGTCGGGGTGTCTTCTCCCCCCCATGCGCCCAGACAGTGGAGACAAAGCCGGGTGCAGAAGTCCCTTCCCTGCACCCGGCCACAGCTGTCAAAGCCAGGTGTGGGGCTCCCATCTCCACACCAGGCTGAGCGCATGGGGCTGCAGCCAGGTGAGGGGATGTCTTCTCCCCTGCCAGACTCAGCACTCCCAAAGCTGGGTGGGAGGATGTTTTTCCCTGCCATCTGGCTCACTGGGCTAGAGCCAGTCAGGGGATTGGGTGGTGGCATGGTCCACCTCAGGGGCCATATTGCCACACCTCCCATGGTGCCCCTCTCCTAAATTGAACTAGCAAGTCCTCTCCAAGGACATGAGGGTTTGATTTGGGTTTCTAGTGGGGACATGTTAAATTGATTTAACTTAAATCAATTCAATTATTTTTATTTTGATTTAATTAAACTGATTGAAGTTAAATCAATTTAACCATTGAAGTGTAGACATAGCCTAAGAGTTCCATGGGACTACCCAACCCAATGAATAGCAGTAAAGCCACTTTAAATTCTAAATGTTAGACTTAAGTGTGTGTCTGCTTTCTGAGAAGAAGGATCAAGAATGAATCCATGTAGTGGCAAATCCACTGATCCAGATCCTACATACAGGTACAAAAGTGCTCATTATTTTAACTTCTCCTTTGTTTTGGAAATTCTGGTCAAACTAATCTTTGCTAGATTATATTATTTAAATAATTGTAATTGTTTTGGTCAATAATTACATAATTGTCACATATTTACCAGCAATCCTTCACTGTTAAAACAGAACCCGAGCTGGTCTTTAAATGGTAAAAGGAAAGGATAACTCTAATGTACACATTATTGCAGTGTTTTAAGAGAAAACAGCAGGTTTCTCACTTGCAATCACTTTTCATAGCTACTAAAATTTCAGATATCTAACTTTTGCTGCATACATCTGCAGGAGGTCAAACGCTCATTTTGTTCGCATTCTATTAAGATTTGGGAGCTGCATTTGCCTGAGGCCTTAGCAAGATGATGGCACGCATTCAGATATAAAATTTTAAAGTTTTAGCTCTCAGGAGAATTAGAATGATAAAATGGAGAAACCTTCCTTACCACTGAGTCAACAAGCAACAACATCTTTATACAGATTTTTTTTTTTAAAGAAAATAAAACTGCACCAGATCGAAAGTGCATTATTTCTTTGTCCTTTATTCCCTACCATTAATTCAATCTTGTCTAGGTTTGGTATTGTGAATAGCTGCTTGAGTCCTCACTGAATGCTTTTTAAAATCATTAAACAAAACACAGTTGCTTTTATGCTTGTTTTAATAGTTTGGTGCACTTTGCATACCATTTTGAAACATTTGCAACTCATGGTAATTAATTAAATCTTCTGAAGTTAAATAAAGTGGTCATTTTTCTGGGAACATGTGTCAGTCAAAATGAACTTGGCATTTACATGAAATGCACTAATTAATGGAATGATTTTCAAGCATTAATTGATATTTTTCAGTGCAGGGAAACAAAAGTATTTAAAGATCTGAGGTCTACTCTTGTTCCCATAGAAGTCAATGACAAAGCTCTCAGAGTATGTTTACAATGCAATAAAAAATGCACTACATTAAATCTCAGAACCTTGGTTAATAGACTCAGGCTAGCAAGGCCCAGGCTGTGGGCTAAAAATTTTGGTATAAATGTTTGGGCTCAGGGTGGAGCCTAGTCTCTGAGATCCATCCCTCTTACAGGGCCTGTAGCTTGAACTCCAGCCTGACCTCAGATGGCTACACTGCAATCTTCAGCCCTGTAGCCCATGTCAGCTACCTCAGCTCAGCCATGGTTATGTCATGGGTCCCTTTTTGCAGTGTAGACATACCCTCACTGAATTTCATGGATTGGGATCAGATTCAGATAGCTGTATACATCTTTTCAATTATGAAGCACTTTATTCTAAATTCTGTGTTCAAAAAGAGAATAATCAGTTAGACTATGTGTAAAACATCTCTGCTCATACCTGATACCAAATACCTCTCTTTGTTATGGAAACGATGCACGTTTCAACATGCTTTTGAAATATTCATGCTTCTGAAAAACAAAGTAGGACCTTGATCCCTTTTCCCGTAGAAGTCAATATGAGTTTTGCCGTTGATTTCAATGGGAGCTAGATCAAAACACTAGTGTTTATTCTCTGTGTATGTCAATAAATGGATCTGGTTTGTACTGTTTACAAATGTAGTGTTATCTTGTTCTGGCTTTCCAGACCACTCATTGAATTAAACAGACAGACATAATAGTAAGTGAGTTTTGAATTCTATGAGAAATAGATAATGTCTGACAAGACTTTCAGAGTCTTAAAAACATATATAATATGTAAGAGCAGAAATATATCACTCCCATTTTTTCATATCCTGTTGCAATCACAAATGCCACATCATCCCAAATACTATATCCTGTTCATGCCCAGTATATATGGCAAAATTTTGCAGTTAAGATTGTATACACACTTCTCAGACATCATAAATTGGCTTTGTGGTTGTGATATCTCTCCCACACTGTGCTTCTTCCTTGATAGAAGTCACAAAAAACAGGTCTACTCTTCTGATTTAACTAGTCTAAAGTCAGGTGCATACTGAAACCTACATAAGAAATGAAAATCTCATTTAATTGTATTGTGATGAAAAAGATTCTATGCACAACATAGCTAGCACATTACTGCAAAATAACATTGTGCATTGTTGTTTTTTAGGCTATGTCTGCACTGACAAATTAGTTCACACTAAGGAAGCTTAGTCTGGACTAATTTAGCCCTTGGCCACACTAGACTTTGCCTAGTCTGAACTAAGAAATTTCTTAGTTCAAACTAGGCAAAGCTTAGTCTGAACTAGTAAGCACCAGTGTTAGTTCGGATTTACTCACTTAGTTCAGACTTTAGTTTGAACTAAGTACATGCAATACTTAAACTAATGGTTAGTTCAAACTTTAGAAGTTTGAACTAGAGCCATTAGTTCTAACTAGCTGAGCATTCTAGCTCGAACTAAAACTTTAGTTTGAACTGGAATGTGTGGTTAGTTCAAATTAAAAAGCCATGGTGAGTTTAAACTAGCCCAAGGTTTGTTTGGACTGACCTTGGACTTCTTTATTTCAGAGTAGCAAGTCTAAACTAAAATTGCTGATGTAAACATGGCCTTAATTTATTTAATTGTTTTGTAATGCAAATTTGCTACAAAAAGAACATTCTACCTAATATTCCAAAGTACAAGATTTAATATCTGAAATAAAGTTATCTGAAAAAATGTAGAAAAAGTACACATAGGCACACACTTCTCTAATGTCTGAACAGCTGACTAGATTCATGTCCCGGGTCAGTTCAAACTAACCTCTGAAAAATATTGGACCAAACTGTTTAGGGGAGGAGCAGAAAAGGGCATAACAACTTCCAATGACTGGAAATTGAAGCTAGAAATATTTAGAGAAGAAACATGAAAAACTTAACAGTGATTGTAATTAACAATTGAAACAATGTATATCGAAACATGATGGCTTCTCTATCATTACCTTCTTTAAATCAGGACCAGATTTATTTTCTAGGAGATAATGAATACCTTAAACAGAACTAATGTGTTTGATTTAGAAATTATTAGATTAGATTATTTGGGTGTAATTGCAGAGCATCAGACTCGGTGATCCTAATGGTTCCTTCTGACTTCAAAAATCTTTGAAAGATAGAATTTCACTGTATTATCATTTTGATGGTAAAGCTGCTGTTACCTCATCAATCACAAAATTTTCCATTATTTGGTTACACGTATGTTCTTATCAGCAATCAACATCTATTTCTACTGTGTATATTTATTATGAATTGTTTGTAGTTTATATGTTCTATTTTGCCACCAAAATATGTTTCAAAACAAAGCAGTTTTTCTAATCATCAAATAAAGATTTATTTGCCTCTTTATTTCTTCCAGGTAGTAAATACTCTAACTGCAAAATATTTACATGAGAGTAGTAGTTATCAAAAGGGGATCTGTAATCCTAAAAGGGTCAATGATTGTGGAAGAAAGAGACAACATAACTTGAATGAGCATGTAATTGTAGTACCTGAATGTAATATTTGAAGACCATAGTATTTAGAAAACTTAAGTGCATAAGTTGAAGTGGGCCCCAGGTGGCTTATTATTAAGGGATTAATATACAGCAATGGAATAAATGGGTTTTGAGGTTGCTTTTATGGTGCAGCACACCTTAGATATTTCATGAAAAAACCCAGTTTATTGCAAGTTCTTATTCCTATTTTATATTGAGATAAAACACTCAACATACTACTACCACAAGAAAGAAAGAAAGAAAGAAAGAAAGAAAGCTCTTTCCCTTTGCTTCAGAAACTTTAAAAATTCTGATCTGCCATTTTTGTTGACTTACCAGTGGCCTAACACACTAGGCTTATGGGAATATTAGTTCAAGGAAGTGGCATTTATGAAACAGGATTATTGTGACAAGAAATACAAAGAGACAAACTTTCATAAAGGGACTAAGTGCCTAGAGTAGGTGCATTGAATTACAAATACGCTAGCTAAGCAAATAGATATGTGATTTGTGTTTGTAATCTTCCCTTTTACATATTCCAATTGTGTTTCTCAGGATATAACAGTTACATGGACATATTTGTATCTGTGCCCATTTTTCCAAGTACATCAAATAAAGGATAATGTCAATTATGTTTTTGGCATGCTTTGTGAAGGGATAATATTGTTTTTTTTTTTTCTGGACTGCTATTATTGTTGTGTTTTACCATGGTATGTACGATGGACAACTAAGACGAGGGCCCTCTTTGCTATGTACGCTACTTATATAAGGGGATACAAACAGCCCCTGTCCAGAAGAACCTACCATCTAAAAGACAGAACAGAACTAATATCTCCATTTCACAGATGCATAGCTGGGACACAGAGACAAAAGGTCCTGATCCAAAGCTCACCGAAACCAGTGAGAATTTTTTCATTGACTTTGGATCAGACTTAAATTATACTGCTCAGCACATCTCAGGATTCTATTAAGTATTCTTACAACCAGTAAATAGAGAGGAATTTGGTGGAGAGGGTGGGGAACCTCTTCAACATATCCACTACTTTACAGACTGAACTTCCATAGGGGATATGCCATCCTGACTTTGCCCATTGCCATGCTCTTTCTGCTGTGCATACAGTCCTACAGAAGCATGCAGACTTCATTCTTAAAGTGGAGGTAACATATATGTAAGTCACTTACCAAGGCAACTAATGATCTTCACTGTCCTCAGTGCTGAACTGGACCCCATCTATGTGATAGTGCAACCCCCTGCATCAATAACTTGCCTAATGTTACCCAGAAAGTCTCTGACACAGAGTTGCCTCAATGCTTTAAATGACTGCAGAACATCTTTGCTCTTATAAGATTAATTGATGATAACAGTAGTCTGAAAAGTCTCACTTTTTCATATAGCTAACCATACATAATACAAATGAGCTTTAAACTGATGGATTTAGAGACTCCAAGGTGAATATTAAATTTGATAGTGTTTTGCACTGTTTACAGCTGTGGGAAAAAACGTAGTTAAGTTTTAAAAATCTTAAAGACCTTTTATGTGACTATTATGTGACTTCTTGATTTAAAGCTGAATCCAGGGAATTAAAGAAACAGATACATGAAATTAACTAGATTACAAAACAGGGGGAAAGATGATCACCATCTCTACATATATAGTTTTCATTTCACATAGAAGTTTGATCCCCGATTTTGGGGAGTACTGTATTGTAATTAGGAAAGTTTAGAGAATTCAGTTCTCTATTTCAGATCTTTACGCTTTTCAAAATTCTCACAGAAATCATAGAAACTTAGGGCGGGAAAGGGCTTTGAAGTTCATCTAGTCCAGTCACTGAACTGATGAAGAACTACATTTTTGTAGACCATCCCTGTCAGGTGTCTGTCCAAACGTTTCTTAAACAAGCCTACAATGACAGAGATGCCAAAATCCTTCTGGATATTTTTTTTTTCCCATGCTTAACTACCATTACAGTCTGGAAGATTTTCCTAACAAAATCTTCCTTGTTGCAGCTTAGACCCCATTACTTCTTGCCCTGTCCTCAGTGATTAGGGAGAACAATTTGTCACCCACTTCTTTATGATAACCTTACATGTATTAGAAGACAGTTATCATGTCTCCTTCAAAGTGATCTTCAGTTCACACAACATAAACACAAATATGAGCCAATTTCATTACAAAAACTGATTAGAGTGTCTTTGTTAGTATATCTGCCAGTATATTTGCACATTAAATGCAGAATTACTTTTTCAGTAATTTGACATCCCTAACATTTCAGAAAAGATTTTGATGGTGCTCGAATAACTGTTTTTGTGCCAAAGAGAAACAAGAAAATGCTTGCAAACAACAGTTTAATTGTATTCTATTTTGATCACTCTTTTGTTGTGTCTATTCTTTTCTCTCTTCCCTATGACTCAAATAAGTATTTTGCCTCAGTGAGAAAAGCAGACACAGCCCTATTATTTCTAGCATATTGATGAATAGATATCTAGCTTCTTTCCTTTTTCATAATTCAACTCTTCAATGCAGAAAATTGTCCAACAAGCAGCTGTCCATAAATTATTTAGTATTGAGCTTTATTTTAACTATTGTACTACCTTCAAAAACATCTTTCAGTTTCTATTCATATGTAATATGAAAAATTCCCCTTCATACTAGCAGTAAATATTCTTCATCTTCTCAGGCTTTTAAAAAATTTACGTCACACTTAATGCTGGGGAACCCTGTATTAAATAGGTTATATAAGTGATATTTAAGATTGAACAGTTTGTTTTGGATATATGTGGCAAAATAACAAGTGAACCTGTTGTTAATAAACATGCATCTCTTGGTGTTAAAATTGTTAGCAAAAGAGTAGCAGCTGCTGCATTTTCATGGTCATAAATTATGTTTATATCTAGGAAAAAATAATGATCAACTGTATAACTTCTCAGAGATATAAATATGTAATTGATTAGCTGAAAAGTAATATGGTCATACAATTCACAATGAATCTCTCAAGAGAATTAAAACTTCTTTGGCCATATTGTAAGACATGACGTATAATTAATTCTCATGAGACATTATACAATATTAAGTAATACTGTACTGTATATTATCACTTTGAGTAGATCATTCCCTTATGCATTGAAACAATGGGATAAAGCTTCAGAAGAGAAACTTTTCATCATAATACTCTCATGGAGATTTCACACCAGTTCTTTGGGGTTGAAGGGGGTTGTCTTTCTTGTGGAAAAGGCTGAAAGTGTCCAGCTCCATTTTTGGGGACATGGTTCAACATGGTTCCTAGAATATCTGTTCAATTTCAGGGGTATCTCCAAGAGGCTCTTTTTCCTCACTAGCTCTTGCCCCAGCACCTCTCCTCTTCCTTGGGAGCACCATTCCACTGGAGACTCAATTTACCTGAGACAGCCGAGGAGCTCTCTTGCAAAATTCTGAAGTATATGTAACACAATTCTATGGATGTGCTACTTTTTCCAAATGTTTTCCATGAGCACACATAGTGGATGGCACACATTCCATCCAGCCCACCTCTGGTCTACTCAGTTCTCTCTCCTGCCTCCTACATAGAAATTGGATGCAAAGAGGGCTTTTTTGGCCCTGAAGCAAGAAAACGTTGTAAAGTTGGCTGAGACTCAGTGCTGCACCCACTTAGATGATATACAAGATAATATTCAGGTCCAAGTGTTGCCTCTACACATACAATGAAATTACAACACTGACTTTCATTCCTTCCAAGCTCCAAAACAACATTTGTGTTATTAACATACATTCTACATATATGTATGTGTACAGATAGATAGATAGATAGATACTTATATATAATAAGTGTTATTGATGACACAGGAAATACCACCTATAGTTATTGCCTTACTCTTTCTATTATAAGACTTTTCAGTAGATTATAATTTAGCAAAACATAAGTCACTTGAGCTGAAATTCTTACATCAGATATCTGCCTACGGCTGTTTTTTTCTTATAGAAGCATCAACAAAAAATCATTCAGTTATTTCCAAAAACAAGAAAAAATGTTAATGCTAGAAGAAATCGTATAGTCATTTATTTTAGATGCTCTTCTGTCCCCACATGTTGGAACAGAGATTTCCAATTTGCAACTGAATGGAGTGCTGATATCAAGGGTGTGCTTTTTGCTTTCCCTGTGAATAACTTTCCAAATGTAACCAAATGATAAGGTTCTGAAAAAATCTTAGTTTACATGTTCTCAGTAGACACTTGTTAGAGTTGAGCAGCTAAATACTCAGAAAATTATATCTGCAATGAGCACACTACTCACAACTTATATATGCCGATCAAATTACACGTGTGCCATCCTCACAGAGTGATAGAGCCTCAGGGATGCAGGACTTTCCTCGTAATCATGCCTTTTAGCTAAGATCACAATGTTGCTATGAACTATAAAGAAGAACAGAGTAACAGTCTCTTCTGTGCTCAGTGCTCACCCTGCTGGCTGATACACAGTGTGGAGGATGAAGAGTCTTATTTGGCTACAGAGGGTGGAGGAGGTAAGGGAAGGTAAAGTATGCAGATTCAGAGTTTAGAAGTCTGATGGAATAAGAATGCAAGAAGCTGAGAGCAACAGAGGGGGTGATGAAAAAGTGAAAAACATGTCCTTTGGAAAAAATAGTGTGAGATCAGGTATTAAACATTGCATCATAATATATACACACAAGGGGAATGAAATAAAGTTACATCAGCAACCTTTATTCTGGAATTTCCTAACTGTTGAGTGTTTGACTCTTCAATCTTAACTTTTTTTTGTCTTTTAATATTTGAATATGACTGAGTGACTCAGTGCACTTGTTACTTCCAGCTGTAGAGGAGAAGCATCTTTTTTTTTTTTTTTTTTGACTATGCTAGTGTATTGAACACACCCAAGAAAATTCACTTTTCCAAGGTGGGACAGTAACCATGTACATTCAGAACTAGTATTTTATTGAAATTCATGGAAGTTCTTGAAAAGGTTATGAAGATACTAACATAACCCAGAAACACCTGCAAGTCTAATTGTATGACTATCTAATGGTTATGATATAGCCTTTTTATGTTTTTTTTTCATACTCAAATACTCTTCAGAATAATCTAATTTTAAATGAACTAGAGTCTGAGTGACATTGAGGTTTGCTTTAGTGCTTGAGAAGAAACTTTATTCCACTTTATTCAAATTCTTGTATCACATTTATCACCATCATATCTGAGTACCTTCACTATTATATCCAAGCACTACAGTGCAGGAGAAATTCTAAACAGAAGGCTTCTCAGTTTATGAAAAGCAAACAATAAGACCCCCTTGTTTCAATAGAACAATTAGCTTATTTTATCTACTTAGGACTCACATTCCATGCATTCTAGGCACTGAAAGCTAAAAATATGGATATGTGACTGTTACACATTGCTACTGTTAGGTCCTTTATCAGAGACAAATTTATTCAGCTAGGACATCACTTCAAAATCTCAGTTTGACATTTGAGTAGGCATGTGTTTTTAATTCAATTCCCTTAATAATATCGCAGTCACCACAGTGTCAGTGTCACCTGTTAGTGAAGTCAGTCCAGCCCTCATGTGCCAGAATAGATGCGCTTATTTATCCAATTATGGATGCAGGCCTGCAGCTGCAGCTATAAAGGATTAGAGACAGAGAGAAAGACAGTCATGATGTGAAAAATACTTCTATTCACATAAAATCACATATAAAATTTTACAAAACATGAAATAGTATACACTATAATTAGAAAGAACAAGATACAACAGGTACATACCAAGACTTATGCTTGTGACACAGAGTTCCAAAATCATCAGAAGTGATTTTCACCTCCCTCCACCCAAAGAAAAAGTGGGAGACCATTCCTAAAAACAAAGAATCAGCAAGGAACAAAGCAACAGAAACACAAACTAAGAGAGAAACATTTTGTGAGGCCAGAATATATGAAACACAGTCTCATTTTCAGAAACTCCTACAATCCCAGAGATGGAAAGAACATAAGCCCTCCTGACAGTCAGTAAAAATCAGGAGACTGATGAAGTCTCTCGGGAAAGCTGCAGGGACAGAAAACTCTCTGCAGGCCCTCCTGGAGAAAGGGAGGAACTGTCAGGAAGACAGTTTAAGGGCTACCCTGATTCTTCCTGCGTCTAAATCAGTGCTGGTAAACTTAAAGGGATTGTGAGCTAGGAAACAGCGCTAGCCTGATGTCAAGGCCAGAAGGCTGAGAGCAACAGATGGTATTGCCTGATGTCTCTAAATTGGAAAGCGGGTACCAAGGGATAGAGAGGGCAGCAGGCATGGAAGCAGTGGAGGAGCTTACTTCCTAACATCTCCAGGACCAAAGAGCTGAACCCAGAGGAATGGCGCAAAGGTCAGGGGGAGTGAATGATGCTCCCATAACACCCAAGGCTCCCAGCAGAAAGGGAGTCTGGGATCTCAGTGGGAAGGGCAGGCTCAAATTTGTAAGCACTAAGTTGGCTGTTGTGTCCAAGAATAGGAGAGGATTTTGCTGGAGACCCACTGGTAAGGTATGCTTAGGCATGGCGAGTGACACAAGACTGGATGTGCATGTACTGTTTGAACTATCCTGGGGAAATTTTGAACCATGGTGGTGGAACTTCTGTTACGATTTATGTGTATGTGAAACCGAGGCAGACATGATGCAGCAGTCACAGCTGACCCCTAACATTTATAGCAATCTAAATATATATGATTTTAAGATTATCACAAATCTTCTAATAAAGATATGCTTTCTAGAAGCATTGCTTTATTTTGGCAATTCCTATTTGAATGTGGTTGCTCATTGTTTTTGTTTTTGTTTTTCAGATAACAGAACACAAAAATAGTTTATTTGAGGAAACAAAACATTTTTATAAGTGCTCCCTGAGGGATGATATACTAATAAAATGACCGTTTTGTTTTGTTTGATAACATCCAATAAATAATTCAGAGCTTCATCTGTAATTCAAAGCTCCTACTCCAAAATTATAAAGTGCCAATGCCTAGTTCTTTCTTTCTTTCTTTCTTTCTTTCTTTCTTTCTTTCTTTCTTTCTTTCTTTCAAATCATTCTCAATATTTTCTGCCTAGTTTTCCTATTTTTTTCATGATTGGCCTATAGCAGAAAACTCTTAATACCCCTTCCCCCTTTTTTCCTCATATAACAAGTATAAGTATGATTTGTGAAACTTATGTCAATTATATGATAAGCTAATTTATTGTAAAATCAAAGGACAATTTCTATCTGAAGCAGATCTTCATGACAGAGGCTTATTTCATCTTTTCATGTTAATACTGATTACATTGCTGTTCACTCCATTGCCATTGCACATACTATTTAAGCACTCATTTTAGAGATTCCAACATACTGATTGATATAGAATATGCTTGCTCAGAAGGTAATCGTTCCTCAAAATGTCTCCAGTTCTACTGAACAATGTGAAACTTCAGTTAGTGACTATAACAGACGTGAATTATTAGATGTTCTAGGGTTTCAATCAATCAATCTTTCAGTTCATTCACACACCTTTTTTTAATTCTTGCTTGTTAAATTTCAGGTTTACTGTTTCAATCTTTGTTCATATCTTTTGCGGAGACACCAGCAGGGACTAGGTGGACCTGAGAGGGGCCCATGGCCTACGCTTTGAAAGCAGGACTACTCAGTGTTTTATTTCTGTTGCTAATGCTTCACTTAGGTTTAGCTTGTCAGTGGTCATTAACCAAACTTCCTGCTTATGGCCACTGGAAGCATGAAGTCTGGGTAGCAACCAACCAAGAGTCACTGAGCTGCCCAGTGCTCGAGTTGCCAAGGTAACTGGAGTGCCCGGTGGCTTAGATTCTCTTTCCAGTTGCTTCCCAAACTTCTTACTTCTGGTTAAGTGATTGGAAGCAGGAAGTGGCACAGGCCAACATGAGTCAATAACATCTGGTTATCCCCCTCGACACTAGACACTAAATTGTCTCCCAGTGTCATGGGGGGAAAACAAACAAACAAACAAACAAACAAACAAACAAACAAACAAACAAACAAACAAACAAACAAACAACTGTGCAAACCACAATTGTATGAAAGCCTCCTTAAAAAAAAAAAAGTCTAGAATATCTATATCAATATAAAGCAGTCCTGTATATTGTCAGAAATAATACGTCTAATGAAAGTAATCTCTGATAGTGGTTACAACCACTCATTATATTATACTCAATACATTTCATAACCATGAATATTCCTCCAATAGGATTGTCTGAATATTTTAGTATCTGTGTCTTAAAAAATTCAAATGTTCTGTATTCACAACTATACAATCGATCAGAAACACTTTAGAATACCTAACAGAAAAGATCATCCTCCATGTTTTCTTGCTGATTTTCTCCTTAATTTATCTCCCCACTCTAAGTGGTCTATTGTCTATTTTAGTACAAGCAGTCTCATTAGCCTGTACCTTCATGAGCCATGCATTTCAGAGATTGTGAACATTAAAGTTCATGATGAACAAATCCTCTTTATCCATCTTTACATACTTAGGGCTTCCAAATGGCTTTAGTGGATTTTGGATCAGCTCCTACATTCATCCACACCTGAATTTGAAAGGAACCACTTAAGTCCATATTTAGATTATTGTTAGTATAGAAAGGAGAGTAATCTTTTCTCAGCATCATTCAGATTCACTTGGGAAATAATACTTCTGTTACTGAGAAGGCGCATATGCTGATAACTAAATAATAGATTAATACATTTAAAACAAAACCCCAAAGTGATAACATTCTTTCTGAGAAAACAGTCAAGACAAGATATATAGAAGTCATAACTTTTCCTTTTTGCCAAAATAGAAGGCTTTTCTGGATCTACCAATAAATTTGTGTACTTTTTTTCAAAACAAAAACTCTTTTCTCTCCAGTACAGTTTGTTGTTTAAGGAACTTCTGCAATTATCAGTGTCCCATGTCGTGAGGCCTAAATAGCCACAAACTGATCACTGATATCAATGAACCTGGTGCTGTTGTGTAATTTACTGAAAGGTTATGTTGTAACCATTTATTGTGGTAGATGCTTATTTCAAACAGTTAAATAAGGTTGCACCTTCTCTTCAAACTCTATCCATTTGTTTAACTGATTCCCCTGCTATGTCCATAACAATTACAATTTAAGAGATTGCAGAGATCAGTACCACACACAAGATTCATAGACTAATAGACTTTAAGGTCAGAAAGAAGCAATATGATTATCTATTTTGACTTCCTGCAGGATGTAGGCCACAAAATGTCACTCACCCGCTCCTGTAATAAATCTCTAAACTATGACTGAGTTATTAAAGTCCTCAAAGCATGATTTAAAGACTTTAAAGTACAGAGGATCCACTAGCAAGTGAGCAATGCCTCGTGCTACATAAAAAAGCAAAAAAAGAAAACACAAAGTAGAACCATTTTTTCAAAATGAGGGTATAAAGCAATGAAAGAGGCATGACCGGGGAGGGGTAAGATGTTCAGTTGGGGTTAATTATTACAGTGTAACACTTCTGCAGGCCAAGACAGCAGCAGCAAAGGGCCGAGTTCTATATTCAGGGGTACCCAGACAGTGTTATAACATTAATCGGCTCAAGCCCCCACCCTGTCTCCTGAGGAATCACACACTGTTCCCTGGGTGCCCTGGAGGGGTAATGCTTCCCCTTTTGCAAGCATAAGTCTGAGTGTGGCACAATATTCCCTCTATGCTGATGATGCAGCTGAGCCAGTTACAGGTGCAGCTGAGCAAACTGTGGATGTAGCTGGGCAAGCTCCTCGCCAGTTCCCCAACCCCCAGCAGGCCCCTTCCCCACTGTCTGCCAGCTTCCAAAGTGCATTCGTAACTTGCTCAGCTGCATCATCAGCTTAGAGGGAACACTGGAAAATAAAATATATTTTTTTCAATTGTGTTTCATTACAAATCATAAAAATGTTTAAACTTCTTATGAACCAGAAATCCCAAATTTTAGACACTTGCTAATACAAAATGGATATTATGAAGATAAGTTCCAAAGGAGTAACCGTGTTTGTTTTGCTGAACTAGACTAAAAAGGAGTCCTGTGGCACTTTTAAAGACTTTGTCTAACAAAGTGGGCTTTTTTCCCATGAAAGCTCATGTGATAAATACATTTATTAGTCTTTAAAAATGCCATAGGACTCGTTGTTATGAAGATAAGAACATTAAAAAGATTGTGAGGTGTTCAAATGCTCCAGTGATGGGAGCCAGATAAATACTTAAGACAGATAGCTAGAACCCCATATCCAGTTGGGGAAAAAGAGTTCAATAGATCCTTAATTTTCTCTTCTTTGAGCATCTTTTTCAGGACAGATGCTCCTACAGAGTTTGCCTCTGGGCAAAGTCAGCTGAATTCAAATGAAAGAGGCTTAAAAAGAAAATATAAAATATTCCACAGAACACTGCTTGTGAATACCCTATCTTCTAGGCTTCAAAGTAAGGCCCACCACATCTTTCCAATGTAACCTTGCACTGTATAAACCTACTAGAAAGTCCTGTACTGTGGACATTTCTAATGCTACAAACATATATAAATTTAAACTTTAAGCACAGAGGTAATCCCACTGAAAGCCACTGGGACCACTTACATGCTTGAAGTTACACACATGCTTAAAAGTTTTGTGGGAGTCTGCACCTTAACAAACACACAATAAAATTATAAGTTCAGCTGAGTTCAGCTCTAGTTGACATTTTGTCAATGCAGTTTCAAGCACTTCACTTGCCTGTTTGTAAAAGAAGCCTTTTTTCTTTCCTCATGTACAGTAACTAGAAATGGACTTCTAAATATCCCTGAACAACTTTGTGAGGGATTCAAAATTCAGACCAGGATCTGAATTTAAATTTCATGCCTTTCTGTGGATATAACCTCACTGAGAATCTGGCTCAATAGCTCTGCAGTCAATCACCCCAAAAATCCAGGTCAACAGAGCTTTGAATTTTAGTGAGAACCCAAATCCAGAAATGGATCTGGAACCAAACTGTGAAGCTTGGATCCATCTCTATTAGTAATGGAGAGCCACAAACTCACTTCTTTGTCATCTGAAAGAATGCAGAACTATTATCTATTTAAAAACACTTTGCTGTGCATTGGGTCTGTCAAGGCTTTTTCCCCACTCTGGCACTCTGAGTGCAGAAGGTGGGGGCCTGCAACAGGCCAGAAAAGCCCCTGGCCTTAAAGCCTGCTCTTAAAAGTCTCCAAGGCCTCCAATTCCTGGCCTTGGAGTGGTATCGCTGCCACCACCCAAATGCAAAAAACCTCTTGAGACCCAGGAAGGCGCACTTGGGAATTCCTCCCTGTGAGGCACTTGCAATCCTCTTTATTCCTCTCTCAGGAAAGTGACTGAACCCCAGCTGCAATATGAGCTGGAACCGGAACAGGGTTCCCTCTAGTAGCTGCTTGTACAGTCTGAGGCATGTGCACACAAACCTCTTGCCTTTTAGGACACAGAACCAGAACTTACTTAAAAGGTAAACTCTTTAATCAAAAAGAACAGATAATAAACACAGAGAGTTGCTTCTCTGGGAATTAACTTAGGTAGTTACAGGGTAGTGGGAGGGGGTACATGTGCTCAGCACAGAGAAATCCAAAAAACAAGCCAAAAACAAAGAAAAAACCCTGACCGCGTCTAAATAAACATTCCCTGTTCTACTCACGCCTGGTCAGTACCAAACTTAACTTATCTCTGGTAAGGATGTTGCCGGATTCTTCCTCAGGCCCCTCTGGCCTCCTCCTGATCCTTCCAGGAGCTCTGCTGCATCCAAACAGGCCCAGGCCAGGCTGCTGCTCCAATTCAAAACCCTGCGCTTCATTCCTATTGGCTGTCCTGGGACTCACTGACCAGATAGTTAACCCCTTCCTCCCCAAGGGTTACTACAGGGTCATTTAACTGACATTTATAAGGGTTTATAGGAAACTGGGACAGTTCTTTTTCTGAATGCTCTGTTATTGTTGATAAAAGAGAGACCAAAGGCTCCACTGATTCCTGTAGGTAGAAAATATTAGTGTTTTCAGAGACACACTGTTTTGGGAGCTAGAAGACTTCCTTAGCTTTTTAAATTTAAATTGAAAAATGCACAACTTTTACAGAAATCATTTAACTGAATCACTGGAAATTCTTTATAAATATCTGCAGTGAGACCTGGCAATATTCTGAGGGAGTGACTCTAAATGTTAAGCACTGAAATACTTTTGCATAAAATATTTTGGCAGGAAATTTTTCTATGAATAGGATATTTTCCTGACACAGTACAATTTAACACTTGTAAAACCGTCTTGCAGTGGCTTAAGAGCGCAAGCACTACTCTCAAGACAGACTGCTAGGAAACAGGGCACAAATCCCAAACTGGCTCCAAGTTCTCAAATCAGATTTCACCAACCAGTGTAAACTACTCAGTCACTATAGCAGCCTTAATACTGAGTCACAGACACTCCAACATATCTTGCTATGTGGGAAAGCTAACCCTTGTGAGAGATGGTGCTTTAGAGCAAAGATCACAGAAACATTCAGGTTGCGTCCAGCCCCAAAGGACCAGTCAATTGCACTGTAGATCTCAAAGACAATGCTTATAGCTAATTCTGTAATAAATTACCTGGTGATATATTATATTAGGAAATCAGAGTTATTTCCCCAGATGCCCACTGGCTTCCCGCGCCTGCAATGTCCCAGGGGCGCCTTCCCCAGCCATCCATTGGCTCACCTGGTCTCCCACACCCAGGCAGCCCAATCCCTCCCCAACCTACGCACTCTGCTGCTGGCAGGGCCGTCCTTAAGGGGGGGGCAGGAGGGGCAACCGCTCTAGGCCCTGCGATTTGGGGGGCCTCGTGCTTTTGGGGGATCCCATGCAGCTGGCTAGAGTAAGGAAGCAGGGAGCTTTTTCCAGCTGTGGGAGTAGGGAGCAGCTCTGGCTGGTCAGGGAAGGGGGAAGGGAATTGGGACAGGCAGCGTCTGTTTACAGTAACTCATAAGTAGCCAACTTCCCACAACTGCTCCCTGAGGGGAAGAGAAAGGGCAAGTGCTGAGATAAAACTTATGGAGCCAGCCTCAGTCAAGCAGAGGGGGACAAAGTTAGGAGAATGTCACATCCCCAACCTTTACAAAACAGGACCTTCTCTTTGAATTTATATTAGCATCTCCAGAAAGTGTTCGAGATATTAAAGAACTTTTTTCCTTCTACATTTAACAAGACTTTTCAGTCTTTGGGGATGTCTTTTTGAGCAAACTCCTCTGTGCAGATAATGATCTATTATACCTGAGAGAGAAGACCCCAGGCTAGCTCTCATATGGAAATACTGGGTTTTTAGGGTTAATGGCCATCAATGAACACATTAAAGAAGTTTTTTGTCCTTCCTTCTGCACTGTAAATAAGCCCCATTGTCACTGATTGCAGTCAGACCACCAGTCCCAAAGCATGGCAAAGAGGAAAGCAACTGTGGCCATGTGGATCTAGTTTAGCGAAACAAGGCACTTTTAAAGACTTAACAAATTTATTTATTTGTTAGCTTTTAAAAGTGCCACAAGACTCCTTGTTTGTTTTACATCAGGGTATCTGAGAGGAGGCCAAAGGTCCCTTGTTTCTTACTCTCGTCCTCAAACAGTACCTGAGTTTCATGACTTAGATCACCTGCAAAGCAATGAGGAATGTATGAATACATATATTAAAATAAGATGGAAAAAGAGAGAGAGTCAGGCAGCATAAAGGAAATAACATACAATAGACAAGTTGGAATCCAGTGCTTTAATGTGAGAGAGGACCTGAATTTATTTCTTGATATCATCCAAAAATAGCATCTCTCTCTCTCTCTGAATTTTCAATTTAACAAAAACTTGATCTAAGAAATTATTAAACTTGTAAAATTGTGTGCCCATCTTGAACAGAAAACCAGAACCACAAAGAAGAGTACCTCCAGATGCTCCTGTTCACTTGGCTGTAAGGATGATGAAACATAACTATGACACATTCAGTATTGCCTACCCTAAACATCAAAAATAGTCATAAGTCTGGCTTAAATATATCATTAAAACTCACTTAAAAATAAAGAGATGTTTAAAGAAATAATGAATGGGGGGAGCTATTTTCTCTGACTTCTGGGTTTTGAGCCTTTAGGATAAAGTCAGGTCATGTTTTTCTGCTTTGCTCTGCAATTTTTTAGCCTGAGGGCTAGAAATTTCTGATTTTATTACAGAAAAATTGACACTGTCCAGTGTTCCCTCTAAGCTGATGATGCAGCTGAACAAGGTATGGGAGCAGAAGTTATTGGGGAGCCAGCAGGCAGCAGGGAAGAAGCCTGGAGAACCAGCAGGGAAATTGCTCAGCTGTATCATCAGCTTAGAGCAGTGGTTCCCAACCTTTTTCAGGCTGGGGACCCCTTTGTCGCAAAACAAAACAAAACAAAACAAAATCTTTGTGGACCTCCCCGGCTGATTATGTAATCTGGCCTGCATGGGCAGACTCTGGCCCGCACCAGTGGGACAGCTGGTGAGCAGCACTGCCACCACCGTTGCCTGCACCACTGGGTAGCTGAGCCGCGGCAGCTGTGGTCCCCTGCCATTGCCCCTGCTGGGGAGCTGCTGTGGCTCCATCCCCTGCCAGGATATAGCCACAGATGGGGAAAGGGGTAGAGGCTCAGCCAGCCCCCTCCAGTTACCTTCAGCCACTTCAGGATCTGCTTGTACCACCTGCTGGCTGCTCGCATCCTCCAGCCAGTCACTTACACCTTCCACAGGTACGATTTGCTGGCTGTTCACACTGCCTGCTGGTCACTCACACCTTCAGCTGGCACCGCTTGCTGGCTGCTGGCACCTCACACTGGTCACGCATACCTTCTGCTGGCACCACCTGCTGGCTACTCCATAGGCACCAACTTCTCTGGGCCTCATTCTGCTCTCTAGTGAATTCAGATCTTAGAGAGTATTTCAACACTGCAGTGATTTCAGCTTCAGACTTCAGTCTCTAGAACACCAGGAGGGTTTCTCTGATAAAAATAACAAAGGGACTCCACAAGGAATCATTAAATCTATCATTTAACAATGGAAGGGCAATTACTAATGCTGAACTCTTCAGCAGAGCTGATAACTCCTCACTCCTCCCTCTTACAAGACTGAAAAATAGGGTTTTTCATACTTCCGAGTTCCATGTTGCTAATGGTGATTTTTCCATCAAGGCAGGCTAACACAGTTTTTACAATCAAAGGGTAGCATATCATGAAAAGATAAGATTTCATTTCCCCCTTCAGTTAAAACACTGGATTTAGAGGATTTGAATCAGCCACACCTAGCTTTTCCCACCTTGCCCAGCACCTGGACAGATTCATCCATATACAGTGAAAATATGCTAAGTAACTAATTGTACTCATACAAATATAAAACCCCTGCAAAGCTTAGCTGCTAAGCAAAAGAAGAGCCCAGCTTCTAGATCTTGCTTTCAATAGCATTAACAAAGTAAAAAAAGATATAATTTATACTAGCTGATGATATCCCCCCCCATGTAATATCAAACTGTCAACATAACCTATTGTTGGAATGTTTAGTCTCTGTATAGTGAATATATGAACAATGGTTTATTTGTACTTGGCTAATTTAATGATATATAACCAATAACTATTACTAGGGCCTTTATCTGAAAACGCAACACATTTTATCTCCTCATTTCCTTGCTTAAAAGACTAGTTTAAGCAAGTAATATGCAATTGCTTGTTCACAAAAACATGGGCCTTATGAAATTCTGAGAGCTTATGTTTAATACTTTGCTTAATCACATGTGACAACTATATGATTTCTCTTTTGTTAACACAACTGGGCAAATCATGTCAGTTTGCTACAGGTGCTTTATACAATACAAAACATTAGATCTGAAGGTTCATCTTAATTAGAATACAGACTCAAGTATATTTGAAAGCAAAACACATGTTCACCTGCATGCCCCTATACAAAGATAGAAAAGGAGACATCCCAATATGTTAAAGAATACAGGTCCAAAATCATCCTACCGATTCATGGACTCCTCCTGATGGTCAGAACAACAGACTAGACTTCTACATTGATTGTTTCTGCCACCACACAAAGGCTGAAATCATTGACAAAAAAAAAAAAAAAATCCCTTACACGATAACCTCAGCCTTGTACAAGGCAATGCCGTCCACAGTTTCAGAAACAACTCTGACATTATTATTAAGGAGGCTGACAAAAGAGGTGCATTCGTCATCACGAAGAAACCAGATTATGATCAGCAGGCTTATAAACAACTCTGCAATACAACATTCTTTAAACCACTTTCTGACCCAGTTGAGGAATACCAAAAGGAACTACATCACGTACTCAAGGAACATGCTTAGGCAGTACAGGAACAAATAAAAATAGACAAACTACCAGGTCCCCAACCTGGGATATTCTATATGCCGCCAAAAATCCATAAAAAAAGGAACTCCAGACACTCCATCATCTCAGGCATTGCCACTCTTACAGCAGGCTTATCAGGCTACATGGACTCCCTCCTCAGACCCCATGCTATCAACACTTCTAGCTACCTTTGAGACACCACAGATTTCTTGAGAAAAATCCAATCCATTGGTGAGCTTCCAGAAAACACCATCCCAGCCACTATGGACATAGAAGATCTTTAGCCAACATCCCACAGAAAGATGGATTATTAGAACCACCATCCCAGATGATGCCACAACACACCTCCTGGCTGAACTTTTTGATTTTGTAGTCACCCACAACCATTTCAGATTTGAAGATAATTTATACCTTCAAGTCAGAGGCACTGCTATGGGTACCCACATGGCCCTACAATATGCCAACATTTTTATAGTTGACTTTGAACAACATTTCCTCAAGTCTCATCGCAAAGCACCTCTCCTCTACTTCTTCATCATATGGATCCATGGTAGGGATGCCCTTGAAGGTTTCCACAGAGATTTCAAAAATTTCCAATCCACTATTAAACTTAGTCTGGAAGACACCACACAGGATATCCACTTTCTGGATGCTGCAGTAGAAATTAGGGATGGACACATAAGCACCACCCTATACCGAAAACTTATTGATCAGTATAATTACCTACATTCCTCAAGCTTTCATCCAACACATACCACTGAATACACTGCCTACAGCTAAGTCCTAAGATAGTACGGCATTTTCTCTGATCCCTCAGACAGAGACAGACACATTCAGGATCTCTATGAAGCAGTCTTAAAATTACAGTACCCACCTGTAGAAGTGAAGAAACAGATTGACAGACCAGGCAGGTACCCTGAAGTCAGCACTAAAGCAGAAGCCCAAGCAAAAAAACAACAGAATGCCTCTACTCATCGCCTACAACCTTCAAGTCAGACCTTTATAGCATGTGATCAGGGATCTACAGCCTATTCTACAAGATGATGCTTCACTCTCTGAAGCCTTGGGAGACAGACCTCTCCTCTCCTGCACACAACCGACTAACCTTAAGCAGACACTTACCAGGAACTACAGACCTAACAACAGAACCATTAAAGCAGGAACATATCCCCACAATAAACCACACTGCCAACTTTGCCCACATATCTTCACAAAAGACACTATTACAGCACCTAATAAAACAAGCTATTCCATCATGGGCTCATTCACCTGCTCATCCACCATTGTGATTTATTCCATCATGTGCCAGAAATGCCCTTCTGCCTTATGTATTGGGCAAAAGGGACAGTCTCTGCACAAAAGAATAAATGGGCACAAATCTGACATTAGAAATCACAACATTCTAAAACTAATGGGTCAGCATTTCAATCTTCCTGATCACTCCATTAACAATTTGCTAATTGCGGTGCTGGCACAGATGAATACCAGACCAAGGCTTCAAAGAGAAGCTGCTGATATTGAATTTATTTTCATATTTGATATCATTGCTTCAGGACTTGAGGGACTTTGGGTTTTTCTTTCATTACAACAGTGATTTGACCTCATTTTCTTCTGTATGCTGTTCCCAGTGTTTGAATCTTTACAACTGTTTTGATTTGCTGTTAGAGCATGACCTGATCCCATTACTTACATTTCCCTGCATTTATTTCCTCCCATTCTGTAAGTTCCCTGTCACTCCCCCCATCTTCAAAGCATCTGACAGAGATTTTCTCCCACTAAAACTCATACAGTAAATAAATGTCTTAGCCTTTAAGTGCCACAGGACTCCTTGTTTGTTTTACTGAACTAGACTAACACGACTGCCCCTTTGGAACTAATCTGAATTGGATTTGATTATTCTATGAGGGAAAGAGTATGCTTTCCTTGACAGGAATATAGAATTTATCTTCACATTCTTCAGATGATAATTTTGAATACAGAAATGCACTGCAGAGTCGCTTATCTGCCATACAAAAGACATTGGGTTGGATGATTAACTCAATAGATCTTCGTGATCACTGAGGGATCACAACTAAAGAAGACAGATTTGTGATGCTATATTAATGATTGATATCAGTGATGCCATGGGTGTTGCCCTGAATACTTTATATAATGTCTAACAGTTTCTGGATGTTACTTTACCAGGCATACATTACAAATATGTTAAGCACACAGTAAACATCCCTGTTCAGTGCAACATTTCCTCACAATGGTACTGAAACGCTGCTGAAGTTCTTAATTTGGAGTTTATTGAAGCTATTTGTTCAGGATGAAATTCATGCCTGTGCAGAATGCCATTGCAAGACCTTTACACCATGTTAAGTCCCATTTACTACTTCAAAATATGCATCAAATAGGAATTATATTGTGCATAGGTCTGTGATGCTGCCTGCAGAACAGTGAATTTCACCTCAACACACATGGATCACTTTTCAGTATCCTGAAATCTATTTTAGCCACATTCATTTTGTTCAATAGAAATTCATAAATATAAAATATCAAAAATAAAAATCAGTCTATGGCTTTCACTTATAGCCACAACACGAGTTCTAACATCTATTTTCTCTAATAATTGTAAGCACAATATGATTTTACTGAAGTCTCCAACATTGTTAGCTTTCTTTTGAAAAGCTACATCCTACATTTAATGAACATTCATTTAATAAAGACCTTTTTCAATTTTTAACCATGAAATTTCAGTCATTATGAAATTAATGTTTACAATTTGACTGTTAAATAAAGAAAGTCATAAAAAGTTTTAAGTCAGAAAGAACCATCAGATCATTTAGTCTGATACATCTTAGGCCAACAAAACCAATGAGCATCCACTAACTAAACCCAACAAATGAAGTTAAACCAAAATATCATTACCCACACAGGCAACTAGATTATTACAACAGGAAGAGAACAGGAGGCCCTGAGATGCTGCAATACCTGAGGCTCCCACAATGATAAGGAAATGAGATAATGCCTATGCAAGAAGATGCATGTTTATCAGGGGAGACAAAATAGAACTAATACCTGAGTTTAAGGAAAAAAGGAAGCTAGAGAGATCTGATGCTACTTAAAGCACCCTCAATAACCAGCAATTGAGTTCAAAGAATTGATTGTACTACAAACAAGGAATCCTGTGGCACTTTTAAAGACTAACAAATGTATTCATCACACATCAGATGAATTGGGATTACACCCACAAAAGCTCATGGAATAAATAAATTTGCAATAAAAGTATTTGTCTTTAAAATTGCCACAGAACTCCTTGTTTGTTTTGCTGAACTAGACTAACATGGCCCCTGGAATTCTTAATTATTCAGTCATAATCCAAGATATATAAAAAACTAGGTTTTCCAGACTATTTTGATTTTATCACAGGAACTAAAGAACTATAGAAAACTAATATACTTAATAGAGGATGTGTCTATATAGTCCATGGAAGCAAACTTTCCAGCCTCATCAAGACATTTGGGCTTGGAGGCCTCATACTGTATATTTCTGCACAATGTTAAAAGGGGCTTTTGAAAATCAGTGGGTAAGTTCTTTGACTAAGGGCATGTCTACAGGCAAAGCTGTACCTATTTAACTAAAGATATTATGATAAACTGATTTATCTAAACCAGTGTGTGGATGCTCTTACATTTATTTGAACCTTTAGCTTCCTCAGAGTTACAGTTTAAATTGCCCACTGATATACACTAGATTTAAACTGAGGAAAGTGCCTATATAGAACGCTGGATTGGATTAGTTAAATTGGTTTAAATATTACATCTTAATTAGAATGAAATAATTTCTGTTTTAAACTTTTGAGACTGAAATGCTGGAGAGTACAACAATAATTTACAGCTGATTAAACAATCTTCTTGGTCAGAAAGCGTGATCCTAATCAAGCCAAGATTGAAGCCAGGAATTCAGGAGCAGGAAACAGGAATGGTCATGGCAGCTACAGAGGATCCATGCTGCTCCCTGGACACTACTTAGATTGCCCCTTGGGTGCATATATAGTAGGATGAGGAGCCAATCAGAAGCCATACATCTACTGACTGAGAAACTTTTTGAGACAGGTCTTCCTGTGGTCTGTGGCTGCAGAGAGTCATAGACAGTGGAAGACCTGCTGATTACTGCTACTACCTAGTGGCAATATGGAGGTATTTGCTACCTAGCACCTCCGTAGGCCTCGCACAAGGAAGTCTATAAAGAAGAAAATATGGTGGAGAAATAATTCTCTGAGGAAACTTCACTGATTTCAGTATACTACTTACGCCACTGCAGAACTAACTAAGATATTCACTGTTAAACATGGATGATCCACTGGAAAACAGGGCTTGGTATTCCTCCCCCACAGCAGGCCTCCAATTAAGCCACAAAGAAAGGAATTCTGCTGGCTGGAACTGTCCAGTAATGGTGCAAAACATTTTATTACTAGAAACAATAAAAGTTAAAACTGGTGATGGGTGATTAAATAACCCAAATTTCAGAAATTTGTCAGAACCTTACCTGAGCCTCTACTTCTGCAAAAGTCTGTGGGGCCTAATGAACTGCATCCGAGGGTGCTGAGGGAGTTGGCCAAAGTGACTGCAGAACCACTGGCCATCATCTTTGAAAACTCATGGTGAATGGGAGAGGTCCAGATGATTGGAAAAAGGCAAATGTAGCACCTATTTTCAATAAAAGGAAAAAGGAGGACCCAGAGAACTACGACCAATCAGCCTCACTTCAAGCCCTGGAGCGGGTCCTCAAAGAATCCATTCCGAAACTCTTGGAGGAAAATAGAGTGATCAGGAACAGTCAGCATGGATTCACCAAGGGCAAATCGTGCTTGACCAACCTGATTGCCTTCTATGATGAGATAACAGGATATGTGGATGTAGGAATAACCATCAATGTGAAATACCTTGACTTTAGCAAAGTTTTTGATACAATTTCCCATACCATTCTTGTCAGCAAGGTAAGGAAGCCTGGTTTGGATGAATGGACCATAAGGTAGATAGAGAGCTGGCTAGATCATGTGCCTCAGTGGGTAGGGATCAATGGCTCAATGTCTAGCTGGCAACCAGTAACTAGTAGAGTGCTCTAGGGCAATGGTTCCCAACCTTTTCTCTGCCCTGGCACACCTTGATACCTTCAAATGTTTTGAGGCACACCACCATTAAAACATCTATGAATATTCAAATTAACTTAAATTACTTATGAATATTCATTAACTGTGGCACAGTGGTGCAGAAATGCTGCTGTGCGGGGTAGTAGGGGTAGCAGAGCAGGAGTGGCAAAACATGGGAGGTCAGGAATCACGTGCAGTGGCAGGAGTGAGTGTGGGAAGCAGGGCAGGGCATGGGGGCAAAAGAGGACAAGGGGAGCCATGTGAGGAACAGCACAAGGGTGGCAAGAGAGGACAGAGGAAGGGAGAAAAAGAGTGGCTATGTGGGGAGCTAAGGGGGAACCTGGGGAGTGGGAAGGTAGGGCAGGGGACCATGGCGCACCATCCACTTCCCCCTTCTCCACAGTAGTTCCCTGCCACCCAGGGCAAATCCTCACTGCACTGCTGCTCCTTCCCACCCCACTGGGTCCTGTCCTTCCTCCCCCAGCCCCCTGCTGTCTGTGATGGACTCTCCCATTACTGCAGGGGCAAGAAATAGGCCTCCAGCTACACCCCCCCACACACAGCCACCCCAACCCCCAGCTACACACACCCCCAACCAAACTGCCACCCCACTAGCCCAGCTACAAACCCTCTGCTACACACACACACACACACACATCTGCCCCACATAACCACCAGCAGCACCCCCCCCCAAGCCCTTACCTGGGCTGTTTTCAGGCTGGCTGACAGGAGCTGCTCTACCCTGCTGGGGGGAGATTCACACACTCCCAGCCTCCCGCAGCTCTCTGCTGGCTGGGCTTCAGGTGGAGCGGGGTTTAAGGTGGAGCCACCGGAACTCTGCATTCCAGCTGCTCCTGCTATTTTTGAGGGGACCCCTGGAACTCCATGTTCCAGTGCTACCTTCTATTTTTAGAGGGGCCCCAATGCTGCCTGCCTAAAAATAGGGGGCCCCAGAGCTGTGTTCTGATGCCCCCTTACTTTAACCCCTGCCTCTTCCCAGGCCTGCACAGCCCATGTGGCTGGGCTGAGCAGGGAGGGAACTTTAACTCCAGCTCTCGGGGATGCTCGTGACACACTCTGGTTGTTGACACAGCCCACCGCACACTGGTTGGGAACCACTGCTCTAGGGGTCAGTCCTGGGATTGGTTCTGTTTAACAATTCATTATTAATCAGATGATGGGATAGATTACATGTTCAGTAAATTTGTGGATGAAACCAAGCTGGGGGGAATGGTAAACATGCTGGAGGGCAGGGATAGGCTTCATGGAGACCTAGACAAATTGGAGCATTGGGCCAAACAAAATCACATGAAGTTCAACAATACAATTGTCCTGAATTTAGGATTGGAAAATCCCACATAGTACAGGCTGGGGACTGACTGGCTAAGTAGCAGCACTGTAAAAAACGACTTGGGGTTATGGTGGATGGGAAGCTGGATATGAGTCAACAAAGTGCTCTTGTTGCCAAAAAGGCCAATGGCATACTGGGCTGCATCAGTAGGACTGTTGCCAGCATATCGAGGGATGTGATTATTCTGCACTATTTGGCATACTGTGTCCAGTTTTGGGCTCCCCACTACAGAAAGGATATTGACAAATTAGAAAGAATCCAGCAACAAAAATGATTAGGGGACTGGGCTGCATGACTTATGAGGAGAGACTGAAGAAACTAGGTTTATTTAGTCTGCAGAAGGGAAGACTGAGGGGGGATTTAATAGCAACCTTCAACTATTTGAAGGGGTGCTCCAAAGAGGAGGGAGCTAGGCTGTTCTCAGTAGTAACAGAGGACAGAACAAGGAGCAATGGTTTCAAGCTGCAGTTGGGGTGGTCAAGGTTGGATATTAGGAAAAGCTTTTTCACTAGGAAGGTGGTGAAGTATTGGAATGGGTGACCTAGGAAGGTGTTGGAATCACTATCTTTGGAAATATTTAAGGCCTGGTTAGACAAAACCCTGGCAGGGATGATTTGGATTTCTTTTAGCAAGGCATTGGACTAGATGACCTCATGAGGTCGCTCCCAACCCTATGATTCTATGGTTCTATGAACACTAGGTCAGAAACCCTCATGAAAGAGTTCTTGTGATGTTTTTCCCCTATCATTTACAAGCCCAAAAAAATTTCACCTGAGTGCGTTAACCAATCCCTAATGTAGGCACCAAGCACTGTTACAGCTAATGACAACAGTTAACAAATCCAAAACCAAAATTATAAAATTAATATTAAAGATGGACACTCAGTTCATGTAACTTGACACAGCTCTGTTGACTTCAATGGGGTTATGACAACTTAAATCAGCTGAGGATCTGGCCCAGAACTTAAAAGTACTTCCCATCCACCCATTTTTGGAAAAAGAAACTCAAAATCAGAACATTTGTTCTCATTTTTGTTCTAATGCAGCATTAGCTAAGTGAATCATGAAAGGGAAACAATTTTAATGAGCAGCACAGTATGATTATGAAAGAAATGCCTAATACAAAAAGCATTTCCCCACCACCTCAGCTTCCTCACAACTGTCTCTGATGCAGTGACAAAACCTATCTGAATGCTAAACAAATTATAAGTGCCACAGCAAACAGAGTGCTACAGAAATTCTTTCTGATCCTTTTTATTTCAATGCAGGATAGAGACTCACTAGGGTGTCAGAAATAGATCTGTTGAGGACTGAGTGTCAGAAAAGAGGCTGTAGAAAAGAGTTTCTGTTGTTCATTTCTGATTCTCTGAAGAAGCTCTAAAGCCCTGCTGTTCTTGTAAGCTCCTCCTGCTCCTCTTTCAGCACAAAAGAAGAAAACCCGGAGGTGGGGGACTACTGTTAGGTTCAACAGGCTTTAAGTCAAGTATCATTTGACTAACAAAACACTGATAATGGGTGCCTTTTTGGCAGTCTTTCTGTTTTTAATTAATTAATAGGCTTGTTTATTCATTTATATGATCCCTATTATTATAGAATTTGAGCATCTCACAATCTTTTTTTAAAGTGTTCTTCCTCAAAAAACTACTAAGGTAGAGAAGTATCACTGTTCTTATTTTAGAGAGGGGGTATGGAGACAAAGTGAGACTAAGTTACTTTCTCAAGAACACACAAGACAATCTGCGTTGAAGAAGAGAATTAAACCTCATACATTTAAGTCATAGTCTCATTCCCTAATCCATGGATCAGCTTTCCTCCCAAGTTAAGGGATTTCTCTTAAGACACACAAGAAATCTTCACCAGAACTAAAAACCAAACAGCAAAATTTCTTGACTACCATGTTACTGATCACAACACTACTAACCAGGGGTTAAAGTACAATCTGGTAGGCCCTGGAACCCTCCTAATTGGGTGGGCTCCATTCCGGCATACATCTGCGCCCCCTCCCACATCCCAGCTCCTGCTCCCCAGGGGTTAAAGCATAATTTGGGGGGCCCTGGAAGCCTTCAAAATTGGCAGACCCCCACCTTGTGCTGGTGCTGGCCCCCCTTACCCCAGCTACTGCCCCCTCAAATGCCTGCCCCTCCAGCTACTGCCCCAACACCTGCCCCCAACCCCAGCTACTGACCCCAAAACACTTACCCCCATCAAGCCCCTCTCCCTATGTCCTTCTTAGCTTCAGTTCCCACTCCCTAAGCTCCCTGCTGCCATTCCAGCTCTCCTAACCCCCCCACCCACTTCAGCCCCCCAAGCCCTCCCCAGCTCACCATCCCAACCCCTTCTTTCCACTCCCCAGGCACCCTCCCTGCCCCCCATGCTTCTCTCCCAGCTGCCTGATCACCCAACCCCCCCTAGCCCCCAAACCTGGCCAAAGAGTTGGGCTGGGGACAGGAGGCCACAGCCCTGGCTGACCAGTCAGCAGGCAAAAAGGAGCCCAGGCTGCAGGTTGGGGCCAGGGCCTGGCTGAAAGGGGTGCAGCCACATGCACTCCAGGGAGGAGATGGAGGAGGGGCTGGGCTAGCCCCAGCCTGCAGCCCCTCCCTTCCTCCAGCCTAAAGGGGACATGCTGGAACTGTGGTTCCGGTGTGCCCTTCTATTTTTAGGTGACCCTGGAACACAGTGTTCTGGCATGCAGTGTTCTGGGGTGTTCGCCTATTTTTAGGGGTTCCGGAATGCTGGCTCCATAAAAATAGGGGGCACCGGAAACCAATTCCCCCTTACTTTAATCCTTGCTACCAGCCAATCTGGAAACTCAATACTCACCATACTCTAGAATTGATCCAACTTTTCCTTCCAAGCACTTTCAGATTCAAGACTTAATGGTTAGCCTATTCAGTCCCAGCCCATTCAAACCACAGCTTTCTGTAAACAAAGGGCTATCTATTCAATACTTTTTACAAATATTACATTCATCTTAAATATGTGATTAATGAGAAAGTGTTTCCTTAAATCACAAATTGCTACCCTTGAATAAGAATCAATAAGAACAAAATTTTGACTACATGATCCAGTCTACAGTGGTGGTAAAATCCAGGAACAGCCAGAAGGAGTTATGCAAGTTACACAGAATAGCTTGCCTGACTCCCATTGTCTTTATAACTCCCCTTCAATGCAGTATTTTCAATGAACTTCATCAACAGGAAGTGTAAACCCATTGACTCAGTACTATGCTGCTTGAGAGGGTGGTTTAATTAAGTCAATTTCCAGATCAAACTTATTGGGTCTTAACTGGCCACTAAATTAATCTGGAAAGATCAATCTGACTGTGGCAAACTTGCTTAGATGTTGCCTATATTTTAGAATTCTTACAGCCGTGGCCTATAGTTTAGAATTATTTCCTGTTGAAGTTTTCTTCCCAATATGCTACATTACTCCCACTCAAGGCGTACCCATAGAAATAGTGAGTTTAACCACTGAGCTGTGATTTAAAAAGACAAAGCAGTCCTGTAATTTGATAGCTCTGAATGGATTGTGTGCTATGCTTATCTTATTTGCCCTAAAAAGCTGTTGTGAGGGTTAATTAGCATTTAAACAGCATTTTGAGGATGCATAGCACTATAAGAGTAACAAGTATTCTCTCTTTCTCATACACAGCTCCCTTTCTCACACTCCCCACCCACCCACCTGTGTCAGTGGCATTGTTGTTCAGGAAGAAGTAAGTTTGAGGAAATGCCTAAAAACTCAGGTCACATTTCTGTAGATTCCAGAATGACATATAGAGACTCTCTTTTTGTGTCAAGCTTCTGTACATGCCTTTCTAAGATACTTAACACCAATAGCAGCTTTAAAGCTTGGTGACCATAGTGTCATCTTGAAAACATAACTTTTTAAAATTTTTTTGAGAACATAACTTGATGAAAACACAGCATAAAAGCCAACTTTTATTTAAAAAAAAAAATCATTGTTAGCTTAAGTAACTGTAAAAACGGGTCCAAATGGGAGATTGAAATATCATGCAAAACCAGCTTAACATCTACTTTCTCCTTGACCTGATAATTTCATATTAGTATGCAATTCATTTTTACAACTGAAGCTACAGCATTATATAAAAAAAGAAAAACTTAAAATAGAAAACTCCCAGGCCAGGGCTGGAGAGAACTGCTCTCAAATATTAATATAAATCCTTACAGGGTGGCTGGGAAACACTTGCACTTTAACTTAGTAGGAAAATGGGACAGTGAGGAAAAAATATGGTTTAGATGAAATGCATAGACAATGGGAGTCAATGTTATCTACTAGGTGGAGCACAGCACTGGAAATAAAGAGACAATGAAATTCAAGTTTTGACTCATTTTCTGTGACACTAGATGACTCATTTGATATATTTGAGTCTCTCATTTCTCATAAATTTCACCTGTACATCATCTATTTGGATTTTTTTTAATTGAGTGGATTCATTTATTTTATGGGAGAGAAAGGGCCTGAAAACATGCTTGGGGGGGATACCTAAGAACTTATTGAACTGAGCAGAGAGGGAGACTAGAATTCATTTATTTAGAGAGGGGTGTGGGAAGAAAGAATGAGACCAGAGCATTGCCTCACATTCATTCATTTGATGAGTGCAAAAATAATTTATTTAATCAGAAGCCTACAACTTATTAACTGAGGAATATGTATTGGAATAGGGAAATGTTAGAATTGACTTTATTTTTATTTTATAGGTGTGGAAATAGTGGAGAGTGGTGAATTCATTTATTGTAGGGTTTCAAAGTAGAGTATTATTGTCGGCACAGTTACTTATTGATGAAAGAAGATGATGTGTCAATGAAAACTAAATATTTATATCTTGAGCATGAGGCCAGGTATGATGACATAAGAGCTGGGAGTCCTAAATCACAGTCAAGTAGTTGTAAAAGAATGCATTCAAGCTCAGTGGATAGTATACCTTTGTAAAGAAAACAGGCCAGAAGACCAAAGTCAGATGGTACCATAGGCTATAGTTTGAATGGTTCTCTGGAAGGGCAACATCAATAATAAGCATAATCATCTGTTAATTCAAAAAAACACCAACCCCCCACACCCTTTTTTTCCTCTCTGATTTGAAGGGCAAATGGAGTGAGAAACCTTGAGTGGTTCTCAATGTTTCTGTTGTTTGCCCATAAGTTTGAAATGAACATTTTTCCAATGACTTCTGTTTTGCTACATTAAAGTATTAAAGGTTTGAGGAAAGCAGATAGCTGACTAGCTAAATAGAGTTAATGTCTAATAAGAATTGTCTAACACACACACACAACAAGAGAATAAAACAAACAAGGAGTTCTGTGGCACTTCTAAAGACTAACAAATTTATTTATCACATGAGCTTTTGTGGGAGAAAATCACACTTCATTAGAATCTTTGACTCTTTAAAAATGCCACCAGACTCCTTGTTTGTTTGCTGACTAGACTAACATGGCTACCCATTTGGAACCAAGAGCATAATGTCTCTTCATGTATCAGATCATTAGAGTAATGCTGGTCACTTAAAATTCCTTCTGCTCTGCAGAAAAGGAGAGGTTTTTTTATTGGAAAGATCTCAGAAATGTTCATTGAAATTCATCCTGAAGGTCATGTGGAATATTAATGTTATGATTGAATGATGCTTTAAAGTAGTTGGTCTTGAGGTTAAGATACTGAAGTTTGTCTCAAGGGATCTGTGTTCCTTCTTCAAGCTCCATCTTGCTGTTTGATATTAGACAAGTCACATGTTAATATCTCTGTGGTTGTCCAATAAAATAGTCCTGTGTTTGATACTGCAGTGTCAGCTGTAATTCAAGCATTGTTCCAGCCCAACTCCCAGAGAAAATATGAGTTCAGATTAAGTGGTCCTTTAAACTCATGCTAGAAATTTAGCTCATTTCTCATGGGGCGTGGATTTAAACTCTGGTGCTGCAGCTAGTGATGCATTGGAAGTGGAGATACAGCACACGTTAGCACAAACCATCATCTGCTAATTCATTCTGTGTTCAAAACTTATTTCTCAGTGTAGATGTGCTGTCCTGTCTCTTTCAATATTTGAGCACTATTCTCTCCCAAGAGAAAAGACTTACTTTCATATTATTTTATTTTTCAGTTTGTAGCCTAAATGATAAAACAGATAGCTGTTCCTATAAACTTCCTCTTTGTCTATATCTGCTTCCTCCTCTACTAGATGTAGCAATGGCCACTCTCATTTGAGCTAGGCTAGCTCAAATAGGGTAACTCAAGCTAAGTGTTACAATGAGGACAAACCCTATGTGTTTGTGGAGTGCTTAAGCTAACAGGTTACTAAACTGAATCTGGAGTCTCTAGGTGCTAACATAACACAGGTAAACAACACAAAAATTCCTTAAAGTGGGGTGAAGTCAGGAAATGAAGGTTTTACTTTTCTGCTTGCTTGTTTTATTTTAAGGTAGGAACAATATTTTAATGCAGTTTCTATTTCATTCATTTTCTAACCAAATTATCTGTACATACTTTATTACAGTTTAATGTGAAATTAGGTGCCTATGGACTTAATAAGCAAATTCAATTTGGAAATTGAAAGGAGGTTTCAAACCATGAGTGGGGCTGAGATTCTGGCTGGACCTACCAATAGGCAATGTGGGAGAAAATAACTTCATTTTACAGGACAGATGGAGAAATCTGAGTGGGACTGTAAAGCTTGGTTGCATTTGATGGTAGGGGGTGAGGTTCAGCAGCTCTGAAGATCCATTCTGGTTTATGGCTGAGGTCTTTAAAAGCCCATGCTTCCAAGTTTTAGCCAATCACTTGCAAGGGTGAGGAAATCCATTTCCCAGTCTCATCCTCCAGGTGTATTCTGGGGTGTGCATTTTGCTTTGTTTGTTTTTTGTCTCTTTCCTTTGAAGCATCACAGAAAGACTCAGTTGGAAATGAGATATTGGACAGTCTGTACCAGTGCTCTAAAGTAGCAAAGAGCATTCTCTGAGGTGCTTGGTAGACTGATTCTTGCTCACACACTCAGGATCTAACTGACTGCCATATGTAAGGTGGGAAGAAATTTTATCCTAGGTCACATTAGCATGGTGTTTTTCACCTTCCTCTGCAGTGTGGGGATGTAGGTCATATGCCTGGATTAAATGGGTATGTCTCACTTAATCATGTTCTTGCCACTGAGGGAGCGTTAGTGCACCTCAGCTCCTCCTATTCTCTGCCTGTTGTATAGAATAGCCTAGTCTCCTGTGGATTGCAATATTCTGCTCTCATTTTGTTGTCAGGTTTATTGTGTAGGTGGTAGGTGGTATGTGTAACATGATCCGGAGGTCCATTCTGGCATTAAATTCTATAACGGGTCCTAATAGTCATTTGCTTTATACTATCCTCATAATAACAGAGTCTCTGCAGACTGACAGGTCCATTTGTTTTGACTGAAACTTACTCTCAAACTACACATATCCTTTAGCCATCATGCCATTTGAAGAACTTGAAGCTTTGTCAATATAAAATGAAACATATAATTGCCACACACAGCAGCAATGTTACATGTTTCTTTATGAGTCTTTACCTCTTTCCATCCACAATATGATGAGATTACTGAGGCAACACTTAGTTCTTTTCAGGTGAAAAAAAAATGCATAATTAAAATAAATGAAACATAAGCCCTCTAATTAAGTGTACATCTCTACTATTCAAAAATCATCAAAAACATATTAAGTCCACCTGTAGGATTAGTGAGTTACAAATTGTGTACTCACACTAGCAATCAACATAGGTTTAATGTTTTCACTGTTCATTTCTTATTATGGTTACTAAACATGGATTTAATGCTTTGGAGCCCCTGGGCCTATGCAAGTATAGGCACACATCCACTGAAGATCATTCATTTTGCTTGCAGTCTGGAAAATGTTAGTGTTCTAATCAGGAAGGAAAACAATTTTCAATCTTGTTGCATTAGTTTTCATACGGCTAGTGTATGAAAATGATGCCTTTTTTTTAGTAAGAACAGAACCATGGCTGGTTAGCAGAAAAGGTGGAATACTTGCTCTGGTTTTACTAATTTCAAACATATTTTAATAGTTTATTCATCCAATCCCCATCACCCCCTCACCCCCAAAAAGGAGGAAAGAAAGCAAAAAGCAAAAATTCTTAACTTGTGAACTTTCAAGATTTCTGTTTTACTCCAAAAATACTTCTTGGGCCAGATGTTCATTTGGTATAAATTGGCTAAGGTAAAGGAGCTATGCTGCTTTAGGTCAGTTGAGGCTCTGGCCACAGTGTCTTTGTTAAAAAACAGCAGTGGACTGGGTTAACAAGTTCTTGTTCCAAAGAGGTAGCCGTGATAGTCTAGTCCAGCAAAACAAACAAGGAGTCCTGTGTCACTTTTAAAGTGAAAACAAATATACTTTTTGCATGAGCTTTCATGAGCGAGGTCCCACTTCATCAGATGTCAGAAGTTGAAAAGACTTGCTGATGTAATCTGACCTGATGCAGTGAAATGAAATTGGAGAATTTATCTTTCTATTCTATACTGTAAGTTTTCTTTCAGTGTAAGTTTCTTCCAAATTCTGACATCTAACAAAGTGGGATTTTGCCCAAGAGAGCTCATGCAAAAAAATAAATCTGTTAGTCTTTAAAAGTGACACAGGACTCCTGGTTTGTTTAGCCTGTGTTGACTTTTCAGTTATTTGGCAGCTATCATGAACGTCCAGCCAAAATGAAAGGAAAATTAATTGAGATTCTGCATGACTATTTTTGTTCATTTATTTGTTCTTCTGCCTTCTTTTTGTCTATTATTCTATTTCATTCAGTTCTGTTTGGGTTCTTATACCATCCCAATTATGAGTGCATTTGAGTGCTTGTGTTCCACTTGGTTGCTTAAGTAAAAATGCACTTGTGTTCTGTCATATCTAATACATTTTGAACTACTGATTCAGTCTGAATTTTAGTGGCAGAGATGATAGTGTTGTCATGCACAACAAGGAGAAAGTATTCATCGTATAGGCCTAGACTAGGCTGTTAGGTACAGCATTGTATAAAATGCACTGTGTAAAGATACCTCAGTGGAGATTGTGACTCAGTCACAATTCCTTTGCAGCTCTCCTCTCTCACCAGTGAGTGTAATCTTCTACAGCCCATTGTATTGTAACTAACTTCCTTCATAGTTGCTCAATTAGCTCTGTTAGCTGGTGCATAGTGAGGAAAAGCCATGACTCCATCCATTCCTGGCCCCTTTCTGCTCACTTGTTCTCCAGACAGGAGCAGGTGGAATGCAGCTCCAGAACTAGGCACAAGACACAAATGCAAGATCCAGGCTGTCAGGCTGTGGAAAAGGCCAAACTTAATCCCGTGTGTGGCCAGGTCAGTGCCAACCTCCTTGGGTATGTCTACACTTAAGCCTTAGGTCGACTTAACATCCCTTAAGTCAACTTAAGGAACTGCATATCCAAATTTGGCTTGTATTAAGTCGACTTAAGCACTTGCTTAAACTGATTTAGTAACACCTGTTCCTAAGGTTGACTTAAGCCTTAAGTTGACCTATGGAGAGGTAGGAGCAGGGGCCTGGGCCCAGCCCTGGCCCCCTGCCCTGCCCCAGGGCCCAATCCAGATGCAGGAGCCCAGTCTGGCTCTAGTCACTGCCGGCAGGCACCTCAGACCTGTCTCCTGCCACACCCAGCAAGTAGCTCAGAGCCTGATCCAGCCCCAAGCTGCTTGCTACAAGCAGCAGGCAGCTTGGAGCCCCATCCAGCAGTGGCAGGAGCTGGTTCCAAGCCACCAGACACATGCGGCAAGTGGCTCAGGGCTGGATTGGGCTCTGAGATGCCTGCTGGCAGTGGCAGCAACTGCATCGGGCCAACCTCAGAGCTGGATTGGGCCCCAGGATGGGCAGGAGTAGGGTCTGGGCCTGGGCTCAGGCCCAGGCCCAGGCCCAGTAACACTCCTGGGGTACATCTACACTGCCTCCACTGTAGACATATCCTTAAGTCAACTTAAAAGTTGAACTTGTTAAGTCAACTTGAAAGAGCCCCCAGTGTAGACACAGCCTTTGAGTGTGATTAATTCTCTGTTAGCTCGTTCCTAGCTCTAGGAGGTACATACAAGAAGTAGGGTTTGCTTATTTATAGTATCAATACAAATAAGACTGAAAGGGGGAGGGCATAGTAGAAAAAAGGTACTTCAGCTTAATAATCATTTGAGTACAAAGCTTAATGTTTTTTTCAAATACATATAGTTGGAAATTCTAAATATGACAGGGTACAGGTAAAATTTTATCTTGCAAAGCAATAACCACATCCATGAAGAGGTAACACATCTGTTAAATTTTATATAGTGCATATGACTATTCATTCCCATACAACTGACTAATAATCTATCTATCTATAACTATTATATAACTATTCATTAATAGTTATAACTATTACACACACCCCCACCCACCCACCGACCCACCCAGCACTGTTGACAGATTCCACATGGGTTAGCCGCTTGCAGCACTTTTAAAGACTAACAACTTTATTTATTGCTTGAGCTTTCGTGGAAGTGGTATTTCTCCCACAAAATATTTTTTAAGTCTTTAGAAGTACCACAAGACTCCTTGTTTATTCAGTATTGTGTGTATGACAACTGATATCTCAAGCCTGTAGGAGAGTAGTTTCCAACCTGTTCACTGGTGGACCAAAACTGGCATGTGAGCCACTGCCTCAGTACCTGGGTGGAGCATACAGGGCTACTTGATTCATGCAATTTCCCTGCTGCAACCAGGAGGCAGCCTTCTTGCTGAACTCCTCCTGTCTGGCTGCTGGGAGGCAGGGAAGGGGGGCTGCTGGCAGTGACTAATGGCCTTATAGAGTTATAAAAACGATAACAGTAAAAATGATATTTGTGGCTCTTGAGCCAAAAGTGTGTGTGGGGGGGAGACTGGGAACCACTGCTGTAGGATAAAACAGTAAATAACTCCCCATGCCCACATACATTCCCCCAACTCCCCTACATTTCTTTATCTATACTGGAAATTCATAGAGAATCTGATTGCATACATTGTTAATTGCAGCATTATCTTGACATTTGCTACTAAACTGGTTTTACAGCTTGTCTTCTCATCAAAACTAAATCCAGCTCAGTAAGACTGATCAATACAGGGCAGATTTAAAGCATTGCTGTGTAGATCATAACTGAGAACAACTTAAAGCTCTTTGTTATGATTCAAGCTACATCCAACAGCTAGAATAAGCAAAACTAAAACTCTTTTCACTTCAATAAAGGATAAAGAGATATTTTGTAAGAGATACCAGTATATAGAACACTGATGTCCAGATCAGTAGCATGAGTATGATTAGTAAATCCATTCACCAGGGCATATTGACAAATCAGACTTTGAAAATACTAGGAAGTATTAGAGAAGAAAGTGTTGCAAGTAACCTGTTTTCTTAAATGACAAAAATAGCCTGTTATCAGTTTTCTGGCTTTTATTTTTTCCTATATAAATAACCGTAATTCCCATTTCTATATTTAAAACAGACATAAGACACAGCAGAAGATAAAAATCAACTTGGCAAACTTCCCTGCACACTAAAGTCTAAATTTTATTAGACTAAATACTAAATTGTATGCACAAAATTCTCCAAAGACAGAGAACTAAAAATTCCTTCACCACAACATGTACTCCACAAATGTGTAAATTCCATGGATAAATGGAAAAAAGTGCAAGGCTGGCTTTGAACTTAGGTTTTCATCTCTTATTATAGCTATACTATTCATCTTGGGAAGTACAGAGGAGGCAAAACTACTCCAACAATTGCATTGCTGAATTTATTTTCAAGGTAAATTAAATAATTGTATAATTTGTTCTTTACACAACAAAGATAACATACAGGAAGAGCATAAGCACTGCAAGGTTCAGATAACTGTTTTTTTTTTTTTAATTATACACATGAACAAAGCTTTATATATACAGACTCCTTGTCTGATAGGTTTCTAAACACAGAACACATCGGCTATGTCCACATGTATATTGTTATTTCAAAATGAGTTATTTTGAAACAAAGTGTCCTTATTTCAAAATAAGTTAATTTGAATTAAGAAAATGTTAATTCGAATTAAGGGAAAAGCTCAAAGCAAAATAGCATGTCCAAACACAGGACTTGCTATTTCGCTTTAGGAGAGGGGCACCATGGGAGGTGTGGCAATATGGCCCCCTCCCTGGGCCATGCCCCCACTCAATATGGGCTTAAAGGAAGGCACCCTAGGAAGGAGAAGGGCAAAAGTGTTATTTCGAAATAATGGTTATTTCGAAGCAACATGTCTGAATGGCATTATTTTGAAATAACCATTTTCAAAATAACAGCCATTTCAATTTAAAGAAGGTTTAAGGTATTTCGAAATGACGGCTCTTATTTTGAAATGACGTCATGTGGACCTAATCTCTCTTATTTTGAAATAAAACTGGTTATTTTGAAATAAAAGAGATGTGTGGATATACCCATAGAATACAACTAAAGAGTTTTCACACTACTTAAAGAGATACTACCAAAATTTTATGCACTACAAGAGTTCATTTAAGAACTCATATTGGTGAAGGTACCTGTTAAGGCAAATAAATTGATTTCCCTTAATTTTTCCCTTCAGTCAAGTGGCTCTGTTACGTTAATGCAAATTATGTTTCAGGTTCAATTTGCAACTCCATTTCTTGTACAAAAGAAAGCTGTGAAACAGACTAGCTAATGTCTAAAGTAATTTTAATAAATGGACCTTTAAGAATAAGCCTAAATTTTGGAAAATAAATGTTTTTTAAAGGATGTTTATGGCTAGTATGTTTAAATAAAATTTAATTTCATGTTCTGAATCATTTTATCTGCTATTTAAGTTTGGCATATTTGCTCATGGACAAATTAATTCCAGAAGCTATTCAGAAGATATATCTTACTCTGTATGTATTGATTGTTAGATATCTTTGGAATGGGAGTTTTACCATCTATATCTATATCTTATAAAATCACAGTGTTCCCTGCTGCTCCCCTGAGAAACTTTGGGAGTATCTAGGCCACAGAGGTGCAAGAGGAGGACAGTATCAGTACATTGTCTCTGAACAGGTCTTCTGTCATGCTTCCCACTCTCTTTTTCATCCGTATCAGTCCCTTTGTGGGAGATTCCTGACATTCTGAAGATTGTAAAGAACAGCATGAGACTAGGGCAGACTAATCAAAGTGATCAGGTCACTATATATATTGAGTCTGCAAGAACACAAGCAAGGTGTTCCCCTTTTTGAACTGCCCAAAGAGGGCTCTCAGAGAAAACGGTGATCAGGGGAACACCTCTTTCTCAAGATGATGCTGGCTGGGCTACTGGAAGGTGGGGAAGCAGGAGACCTTTGCACACATGGCTGTTCTTTCTGTTATCCCTGCAGCAATCAATCACAAGAATCTGTGTGTCTAAAGAATGAACTAGTTTCCTCCTCTGCTGGGGAATTCCTCCAACCCTCACACAGAAATGAACAGAAAATTCTGGTGTTGGAATTCATGAGAGCTCTATGCAGCAACAACCCACCCTTGTACATAAATAAAAACATTGCTAGACATTTTTTTTTTAGGTAGTAGCTAGCTTTCTTGCCTGAACACAATAGTAAAAGAGTACACTTGACCTTTTCTTCCAAAAAAAAAAAAAAGTTGCTTAAAGAAACTGAAAATCAATAGCAGAAAGCAAATCAGTCCTTGTCATCCAAAGTTTTAATAAAAAAAAAAACACTCTTATGCACCTTGAGTACCAAAGTCAAAGACTGGGATGGGAATAGTTTCTCGTTTCTTTCTCCCAAGGTGGGGATTCCCCTTTCGGGGCTAGTCCAAGTTATAGCTTGGCTGGCCTTCTTCCCTGTTTGGCCACCCCTGTGTGTAGTCAAGGGGCAGAAGGGTATTACAGGGAGGGCTGGTCCTGGCCTCTAGCCTAGGACCCTGACCCAAGGACCCTATGAGTAGCAGCTTTCAACAATTGAGTCCAGGAGAACTAATGCTTTCCCTGAGTCAATGGTCCTTTGCCCCACTGCTCTCAGTCTGTCCTCTAGAACTGGGAGGGGTTTTCACAGGCTCCTTTCTTGGCATCTGTCAGGCTCTGCAATCTTCCCTTGTTTGGAGGGGGGTGCCCCACCTCAACTCTCTTACTCTGTTCCCTGAGTAGCAGGGTCCTTCTCTAGGCTGCTAAGACTAACAGCCCTGGGCCCTGCCCATGTGGGTTTTCCCCAAACCCCCACACATTTCTGGTGAGTAGCACATGGCAATCAATCTCTCTAACTCACTCCTAGCAGCTCTTATGCTACTCTGCTTCCTCTCCCAACTCCCTTTCAGCTGCCCCTGCCTGTCTGAGAAGGTGGCTTTTAAGCAGTATAACAGGTTCCAAAATTGGCTTCAGGTGACAATCAACCTGGAGTAACCCTGGCGTAATTAACCCAGGAGCAAGGATTTACTAATCCTGAGGTTACTATACACACTCTCTGTCACTCTCCTATAGCTGTCAGGTCTGATCCCGTCACAGATTGTTTACCTAGTTCAGAATTTAAATTAGGAACATTAGGCTAAAATCATAAAATTCCACAATTAGGACTTATTCATTCTCTAAGATAATATACCAAGTAAACAAAAAGTCAGAGTATAAGATCAGGATTAGGCCTGCTGTGATGTAGAGGTTGGAATGAAAGTCAGTGAGGACAAAAGAAAAAGAAAAAGAAAAAAAGCCAAACAGCTGAAATGAGAATGCTCAGGAAGATGCTCATTAGGACAAGACTTGATAGGCTAAAATAGTATGAGACATAGTACAGGTAGCTCCTGTCTTGGAAAAGCTACAGGAATATTAATTGAGATGGCTGGAGGACATGAAAGGTGGGATATGTTGGCGAGAGAGTACCAGAAATAGTAATCATAGGACAAAGATCCCAAGGAAGATTGAGAGAAAAAGGTGGTTTGAGATACTGAAGAAGGATATGAAGAAAGTTAGTCTTGGCTTGAAAAATGCATTGGTCAAGAATGCATCAAGATGAAGAACAAGAGATGCCAATCCCAGATTATAGGATAAGGCAAAGGTTAAGAAAAAGACCACCACCATGTAGGATGAATATGAAGGAAACTTATTAAATAGTTTCTTAAGAGACTGGTAGAAGCCCTAGCTCAGGACATATCTGGAACAAGGCAAGAGAAAACAGAAAGAGTACAGTAAGGGAAAAAAAAACTTGCACTGGCAGGGAGTTGACCTGCATGAGCTAAAAGGTGCTTTTCCACCCTTGATTTTGTGTACATTACTCACAATTTCAAACTATGCTGGAATAATAGAATGTAGAACTCTAGTTTCCATTATTAGTATCTCTGAAATTTAAGTTGTGTAAATACTTTCAAAGACCTACAGAAACTTGAAGATAAATGTTGACATATTCATAAAGACAGTTTCCTGATTAATGGTGATTCTCCTGCTAAACTATATTATTTGTTCACCATTTTAAATAACAGAATGGGATAGAATAGCTATCTCTGAGCAAACATCTGCAATATTAATTTGGATATATTTCAGGTTACACTATACTATCCATTTTAGAAAAGTCCTAAGAATCATTAAGCCTTTTTGCTGAAAAAGATTATAGCTCCCTTCTATGTATGGAAAAAATGGAAGGATTTTGATATTGGATATGCGTTATGCTGGAAGGTGTAAATAACTGCCACAAAGTGTGCCTTTGATCTATAGGCAATCACAGAACTCATTAAAACTAACATGCATGCTATCCACTTTTCCTTCAGGCTAAATGGATGAAATAAATTAAGTTCCTTTGTCGAGTAAGGTAACTGAAACAATAGAAGTCACCACCCAAGGCACTAGGCCACAAGGAAAGCATGAACAAAATATAACTTGGAAAATAATAAGTTTCTCAGGGAGCTGACTGAAAACGTCAGAAAAGAGGTGTTGATTGGTTGCAGCTGTGTTTGTCTCTGTGACTGTTGGAGGTAGAAAGCGATGGGAAGGTGAAGGGAAAGCAAGCAGATATAAAGAAACAGCTGTGAAATCAGTCCTGGAAGAGCTCTCTGAGGCACAACACTGAGTGGAGGGGCTAACATGGAAAATGTGAGCAAGAAAACTCTCTGCTCTTGTTTGTTTCTGCTATGTTCAGGGAAGTAGGACTTTGTACACTGTTAAGTAAAACTGAAATGCACCAAAGAAATATCTGACTTGCTATCAATACTTTCTGCTACAAACAAAACAAACCAGCTAAGCTCTGTATTATGGCTAAGCATTGAGGCCAAGAGATAACAGTAAACAGGTTTCATTTCCTGGAATACGAGCTGGTGCCTGAGTATATCTTTCATATGCTTTTTTTCCCACCGTTTTCTTTATTTGAAATCTCATTAGCTTCTTAGTTTGGTAAGATTCTAATCAATAGTATTGCACTATAACTCACTGTTTGGGTACTGGCAAGAGAACAGTAGATCTAATTATTTCTTGAGAGTCGGCAGCAAACTTGCATTTTGCTGGGAAGCTGGAAGTAACAAAAATAGGTCTTAGACATTATTTTTAAGATGGAAAACTTCCATCACGGATGGAAGTCAAGGAAAAGCAGGGATGCAGGCAGTACATATTCTTAATGGCATGTTTCTTTAAAAATAATGAACTATGTGACATCTTTGAAAAACAATGTTAACATTCAGCATGGAATGAACCAAAGATAGAAAAAATCTTCTCTGTATGTTTTTATTTTTCACAGGATGTTTCAATCAGGTGGCAGAATCATCAGAAACATGATATTTTAATCTTTACTGTGAAACTATCTGTACTAAATCAATATCATTAGCACCGACTTTGAAAGACAGAAGCTACTGAATGATGCAACAGACTAGCTTGGCAATGCTAGTCATCTTGTTTTTAAAATCATACATAAGAATTTCCAGCAGGATAGCCACAAGAGTCTGTGTACAGCAAAAACGGAAGTCCTCTGGCACCTTAAAGACTTACAAATTTCTTTGAGAATAAGCTTTCATGGGCTCCAAACCCACTTCATCAGATGCCTGCCTAAGAAAATCTGTTAGTCTTTAAGGTGCTACGGGGTCTTGTTGTTAATACAAAAGAATAGCACACACAAAAAGAACCTCAGGACTTTTTTTATTTAATTACTGAAAGCTCAGTTCAATGTAGTGAGCGTTTTTGAACCACAAGTCATTAGGCCAAATTCAGTCCTATAAGTGTTTCCCTTGTTTTGCCAAAGATCAGTTTTTTCCCATTGTTCTGTACACATCACTTGGCAGTTTGAGTATATAGAGAGTACCTTCACAGCAGCCTTCAAGCTGTTCTTTGCTTAGCATTTTCCCGGATAGCACATTTCTGAATTACAGCACTGACAGAAAATTAGCAGATATTCATGTATGTAGTCACCGTACTTTTGTTTCTATAGCAGACCAAAATGCTGTAGAACTAGCTTGTTTTTGGCACAAACATTTTAGCATTATTCATAACACTATTATATGAAATTGCACTATGAAAAACCAACTTCTTGCAAAGTTTCTAAATTTAGTAATCATGAATAAAGCTTTTTAAGGTAAAAGAAGCTATACTTTTATAAAAAGTATAAAGGATCTTTCATTTCTCACCTGGTTTACAAAAGAATGGAACTAGAATGTCTGGTACGTAATTTACCATGGCAACATAAAGAGTAAATTGAAAACCACTTTAAGTAACTCTTGTAGTATTTTTAACAATATTATATAGTTTTTAAAAGTAACACATCCTATTTTTAGCTTATTAGAGGTGAAATTGATTGGTGCGAGAGAGTGCCACTATTACTTCCATTAAGTTTAATTTTCCATTTGTTTTGGTAAGTAACTTTAGAAAGTTCCAGCAACTAAAGTAATAGAATCTTAGTAAAGTAAGATGAACTTCCAAAGCCCTTTACCTCTTTTTTCTTTTGGAAATGTGCATGCACTAATGAAGTTCTCTAGTGTTATATACAATGCTATGTATACTCTATGAATAATTGTTATTTTTGATATATGTAAATCGCCGGTGTAGCCAAGTGGGGTTTTCTGGCCAGGCCCCTGAATCTCTAGGATGGGCCAAATAGCTTCCAGTAACATGCCTGGAAGTTGAGATCAGGCCTGCCACCACAGCGAACAGCAGTGGTGTGAATTTCTCCATTACAGCTGCAAGTCCCAGCCAGCAGCTGGAGGCTATAGTTACAAGTGGAGCAGCGCTGGTCTCTCTTCTACACTTGTGACTGTGCCCACTTGCTGTAGGCTGGGCTCCACAGCCACGGAAGAGAAATGTGTGCCACTGCCGAGCACTGTAGTGGGTGGGCCTAATCTTCAAATGGGTGGGCTCTGGCCCATTCATGTCCACCCATGGTTATGCCTCTGATATTAATAAATGCTATGTCAACCATGTCACAAATGAAGAGATTTGGATCATCATCACCCAAAGTGCTGGATCATATGAAGCTCTCCTGATGACTGAAGAAGTGCAGGCTGAAGTGGTCGGTCATACAACAAGATCATCTGGTCTACCCAATATCAAGCTTCAAGGGACAGTATAAGGGAAGAGAAGAAGAGGCCAGCAGAAGAGATGGACTAACAAAATGAAAGAATGGCCAGGAATGGAGACTCAGACACTGACATGCAATCATCAGGGGTTGAGACAACTGGATGATTGTTCATCAGTGATGGTGCCCCAATGACTAATCTAGTTATGGGAATGATAACAAAAAATAAATAAGGTGAATGTGTATAAATTGTGATCTCTTCGAAACATTTTGTGACAAGTTCATTACCCACATGAGTTTCTCCTATGGTGACCAGATAGCAAGTATGACAAATTAGAATGGAATAATGGGTAATATTGCGTATATAAGAAAAAGTCCAAATATCAGGATTGTCGCTATAAAATCAGGACTGCTGGTCACCCTTATTTCTCCTACAAGGAGAGTGGTTTCAGGCCTATCAACTATTGATTCACTTCATGATAGCTGCTCTGCCTTTAATATTTGTTTCTATATCAGAGCTGGATGAATGCAACAAAATTAGTGGGCCCAGCTATCTTCTGAGATTTCATCTTTTTGTGCTACTTCAGATAGAGAATGTCTGGTTCTCACAGATGGGTATTTCAATTATGCGAAGTGGAACCTGCAGCTGGCATTGTCAGTCTAGCCAGTTTTTCCACTGGTCTAGAAGCAAAACCAAAGCTACACAATATGCTTTAGCATAGTCCTCAACCACAGACCTGGCCCCAGAATAAGACAGCCACAATACATTCCTTTCTAGCTCTCCTCTCCTCTGTGTCTAGCAAATATTGGACACTGCTGAAAAGACAGCTGCAGTGTACATGAATCTGTGCATGACTCAATAATAGTGAAATTAATTTGGTTTGGTCACAAACAGAAAAAGCAACTAAATTTGTCAGATAGCTCCCCATAAATAGGTGATCAGTGTGAAAATCTCAGACCAGCTCTTATTTACGGTAAAAAATGTGACAATGAATGATGTGTGAAAATTTCTATTTCATTAACTAATCTAAGTATTGTTTACATTTGGCTTCTGTGTGATTATTCATAAGATATTACGATTGATTCATTGTTTTAATTTTGCTCTGAAGAAGTAAAAATAATTAGCATTTAAATATTCTTTAGGGTTTAAATCTCTTTCCTTGTGTTCCACTGTTTGTCTATTTTTCCAAATTATTTGGCAATGATTTATCACACTTGCTGAATATGCTACAGCCTTTATGTATGGCCAATAAAAAGCTTTCTTCATCACATATAAAACAAATTCCAATTAATTAGTTTTGTTGAAGGTTTTTTTTGCGGGGGTGGGGGTGGGTCAGTCCGAGCCCTCAGAAACATGGAATTTAAAGACCACTCTCTAGTAGTATGGTTCTCCAAAGCACTACACCTAGTTTTATCTACCTTGTGTCATTTTATACTTTTTTTCTTGGAACTCAAACATAATAAGTATTTCCAAAACTGAATACATGCCATTCAGTATGTACACAGTAATATCTGTTCTATCAGTTTATGAGTTCATTGAAGCAGTTCAATTGAATGTACCGCCAAATGTTTACTCCTATGTTAAGCTTTGTTGCTTCCTCTGCTTTCCAACCTTTTTGACAAATTGATTCAATTAACGTGTAACTCAATTTGACTGTTTAAATTCTCTTGATGAAACAGAGAAGAACATATTCCTGGCATGCATTTGAATGTCTGTTCCTCATGGCTTTTCATGCTGTTTACTCAGTAACATAAATCAGATACCCCCTTTCTTTGTGGGACACATACTATATGCATAAAACCAAACATTATTTTTATGCAGAAAGTGACAGTGAAGATTATTTACTGAATACAGGGAACCTTTTCTACAAACTGTCACTAAATCAGACAGCTAGGAGGACAAAGATTTTATTATTGGCTATTTAAAGTTTATTTAAAAAATGTAAACCCAAATTAATTGTACTGAGTTTCATGCAGTACAATGGAAGGTCAGAAGAGAATGATAAAGAGTCACTTCAGATTCGTGGTGTTGTGTGTGTGTGTTGTGGGTTTTTTTGGTTTTGTTTTTGGTTTTTTTTTTGTGCTAGTTTTACTCTGGAGGAGTTTGCAATTTCTCTTTTTAAGGGAATGTGAAAAATATAGGAGCTACGTCATCTGTCCTGAGCTGCCAGGTGATTTTTATAGAACTAAAATTCTGCGGAGTATCCAAAATTAATGTAATGTCATTGAATTTTTAAAATAAAGTTCAAAATGAATGGAAAATATATTGATGAGAACATTGTATTCTGTATTCAGTTCTCTCTCTACTGGCTCAACATATGAGAACTCTTCTGGCCATCACCTATTATACTTAAAAGTTGGAATATATTTTCCATTAGATCAAGTTAAACATGAAGGTGGAAGCACCAATTTACCAAGATTTAGGTTTGCAGCAGTTTTGAGGTTTTACCATTCAATATGCATCCAGCCATTTTTTAATAGAAACTTTTTTAAAGTATTGTTATTTAAATGTAATTAAAATTTAATTAATTATTTTTTAATTTAATTCAATAGACTAATGGTTCTTCAGGGTTTGAACAATTATATTTGTGGGTCTTGAGTCAAAGTTTGGAAACCACTGCATTATATGAACATACATTATATTTTTCAAGCTGATTGCTTTCAATCTGAAACTGTCTTGCCTTTAAAGGGAAGTTAAGAAAATTAGAAGTCAGACCTCCAAATATATGTTTTTATTCTTTGAAAAATGAGGATCCTTAGGCCAAATGGTTGGGACCCAAGGTTAACCCCGCTAAGTGCCGCTTGGGACAGAAAGAAGTGACAGCCTCAGATATGTAGTGGGAGGGGGTACGCTACAGCCATTAATCGGTAAAATCCAGGCCCTGTCTGATACGCCACAACCAAGGACCAAAAGGCAGGTGCGCCAATTCTTGGGTCTGGCGAGTTACTACTGCCGCTTCGTGCCGGACTTCGCAACCATCGCAGCCCCCCTGTCCGACCTAACTAAGAGCTCCATCCCCAGGAAAGTCCAATGGACAGACCAAATGGAAGAGAAATTCCAGGCACTAAAACGCAGCTTGATGCGAGAACCAGTACTTGTACATCCAGATTTTAATAAGGACTTTATATTACAGACGGACACCTCAGAAGTGGGCCTGGGGGTGATACTCTCGCAGGAAGCTGAGGGAGAAGAGCACCCCATACTATATGCAAGCAGGAAATTATTCCCTCATGAGACACAATACTCGACCATTGAAAAGGAGGCCTTGGCAGCAAAATGGGCCATAGATACGCTCCGATATTACCTTCTGGGGTCTACCTTCACTTTAGTGACTGACCACGCACCCCTAAAATGGTTGCAATCCATGAAGGACACGAAACCTAGACTGATGAGGTGGTCCCTGGCCCTCCAGCCATGTCACTTCAAAGTGACTCACCGACCGGGTAAGAAACACGCTAACGTGGACTTCTTTTCCAGGTTGGGGGAAGAAGGGGATAGAGCGACTACCCCCGTAAGACCCGTCATAAAGGGGGGGAGGGGGTGTGACGGGGTGGACCCACCCCACACTCAAGCAGGCCTATATACTCTAAGGAAGGGCGAAGCCCTGCCGGGCATGCTTGAACTTCCGCCCAGGCACAAAAGGCCGCAGTTCCCCTCAGTCAGGGGCGGACCAGCAGAGGAAGCAGACGCGTGGTGGAGGCTCCTACCCCAGGACCAGTTTGGTCCCCGCCTTAAAGGGGCTCGCCACTGATAGGCCGAGGACGCTGACTACCAGGCATGCCATCGAGCGAGGTGTACTCCGCCATGAGGACCCCGGGGCCCAGGCCAAAGACTTGGCGACACCGGATGGATCCGGGGAACCAAAGGGGGGAACACTGGCAACGACTCAGGTAGGAAGCAGCCCAGGGCAGCGCCCAGTGGCGTGAGCCATGGTATTGCCGTGGTCTCAGTTGGTGCGTTGCGGCACAGATCCCCGCCGACTGGACCAGGAGCTACGGTAACCCCAGGGCCCTGGGCTGGGGTTCAGTGGAGTGGGTGGGCCTGAACCCTCCTACCTGGGCATGCCCTGCCCTGCCCTGAAGGGCCTCTCAACGCTGACTCTGGCCATTGGGCTACACTGCCCTGGATTGAAGGGCCTTTGAATGCTGACTCTGGCCATAAGGCCGTGCTGCCCTGAATTAAAGGTCCATGTTTGGGGTTCAAACCAGGTTTTTTCCTGTGTTTGAGCAAGCGGGGGCAGCATACCCCGCGACAGAGTGATTAGAAAGATGGAAGTGCTCAGCAACTGTTTTATTTTTATTTTTATTTATTTATTTTTGTTCTGTGATTTCTGATATCAGCTCAATGTTCATTTATCCTTTTGCACAGGGATCATCTGTTTGTCCAATATATAAGGTGTTGGGGCATTTCTGGCACACGATGGCACAGATCACATTAGTAGATGAGCAGGTAAATGAGCCTTTGATGGAGTAGCAAGCTTGATTAGGACCTATGATGGTATCTATTGTGCAGATATGTGGGCAGAGTTGGCAGTGTGGTTTGTTGCAGGGGTGTGTGCCTGCTTTAATATTTCTGTTGTTAGATCTGTAGTTGCTGGTGAGTATCCATTTAAGATTGGGCAGCTGTCTGTAGGCAAGGAGAGGTCAGTCTCCCAAGGCTAGAGAGAGTGACGGATCATCTTTTAGAACAGGCTGTAGGTCCTTAATGATCTGTTTCAGAGGTCTGACTTGAGGGTTGTATGTAGTGACTAGTGGTGATCTGTTGTTTTCTTTCTTGGACCTTTCCTGTAGTAGATGACTTCGGGGAACCCATCTAGCTCTGTCAATTTGTTTTCTTACTTCCCCCGGTGGATACTGTCGTTTCCAGAATGCTTAATAGAAATCCTCAAGATGTCTGTCTCTGTCTGAGGGATCAGAGCAGATGCGGTTATATCTTAGGGCTTGGCTGTAGACAATGGATCGTGTGGTGTGTTTAGGATGGAAGCTTGAGGGATGTAGGTGACTATACCGATCAGTAGGTTTTCGGTACAGGGTGGTGTTGATCTGTCTATCCCTGATTTGTCCTGTAGCACTGAGAAAGTGGATCTCCTGTGTGGAGTGTTCCAGGCTCAATTTGATTGTGGAGTGGAAATTGTTGAAATCTCTGTGAAAATCTTCAAGAGCATTCCTGCCATGGGTCTAGATGATGAAGATATCATCACAGTAGCACAGGTAAAGAAGAGGTGTTTTGGGATGAGACTTGAGGGAACGTTGTTCTAAGTCGCCCATAAATACGTTGGCATATTGTGGAGCCACGTGGGTGCCCATAGCAGTGCCACTGACTTGGAGGTATAAATTATCCTCAAATCTGAAGTGGTTGTGGGTGAGCACAAAGTCACAAAGTTCAGTCACAAGCTGTGCTGTGGCAGCATCTGGGATGGTTCTTCTAACAGCTTGTAATCCATCCTTGTCCGGGATATTTGTGTAAAGAGCTTCTACATCCATAGTGGCCAGAATGGTGTTTTCTGGAGGCTCACCAATGGACTGTATTTTCCTCAGGAAGTCCATGGTATCTCAAAGATAGCTAGGGATGTTGATAACATAGGATCTGAGGAGGGAGTCCACATAGCCAGATAGGCCAGCGGTAAGAGTGCCAATGCCTGAGATAATTTGACTTCAGGCTTCCCAGGTTTTGAACCTAACAACTGCTCTGATTTGCTGTCACTGTAGGACCTGATCCTATGCTTTACACCCCCTTGCATTTATTTTCATTCCATTCTGTAAGTTCACCCATCTTCAAAGCATCTGACAAAGTGGGATTTTCTCCCACGAAAGCGTATGTGAAAAATAAATCTGTTAGTCTTTCAGTGCCACAAAACTCATTTTTGGGTTTTTTTTAAGCAAAAAGCAGTCTCTCTCTCTCACACACACACACACACCACACACGAAGTTCTGCAACCTGGTATGATATCATTACCAGTCCTTTCATGTGTTGCTTGAGCCAGCCTAGTGGCCAACGAGGCTGCGCGCAAGAAGGGAGCCAGGCCTCTGTCAGTCATGATCTGATGCTCCAAGATGACAGTTGCAGAATGAGACCCCAAAGTTTTCATGTTCTTACCCATCTTTTATACCTGCTGGCCCTCTAAGTCTATGGGATTTGCTGTGTCATGTTGCATCAGGGTTCCTGTGGGATCATTGGACACCAGTCACTTGCAGACTTGATTGTATTCTGTTCTTTTCCTTCTGGGATGGCTCCTGTTTGCTTTAATCAGAGACATCTACATTGTTCAGCCAGTTAGATGCTACTTGTGGTTCATCAGGATGAGCTGGTAGTTGAGACTTGCCCCTTCACACACACCCCCTTCATTCACACATTTTGTTCACACATTAAAATGAACACACACAGCATACACCTAAACTAGGTTTCATCAAGTATACAAAACGGAGTACAGTGTTTAAGCAGGAGTTCCAAATTGATGATATGGAGTCTTGTTGGACATTGGTTATAATGTCTATTACACAGGGTTACAGAATTATTTTACTTATGACACTGAAGGACATATACACAACATAACTAACATATACTTTAAAGGTAAATGCAATGAATTTTCTATCTGTGCCCCTACAATGGGTGGGGAGAATAGTGCCAGGGCTCGGGGCAGCTCTGGCTTGGGGAAGGGAGCTGCAGCTCAGGGAGCCATGGCTTGGGAACGAGGGAGGCCCATGGGCTACCACTGACAAAGGAGTGCAGGGGCTCCCTGGAGGGGCCAGCTGCCACAGAAGTGAGCCACTGGGGCTCCCTGGACAGGGGGCCTCAGGAAAGACAGCTCTCAAGGGTCCGACGTCAGCAGAGCCCTAGAGGATTGAGCCCCCAGCAGCAAGGGAATCCCTCACTGCTTCAGCCCTGGCTGGGGGAGTGTGGAGAATCCCTCACCACTGCAGCTAAATTTCTTCTAAAGTTTGAATGACCAGGACTCTGACAGCTGATCTGTCTTGACATGTAACAAAATTAAAAGAGGACTGTGAAGGTTTTTGTTTTTTGGGTTTTTTTTTTGTTTTTGTTTTTGTTTTTTTTTTTAAGGGCAGCCAAAACATTTCTTACCCAACAGAAGAGTTAACAGTGGGAAATATCTGAAGTTGTGGGACATTTTTTCCCCAAAATTCCTTTTTTCTTCTGTTCTAGGAGCATGCTGTAAGTACCACAAAAACAAGAGTAATAGAAATCTCTTACACTTCCAGGACTGAAGTCTAGAAATGTTTGTGAATAATGTTCAACAATATTTTTGGTGCATTCAACAAGTGTTTCTGTATAACTAATATTCATGCAACTTAACATATGAGAAAAAAATAAACATATTTCCATTTCTGCATGACCAAGAAGGGTTTTATGTTTTCCATGTTCTAATAAATAATCATGCTGAATTCAAATAGATCCGAAGGTTTTTTGTTTGTTTGTTTATTTTGTTTTGAACACTAAGAATTTGGTGAGTAACCCATAGAACTCTGAAGAGTCATAGCCTGAGAGAAACTTATATATTAGAGACCTAGAAGCTGCCTGTCTTGGGGAAGCATGTAAAGGAGACAGACTGCCAAGTTGGCAGTCTACACACACACGAAGACAAAACTGCTAATATTGAATGGTCACAATAATACTGGGACACCCAGTCACCCTAATTTAGAAAGGCCTGGCACAAAGTTTTAGAAGGTTTGTGAAAAAAGAACATTAGCACAGGAATGAAAGTAAGTGATGTGATGGAGTACCTGAACAACTCCAGGCTCATTGTGGAAATGAAGGTATTTAAACACTGCTTTTGAATATCAAATAAGGTTCAGTTTGATTTTGATCCTAGGAAGAGGTATAGGTCTATTCAGCTTCATATTTGATTCAAAATGATGCACTCACATTGGGTATGTCTACATTGGAGGCTCAGTGAAGTCGACTTAGTAAGGTTGACTTTAAGTCAACTTAAATTCAACCTTGTTAAGTTGACTTAGTGTGTCCACATTCAAAAATCCTGTTGATTGCCCATGTCCACACTGGCAGGTGCCTGATCGGCTTAAAAGTGGGACCTTGTGGGTAGCTGTCCCACATTGCACCAGAGAAGTGGCCCCCTCCCCTGGCTACTCCTACAAAAGCAGAAGTGAGCACAGCACCCTCCTCACATGCCTGGCAAGATGGAGCCGAAGGGGGTCACGGACCTCAGTGTGTTTCAGCAGTGTGACAGAATGGTGCTCCACACCTGCCATCTGTTGGTATTGTTTGAATTTAGTCATGCCAACTCTATAGTTTAAATTACAGACATAATTTCACATATCTACATGTAAGAGCTTCTGAGTAATTTTACAATATCAAAATTAGACAGCTAGTAAAGATTAAGAAAATACTCATTGAATCTTCACAGTTTACACATCTGCTATAGGACACATATATAGCATGTACATGTATAGTGTACCATATAGTAGTACAAAACTGAATCTATACTCACTTATGCCTATAAAAATCAAGATAGTGGCACTAAAGTTACATCAATGAAAAAGCAGTGAAAATAAGACCAGAATCATATACCAGATAAAGTTAGGTATAACTTTTCAATAGAAACCTTTTTTTGCAGATTGTGATTGGCAAACTTTTCAGAAATGTGTATGGAAATTTACCAAATGATTTAAGTAAACATAAAAAAGAATTTTAAAAAAGTCAAAATGTTTTGTTTTGACCTTTTCAAACCAAAATAAACTTATACATTCAAAACAGTGGTTTATTTTAAAATTTCCTAGAATATTAACTATTTTTAAATATTAAAAATATGAAATTGAAAGAAAACATTTTATTCAATCTAAAACAATTTTCTCTCTACTTTTCAGTTTGCCAGAATTTTTAAACAATTTGTTTCATGTTAACATGAATTTTTAAAAATAAATTCAGATCTTCCTGTAAACTGAATCAGTTCACTGTTTTCATAGCTCTAATCTCAGATATCACACAATTCTAAATTCTAATCTCAGACATCACATAATTTTCACAGAATAGCACAGACGACAGAACATTTTGCAGAGTACGTAAATGGAAGATGTCCATTGGAAAACAAAACAAAACAAAATAAAAACAAATGAACAAAAAAAACCCATTAACCTTCATTTATAAAATAGCCCTTATAATGTGGTTTCAAAGGCTGTTTCCTTTTCTTTAGGAGACCATATTGCTTCAGAGTTATGCATGACTGCTCGGTTCTGTTTTCACTACAGTATTACATTTGAATGTTTCTGAAGAAGAAAATGTACATCTAAAAAGATGTTTTAGATTTTTTTAGGTCAGTTGTGAAGTGTAAATGGAGGAGGAAAAGTACAGATTCTCAGCTCAAACTGAGATGGATACTGGAGACACACCGAGCCACATCCTCAACTCCCATTAACTTCAGTAGTAAAGTCACATCACAGAAATATGGCAGGATAAAAATCCTTGGTAAACAGGTACTTTAATTACAGTTTGACTGGAGATCAAAAGCCTTATCTGTATTTTCTGAATGCTCACATTAAAAAAAAAAAAAAAAGTATATTTAAAGCCAGTACATTTTAAGTGGTGACAACTGTGTAGAAACAAGCCACACATACTTTACAAACTATTGTTTTAATAAAGCCTGATGACTGCTGCTTTTTCCACTGAGTTTAATTTCTGAATATTGATGCTTTAGACATCATACTAAAAGCAACAATGGTGCTGAATATTCTTGGTGCTCTGCCTAACAAGTAATCCTTTGAAGTAGCTAATTGTGGTTTTCCTAATCCTGAGGCCAGTGCCAGAATGCATTTGAGCAACTTCTGCCCTAAATTATACCTTCTACCTGCAGCGTCAGGCCTATGTGACCCTTAAAATGCCAAGATCAGGGCAGGCTGCAAAATGAGAGCAAGGTTTCTCTGTACTAACAGGTGACAACTGAAGTCAGGCTTCCCAATCAGTAAATGAACAATGCTTCTGATCCCACATACTGGTTACAAAGAAGCTAAAACAAAATATTCTTGGTCTCCTTTGCTTCATTTCAGACTGTAGTCCCTATTAAGCAACTGGGTCTATAAATAGAAACTTACTTAAAACTCAATGCACTTTACCAGAAGTGTTCTTCTGACCCCAAATGATTAGCCATGTTACCAGATCAATATAAGTTCCTCTCTGACCCAAATTACCATGCTGCAATCCAATCCTCTAATTACTGAAATTTAAGGTTTATTATACAAGGAAAGAAACAAAGTATGAGAGAACTGTTAAACGATTAAAGCAATTAGATACATACACATTAATAAAAGCCTGTATACATCAAGTCCTTGGCAAAATTTGGAGCATGCAGGCTTGTATAGTCCCTCCAGGGGTTAGTATAATTTGGCGGGCCCTGGAACCCTCCTAAATTGGTGGGTACTCCTCATGCTGGTCTGGGCCACCCTTGTGCACCCCAGCTACTGCCCCCCACATGCCTTCCCCAGCACTCAAGCTACTGCCCCACACACACCTATACCCCACCCCAGCTAGTTCCCCCCCACACCTACTCCCAACCCCAGCTACTGCCCCTGGCCCCTGTCTAGCCACTGGTCCCCCCAACCCTTCCCCAACCCCCCACCATCTTCCCTTGCTGCCCTAGGCTGACTCTGCTCTACCGTGTCCTTTCCCTGCTGGGCCGGCTCACCCCGCTGTCCCAATCCCCCTTACCTGACAGCCATGTCACTGTGCAGCGGCCTCAGCTTGGACTGAGGCTGCCATCTGGAGCCTGCTCTGACTAAGCATGCTGAGAGGCTCTGAGCATGCTCAGTAAGAGCAGGCTCAGGCCGGAGCCTCAGCCTGGGCCGGGGCTGGGACAGCTCCCTGCCCTCCTGGAATGCACAAGAATGGTATTCCATGGCTTGCCATTTTTAGGGGCTCAGTGTTCAGGGAGGGGCCCTAAAAATAGAAAATGGAGCCAGAACGCTGCATTCTGGGGCCTGCTATTCTATTTTTAAATGGTAGGCCCTAGAACACAGCATTCAGACTCCATTTTCTATTTTTAGGGGCCCAGAACACTAAGCCCCTAAAAATAGTGGACCCTGGAATGCCATTCCACCATCTTCTAGCTTACTTTAACCCCTGAGTACCCCCATTATATATCTAGTATCTGTATGGATCTCAGTCCTTTGTTTCATAGATTCAGTTGTAGATGAATAGATCCAAAGGTAGGTGTTGGGTGTAGACTTAAAGACTGCATTGAAGACTGAATACAAACTGGTGATGGTGCAGCAGCAGCTGCCTTTTTATTTATTCTGCTTCTTTCCATCCTGTTTCTGGAATTTTATGGGAATAAAATGGAGTACAGAGTCAAATGGGCAAATCCTGGTGACTCATCAAGTTTTTCCCTGGATCCCTTGCATTTGTGAGATTCCTTAATGAGTAATTAACCAGACAATTACTGTAGCCATCCTGTCTGGGGTGTCTCCCAGAAACCTGGCTCAAGTTCAAATACAGATATATTGAACATATTCATAACATGCAATATAAACAGGACACATGCACATAAGCAATATTATAAGTAGCAAAATATAAACTTTGCATCAATGCCTAATATGGTATATCTCTATGGATTATTTAAATAATGATATTAAATAATATCATTAATGGCCCTCCTAATCCAGAGAGCATTACAGTCTGGAACACTTGCAGTGGATCACCCAAGTGCAAGATTGCTATGACCACATCCCCTTCTTCCATTCCCACTAAAGCCCCTATACCAGGGACTGGGGCAGAGCTGGCCTATGAACGAGCTGGCTATACCAGCAACATGCTAATTCAGGGATTCCATGTAGAATTTCTACCAGGCAGTTATACTAACTTCTCAGTCTTTTCACACAAAGCAATACAAAGACCCAAACTGAAGCCATTGAACTGGCATGTAAGAATTCATTGAAAACAATTTTAAGTTTTGTCCCCCTCAAAAATAACATTCATTTTATTATAATTTCTTCTACAACCAGATCTATACTGGTGGCACATTCTGGTGGCAGTCAACAGGAGTTACGCAAGCTATGCAAAGCAGCTTGCATAATTCCCATCAATTTCCTAATTCCCTTTCAACATGCACTGTGCTGACAGGAAATGAATTTCTGTTGACATAGCACTATGCCACTTGACAGGGTAGTTTTACTAAGCTGATCTCTAAACCGACTTAGTGGATCTTAACTGAGTGCTGAATCAATATAGAGATATCAATTTGATGGCAAATTTGTCATAAGCAGTGTAGACATGGTCTGTGATTCTAAAATCATTCCTGCTGCTAATACAATGCTGGTAAGTGTTTTGAGTTTTCCTTTGCAAAATTTTTTTTTCCAGCACTGTTTCTCTCTTTGTAAAGATTTGTGTATTTCACTCCTTGAATCCAAAATAGAAAAACTGATCTTTTATTTCTGATTTTTATCTGACCAGTATGCTAGCAAGACATCAAAACTTGCATTTCCAATTAATACATGTTATGTAACTTTATGAACCACTACCATGGGTTAGACAAAAATGGTCCTGCCAAATAAGGGAGACTGGATTAAACAAGAGCTCTGGGAAAATAAGGAGCAGGGACCTCATCAGAGAGGTAGAAGAGCTTACTCCATGCAGTAGTAGTGCTGGCTACTGTGTCTTGCCTTAAATTGGCTACTAGGTCCACCCCCATTCCAAAGTGCTGCAATTTTTCCAAGAGTGAATATTCATAGGCAGTGTGAGGTCAGAGCAGCAATTCAGGAGCAGGCTAGAAGTCAAACCAAATATGAGACTGAACAGAACAGAGGCTGAGCCAAGCCCATTCAAGTTAATGGAAGTTTTTGCACTTACAGCAATTGGGCTTGGATCAAGCCTATTCTTTCTTATCTAATTAAGCTCTGCTTACCATTCTTCACTGGTGGAGCAATGCTAGTGAGTATACCAGAAACTCAGTAGGATGCCATTCTACTATCAGGATTTCTGTTTTACTTCAAAAAACAAAATGTGTTTTTTCTAGTCCTTCTGTTTTTGGAGATACATATCTGAAAATCCTACTTGGCATCATTTATGAATATTAGAACAACAGATGTGTTCATCCATAAATAAATTACATATTACATAGCTTACATTTCCTCTATTTTTTAGCATTTTGAAATTAGTGTTCATGTTTCATATAGCCTAAGACAAGTTCAGGCATCTGTTAAGCTTCCAACTTGTTTGAGCAGGTGCACTCCTCTTTCTGCTGTCTAGTTTGGCATACTACCCTGTGCTTATAAATTTGCAACAGCTGTCTTAACTTTGAAGCATAGGGATTACATCTATAGACTGTATCAAATAAAAGCATCAAGACATGACAAATTTAGAATCACCCCATGGCATTTTGCCTTCTGAAGAATCTTTCACTGCTTGATGTTTCTTGAACATTCCAAGAGTATTCAGTTTTTTTGTTGTTGTTGTTGTTTGTTTAAGAGACACACACACACACTTTTCTGTGTCACTGAATGTATCAGATACTTCCCACTGACAACTGATTTCAGTAAAAGGTTGCTAGAAAATGGCAGTGGAACAGTGTGTTCCACAACCCCACTCTGAGACAGATGATTTACACACCTTCCTGCCATGCAACACCCATGTTCCTTTATTTACAATGATAGATTTCCCACCTCCCTGTGATCCACTCCAGCCCTTCCTGACTGTGAGGCACAAATTTCAGCACCCCCCAGCAGGGTGGGGAGGAGGGGAATAGCCTAGCTCCCTGACCTTCAGGCAGACTACTGCTAAACTCATCCCCTCTGCCTGTCCACACCCATCCCCACTTCCCTCCTCCAGTTCTCCTCTATATCCACCAGCTTCAGGAACCAGGTGCTCCCAACTGCCTAATTAAGCAGAGCTGTCTCCAACCATAATTAACTCTGCACTTGTTCAGCCTGCCTTTCTTACTACTCCACAGCCCAGGCTGGAGGGTGTGTGTGTGTGTGTGTGAAGGGTGGAAGAACTTTAGCTACCAACACTGCATTACAGGGAGTAAAGAAAGCCATTAAAGAACTAAAAGGGTTTTAAGTGTGACTGATCTGGATGGTTTTAGTTAAACAAGATTTGTCTTGCACCACTTCAACTGAAATGGAAATTCATTTGAGAAATTTGGAAAAGCTCAGATGTCTCTTTTTCTTTCTTTCTTTAAATTTTTAAATACAGAACCTGAGTGCTACTACATTCCTGCCAGAATTGGCAACAGAATTGCCAAAACGCTGCAAACATTCTCATGATAGTCACTGCCCAATTTTGCAGACCCAGGAGGTTTTGATAGTTAAGATACATTCTGGAAACTACCCAGTCTTTTGCATTTTTATGTAAAGTAAATTGCCTCAGATTTTGAAGCTCACCCATCACTTGTAAAAAAACCAAGTTTTATGTTGTCTTGTAACGTACTATGTGGATTGTGACTATACAACACAGTTGGTCCCAGATGGAATCATGAATTTTAAATATCCTATAAAAGTGTTTAGTTATAAAGCCTTCATAATGAGATTTTGATAGTTGTCTTTAGTTTTAAAGGCTGGTATGCAATAGCAATTAACAGCTGCATATACAACCTTTGACACAGTAAGTGTGGTACACATTTCTTTGCATTTTAATCCTAGCATTACATGTAATTTGAGTGTCTGGATTTTGTTTTAATTCTATACTGTTCTTAGATTAGAATAAGGTAATTTTACTTTAATCTTTTCAATAGCCTTTCAGGATACAACATAATTGGTTTAAAAAAGACATACCACTTGTTATTCCCAATAAAGTAAATATTAAAATGAAAATAAACTTTCTCAAAACATCTGTATGAAAGGTGTTTTTTTCATTTCACCCACTGAGACTATTAGATCAGCCTAAATGTCAATTTTATGGACTACCATTTTTTCATTGTCTTCTTTACCACTAAATTGAATTTTGACCAACTCATTAGAAATAAACTACTTTTACTTTTTCTTAACTTAATAACTAGATTTTATCACAGTTTAGTGTATGCAGCTGAGTTCCAAAAGGGGCAGCCATGTTAATCTAGTTCAGTAAAACAAACAAAGAGCCCTGTGACACTTTAAGACTAACACATTTATTTATTGCATGAGCCTTTCTCATGAAGGCTCATGCAATAAATAAATATGTTAGTCTTTAAGTACCACAGGACTCCTTGTTTATCATAGTTTACAATTTCCTGAGGAAAGAAATACAATTATGAGAAAAAAGAAACACCCAGTATATAACTTAGACTGAAACACCACCACCTGTATTTCTGTTTTCCAACTCAGCTACTAGTAGTACTGATTATTTAATAAACACAGTGCTTTTGTAGCTGTTTCAGTTATTCAAGAGGCATGGCACATGAGGTAGCATCTTTTATTAGACCATCTTCTGCTGATGAAAGTGATGAAAACTAATAGGTCAGGTACAGAGTGACAGCTTTGTGAAAAGTTTTCACCTGTAAGTGATAGGATGTTTCCTTCTTATATTTCTTGGTGAGTTCACTGGAGAACATAGTAGTTGTCTGGGTTCATTCACATAGTTGTTATTGGGGAATTTAGTGCACTGAATGAGTCTCATTCCTTTAATTTCATAATTTTACATTTAACAATGAACACTGTGCCCATATTAAGAGAACATCTCTGGGTTCTAGGATATCTCCCCAACATACCAACCTCTTCACTGAGCACATTCAAGGAAAAGAAATTGAAAAAATGCATAACAAAATCTGTGATATAGTTGAGATATATCAAAAGATATTTTTTATCCATAAGACAGACAACTGAAGTTCCCTTAGAGATTTCCGCTTCAACAATCCAGACTTCGTCAACACTGATCTATTTAACACTCTCTGGAACAAACCTAGATGCCACAGTCAGTTTTAGGTATGGAACCCCCTAGACAAATAAATACAGGGAACTCATGGATCACCATATGCAGTTTCATAGATCCCATAACTACCCCATACATATCAAAATCTGTTAACTACTGGTAGGCACTTGGATACTGTAGAATATGTGGTGAAAAGAAAGTCCAGGATTACACTTTAACATAGTCAAAACCCCTTTCAAACACTCCATCGGAGCAGTATATCTCACCACGGAACAGGCCATCCAAACGCCCTACAAGAAGCTGCTTCAATACAGAAATAAAGCCTCCTCTAACCAACCACCTTTAGTTATCATCTGCACACCGCACTGAAACCCCTAACAGGGTAACATCAAACAACTAAATCCTGAAAGAACCTTTCAGGGATTTTCAGGACATCATCCTGAAAGAAAACTTTTTTTCTGAAACCTCCAGCCTATTTAAGATCATCATCAGAAGCAAGCACTTCACATATCACTGCACACAAACTCAGAGCAGCAGCAGACCCTGCCAAAACCACAGATGCAGAACCCCCAAACATAGTTCCATTGCAATACTTCCCACTATATCCCTTTCAAGACACATGGGTCTTATACATACCTATCACAACATATGCTGTACCTCTTCCAATGCACTAAATGCCTCAATAGCAACTATGTAAATGAATCCAATCATTATGCTCACCAATGAACTCATGAAGTAAAATTATGGGAGGAAAACACCATACCACCTATGGGTGATTTTTTTTCACAAAGCTGTCACTCTATATCTGACCTATCAGTCCTCATCCTCAAAGGAAACATCTACAACACTTCAAAAGAAAAGCCTGGAAGCTTAAATTCATAACTTTGTAAGACATTAAAGATCATATTTTACTAAAGACATAGATTTATTACGTCTTATTACAACCATCTATAACTCACTAACTCCCCCTTTTAATCCAGTGATAATAGAGGTGTTAACAGGCTACTTCACCTTGAATAGTCTTCTAGAATAAGAGCTATTGCTTATATTAACTATCTGCTCAATATTGCATTTAGCTGTGGTTCTTAGTACCCTTCCCAGACCTGAAGACTTCTTAAGTACCTTGAAAGCTTGTTTCTCTCACAAACAGAGTTTGGTCCAATAAAACATGATTTCTTAGCCCATGGGTTGGGACCTCAAAGAGGACACCAGAATGTTTAAAGGGTCATGCGGCAGCTCCTGTGGCTGCTGTCCACAGGCTGGCCGGGCTCTCTTCCCTACTGAAAGCACTGCTACCAGCCCCATCAGGGTTTTGCCCGGTCATCATGATGATGGGACTGAGTAGGCCAAATTTGAGCAAGTGGCTCTGCAACCCCATGAGCCAGGTCACAACTTCACTTATATAAATTTGGTTCAGTTAGGGGGCAGGGCCAAACCTGAGCAATACTCTAAATCCAGGAGTGGAGAGCCAAGCTTAGTCAGCCCCATTGCATATGTGCTGCAGGAGCTGTCACTGTGGGGTGAGTACTGAGCAGTATCCAACCCCTCTCATGGGCAGAACCCAACTGAAATCACTTCAGGTTCCACCCCGAGATTATTTACTGGGTTGCAACAAGCCATACATATTTATACATAGGTCCTGAGATCAAAAAGGTTGAGAACCACTGCAATAAACGGTATTACCTCCCCCACTTTCTCTGTTTACTAAATGTAGGGGACATGATGCAATCTAGGATGAAGGAAATGCTGAAGAGATAGTTTGATTTTGGTTTTAAATCTCATCTAACAAACAGAAGAGTCATTTTCCTCCAAAACAATCTGATATCTCCTACTGATTCTGGCTGATGCTAATATGTTTTTGTTGGATGTTTCTACTCTCTTCGACTAAAGGGCATTTTAGATGTGCTCCAGTAGTAAGTGTCAATTCATAGGGGGAAAAAAAGTTTGCTTAGCAGAAACAAATTATTCTTCTGAATTTTGAAATGGCCTCCTCAGCACCATATTAACAAAATATATTATTTAGGAACAAACCATATGATTATAGTTTCAATATATCTGTTAGATTTATAAAATTATCCACTTACTATACAGTAATTAAAGCAACGAACATGCAAGTTAAAGACCAGAGTAAAATTACTGTTACATGTTTTATAATTACTTCAAACCTGCACAAATAATATGTGTGTATGTTCTTTAGCATTAAAGAAATTCTATTTCTATCCTGGTTGGCTGTTACTGATTTATTCAAATAAGAATGATTCTGAATTTAAAACATGCAAGGCCAGATACTTAACTTTGATGTATTATTCCCATTTGAGTGTGTTTCTCTCTCTCTCTCTCTAAAAATAAAAAAATATATTGTTTTTGCCCCTACAAATCGAAGTGCTGTAGTAGATACTTTTAGACATCCAGGAAAGGGATATTATGATCCTAGTTACCAATAACAACCATTAGACAGCAGTATTCTGAACCAGGGATGAATCTAATTCCCAAATAGATCAGAAGAAACACTCCCATTGACCTGAACAGAAGAAGGAAAGATCTTAAAAAGTAACCTCTATGTAAAGTGCTTTTAAGATGACAAAAGTATAGAACACTTAGACAAGTGTCTCATTGGAAAGAAAAGGTTGCATCTAAACTTGTCCTAAGAGCTTTACAAAGCCATAATTTAAAGAGTGATACTGCATTAACTACACTGGGTAGAGAAATGCGGCAGACAACACATGCTGTGTAACACCACATCCCCGGATCAGATTGCATCTGGTCCCCGCATGGGTGTGCAAGGTGGGAGAAGTTGAATGGAGGTCTGATAGAATCCTAAAGCCAAATCCTGAAAAGAGGTGTGAGCAATCCCATTGATTTCAGTAGAACATCACCTGTTTATACTTCTACCAAAATGGGCACCTACCCATAAGGAGAACAAAGTCTAGACCGCGGTCAATGCTGGATCCCAACTACATTGGAAACCAGGCTCAGTACCCACTATTCTGGGCAGAGCATGTTCAGCAGGGATGGGATGTTTGGAGAAATTAGTGGTGAAACCCAAAACAAATCTTTACCGAGCATGTGCAATGCTGAAAATGTTGGGCAACTTTTAACATTTATGAAGTTGTAAGTCAAAGAAAACCAGGTCTTATAGTGGGAGGTATTGGGCAACCTTAACTATTCTATGGTTACATATACCTTAATGGTATCACCAGCCCCACTTATAATAATTGCTAAGCAATGTTCTTAATTTTGTTCAGCACTGAGTATGCTACCAAATAACTTACATGGAAGCAAATTAACAATAATATCAAAACATAGTTTATGGGATTTTTTATGGAAATCTTTCACATTCTTTATAATTGTCAATACAGAAAAGACAAAAATAAATGTATTGCAGAGTTACCAATTCTGAAATAAATCCAGAATATTCATCCATGTGACGTAAATAACATCCTTATGATTAGTGAGTATATGCAAAACATAGTGATTACGTTTAATATATTTTGACACTTCCTATTCTAAGTCCCAATAAAATGTTTATCCCTGTAACTGTGTCCAATCATGTTATTTTGTAATACAATTTCCTCTTCTCCTAATTTAATCTATTAAAATTGCAATACAAAGAATATTAACCTGTAATGTTTTAGTCTTAAGACATGTGGGAAATATTATTAGCAATACCACACCTTTGAGGGGGGGAAAAAGAGTCTGTCAAAAAATACATCTATTCAGCGTGGATTTAAATTCAATGACATTATGTATGTTTGCACTGTAGTCCACATGTCATTCAGGCAGACATATCTGTGCTAACTTTACTGATGCTGGCACAGCTAAAAATAGTAGTGTAGAGGTGCAGCAAAGGTTGTGCAAGAACAGTTGAGACTCTGGATACCTACACACATTGCAGATGTCTGGGCAGCTGTCACCTGCTCTGTTGTTTTCAGCAGTGTCAGCATGGATAACACTAGAGCAGATGTGCCTATCCAAGCTGCAACACTCCTCTGATTACAGTGTAGACACATCCAGTTTCTCCTGTTTGTCAGAATTGTTCTTATATGTTCTAATAGGTGTATTTGAAAATAAAATATTTTAAAAAGAGTTATTCTTCAAGAAAAGATGGGAAAAAGGCCATGAGGTATCATGATTCTCTCAATGAGTTAGTCAATGAACAAAGAATATATTTTTTTTTAACTGTCAGTTTTAAAAAGTCTGGGCTATGAAAGTAAAGTTGGGTTCCCTCATGTAATAATAAATCAGTGACATCACTCCTATTAGTGCTCCATGCCTGCCCACATCCCACCATCCATTGTGGTGAGGAACTGTTATGCAGTGCTGGACACGATGAAGGAGGTAGAGGAGAGGCTATCCACCCCAAAGGCTGAGCAGATCACAGCCACCTCACATAAGAGGAAACGTAGGGTTGTGGTGATTGGGGACACCCTCCTAAGAGGAACGGAGGCACCCACCTGTCGCCCTGACAAGGCCTCTAGGGAGGTATGCTGCCTGCCAGGTGCCCGTATCCGAGATGTTATAGAGGGACTGTCAAAAATCATCCGCCCCTCAGACTACTACCCCATGCTTCTTATCCATGTGGGTACCAATGATACTGCGAGAGGTGATCCTCAGCAGATCAAAGGTGACTTCAGGGCTCTGGGAGCGAAGGTGAAGGAGTTTGGAGCACAGGTGGTGTTCTCATCAATCCTTCCAGTCAAGGCTAGAGGCCTGAGGAGAGAGAGATGCATCCTAGAGGTGAATACCAGGCTGTGAAGATGGTGTGGTCAGGAGGGATTTGGCTTTCTTGACCATGGAGTACGGTTTCAGGACAGAGGATTGATAGGCAGAGATGGCCTTCACCTGTCCAGGAAGGGGAAGAGCGTATTTGGGCACAGACTGGCTCACCTAGTGAGGAGGGCTTTAAACTAGATTCGAAGGGGGAGGGGGACCAAAGCCCACAGGTAAGTGGCAATCTGGGAGATCTGGGGAAGGGATGGAACTTGGGACTCTAGTACGAGAAATAAAGGAGAAGGTAGTTGGAACATGAGGGGGGAATCAAATAATTGTCTTAAATGTTCCACTGAAGCCCCAACACGTGACGAGAGTGAGGGAGGAGGACGCCAAGAAAAAATGCAAGGAGGTTCATGTAATAGAATTGAAAACCAAACTGACAAAGTAGGGCAATTGAGAGGGTATCTTAGGTGCCTATACAATAATGCGAGGAGCCTGGGAAATAAACAGGAAGAATTGGAAGTACTAGCACAGACAAGGAACTATGATATCATAGGAATAACGGAGACGTGGTGGGATAGTCTGCATGACTGGAGCTCTGCTATGGATGGGTATAAACTGTTCAGGAAGGACAGGCAGGGAAGAAGAGGGGGAGGAGTAGCACTATATGTAAAAGAGCTCTATGACTGCTCAGAGCTCCATTATGGAAGTGGAAGCGTGCCAGTAGAAAGTCTGTGGGTTACATTGAGAGGGGAAAGCAACAAGGGGGATGTTGTGGTGGGGGTCTGCTATAGACCACCAGACCAGAAGCAGGAGGTGGATGAGGTGTTCTATGGACAACTAGCGGAAGATTCTAGATCACAGGCCCTGGTGATAATGGGGGAGTTCAATTACCCTGACATCTGCTGGGAGGCCAATACAGCAGTGCATGGGCAATCCAGGGGATTTTTCGAGAGTGCTGGGGACAACGTTCTAGTACAAATGCTTGAGGAACCAACTAGGGGCCTTGCACCTCTCGACCTGCTGCTCACAAACAGGGAAGAATTGATCAGGGAGGTAGAGGTAAATGGCAAGCTAGGAAGTAGTGACCATGACATGGTTGAGTTCAGGATGCTGATTAAAGGAAGGAAGGAAAGAAGTGAAACAAAAACTCTGGACTTCAAAAGAGCAGATTTTGGCT
>ML682069.1:3744121-3793657 GCA_007922195.1 Podocnemis expansa
AGCCAAAATCTGCTCTTTTGAAGTCCAGAGTTTTTGTTTCACTTCTTGCCTTCCTTCCTTTAATCAGCATCCTGAACTCAACCATGTCATGATCACTACTGCCTAGTTTGCCATTTACCCCTACCTCCCTGATCAGTTCTTCCCTGTTTGTGAGCAGCAGGTCAAGAGGTGCAACATCTCTGGTTGGTTCCTCTACCATTTGTACTAGAAAGTTGTCCCCAACACTCTCTAAAAATTTCCTGGATTGCCCATGCACTGCTGTATTGGCCTCCCAGCAGATGTCAGGGTAATTGAAGTCCCCCATCAGCACCAGGGCCTGTGAACTAGAATCTTCTGCTAGTTGTCCATAGTACACCTCATCCACCTCCTGCTTCTGGTCTGGTGGTCTATAGCAGACACCCACTACAACATCCCCCTTGTTGCTTTCCCCTCTCAATGTAACCCACAGACTTTCTACTGGCACGCTTCCACTTCCATAATGGAGCTCTGAGCAGTCATAGAGCTCTTTTACATATAACACTACTCCTGCCCCTCTTCTTCCCTGCCTGTCTTTCCTGAACAGTTTATACCCATCCATGGCAGAGCTCCAGTCGTGCAGACTATCCCACCACGTCTCCGTTATTCCTATGATATCATAGTTCCTTGTCTACGCTAGTATTACTAATTCTTCCTGCTTATTTCCTAGGCTCCTCGCATTAGTGTATAGGCACCTAGGATACCCAGCTGATTGCCCTACTTTGTCATTTTGATTTTCAATTCTATTACATATACCTACTTGCATTTTTTTCTTGGAGTTCTCCTCCCCCACTCTCCTCATGCATTGGGGCTTCAGTGGAACATTTAAAACAATTACTTCCCCCCACCCCATGTTCCAACTACCTTCTCTTTTACTGCTGATGCTACAGTAGCAGCACCCCCCAAGTTCCATCCCTTCCCCCAGATCACTCACATTGTCACTTAACTGTGGGCTTTGGTCTCCTTCCCACATTGAACCTAGTTTAAAGCCGTCCTCACTAGGTCAGCCAGTCTGTGCCCAAATATGCTCTTCCCCTTCCCGGACAGGTGAAGGCCATCTCTGCCTATTAATTCTCTGTCCTGAAACAGAACTCCATTGTCAAAGAAGCCAGATCCCTCCTGACCACACCATATTCACAGCCAGGCATTCACCTCTAGGATGCATCTGTCTCTCCTCAGGCCTCTAGCTTGACTGGAAGGATTGATGAGAACACCACCTGTGCTCCAAACTCCTTCACCCTCGCTCCCAGAGCCCTGAAGTCACCTTTGATCTGCTGAGGATCACCTCTCGCAGTATCATTGGTACCCACATGGATAAGAAGCATGGGGTAGTAGTCTGAGGGGCGGATGATTTTTGACAATCCCTCTGTAACGTCTCGGATACGGGCACCTGGCAGGCAGCATACCTCTCTACAGGCCTTGTCAGGGTGACAGATGGGTGCCTCCGTTCCTCTTAGGAGGGTGTCCCCAATCACCACAACCCTATGTTTCCTCTTAGGTGAATTGGCTGTGATCTTCCCAGCCTCATGTGTGGATGGCATCTCCTCTACATCCTTCATTGTGTCCAGCACCGCATAACAGTTCCTCACCACAACGGATGGTGGGATGTGAGCAGGCATGGAGCACTGTCTACTGCCAGGGGTGACCAGCTGCCAGTCTCCTCCTTCTGCCATAGGCATCCCATCCATTTCCAGAGCTGTGGCAGTAGCCCTTGGCACTGGGATAGGGACCTCCTCCTTGCAGGTCTCATCATGGACACTGTCAAGGAACTTTTCCAGGGCATAGATACCCCTGAGTCATGACACCTCCTCCTGTAACTCTCCTACCTGTTTCCAGAGAGATGCCACCAGAAGGCACCTATCACACAGGTTCATTTCCCTAGCCTGATCATCAGTGGCAGGAAAATGAAGGCCACATTTCCTGCAAATCCACACCAGGATCTGGGTGGAGATATCCATGGTCAGACAGTCTGTCTGGCTAGAAACAGAGGCAAAGGAAACGGAAGGGGTGCTGGCACAAGCAGTGCGGCTCCTCTTCACCATTGTGACCTCCCCAAACTCCTCCTCAAACTCCCTCGCAAATTCCCGTTTGCAGTCCCCTGTTCACAAGCATAGTCACTTTTAGATAGATGTTTGATAGTAGTGAGCATTTACTTGGATAATGGTCCACATAATTAATTGATTTTAACTACTAGCTTTGTCTACAGAAATACAAAAGCTATCAACTATAAATTGAAATACCTGAACAAACACACTGACTTTCACAAAATATGGCTTGTGACCGCTGTCATGCTGGGCCTGAGAAGGCCAAGTCATCTTGTAAAATACAAAAAAAAACAAAGTTGTGGCACTTAAAGACTAAGAATGAGCTTTTGTGGAGAAAATCCCACTTCATCAGATGCTTTGAAGAGGGGGAACTTACAGAATTGGATGAGAATAAATGCAGGGGAGTATAAGACATGGATTCAGGTCAAATTGCAAAAACAAATCAGAGCATTTGTAAGGATTCAAACTCTAGGGAACAGCACACAGAGGGAGGGTGAAGTCAAATTACCTGTTATAATTTGAAAAGAATCCATAGTCACAATTCAGCCCTGCTTTCACACAATCTAATCTGCATATTATTTGAATTTCCACCATTTCTCTTTGAAGTCTTGATGTCTCATTGATTTTCTTGATGACCATTGTTAACAAATCATCAATGGCATGATTAGAAAGAAGGAAGTGCTCAGCAACTCTGTGTGTGTGTGTGTGTGTGTGTGTGTGTGTGCGTGCGCGCACACGCGCGCGCGGTGATTTCTGATGTCAGTTCTGTGTGCATTTATTGGTCTGCAGAGGGACTGTCCTGTTTGTCCAATGTATAAGGTGTGGGGGCATTTCCGGCCCTTGATGGATGAGCAGGTGAAGGACTCTTTCAAAGTTCATATATCTCCCCGATTGTATGATGTTATTAAAGTTTGGGCTATGTGTTTGAATTCTGTGAGTTATTAATTGAGTTCCATTAAAATACGCTGCTTATACTTGCTGTTACACCTCCCCAGCAGTGGGATAGCAGGACTAGGAAAGTAGAGTAGCTTTGTGTCAGAATAGGGACCTTGTGTCTAACAGAAGTAAACAGCATAGGATGAGGGACAGCAGCTGTTGGCACTCCCTTTGACAACGCTCCACACAGAATCTTATGGGGGTGTTCAGTGGCACAAAAATAGGGCTCCCTGACTGGTGGACACCCTGAATACTTAAGGGGAGTGCACTGGGAAGCGTGTGCTTCACTGTCCCTGTCTCCGCATGGGATGGAATTTCTGCTGAGCTGCCAAAAGCATCACTGCATCAGACACCCTGGATCATTGAATCAAGGAGAAGCCTCGGAGACTTGGGGACATGCTATGGACTGAGCCCTTGGTTCTTGTGAATCAGGGAGCTCAGGCACACCCCAAGATTTCCTAGAAGGCCCGAAGACGACGACAGATCAGATTTTCATCGGGACATGTCCCTGAAGAAACAGGAGTCTGGACTCTGATATCTTGAAGAAGGCCCTGCTAATGAGCTGTGTTATAGGGTGAACGGACTCTTGTTAAGGCCTGGCCAGAAGTGGCCCTGAAAAAGATGAACAAGTTTGGATTCCTGAGACCTGGATAGCATGGGACCTTTTCCGGATGGTCAGGCACGGCACCCATGGAAGGAAGAAAACCATGAACTGTCGTGTGGGATTTGGTTGAAGGGGAGGCCCAACTTGAGGAAAGGGAACCAACCTGTCCTCTGACAGGAGAGGGTACTTAACTGGGAATCTGGCTGAAATACTAGGCACTTGGTCCTTGTCTGTAGATCCAACTGGTGATTGGGAATACTCACCTGTATGGAGGATTGAATCTTTAAAGATACTCACCAGGGTGGCTTCAGTACATCCTAGGGGAGGTGAGGAAGGAACAAAAGCCTCCGTTTGGGAAGGTATGTAGTAGTATCAAGGGTTTGCGTGTTCTGGGATCCACCTATGTTCTGGTCAAAGTCCTGCTTGTCACTGCTTGTGTTTTTAATTAAAGCCTGTTAGGACTTTGTATAGTAATTTGACTCTTGCTCATGATTGTTTATGTACTAATCAGAATTAATTTATATCTTCTTAAATCTCTCCTTATTCCTTAAGAAGTATACAGTTATCCCTTGTTCCCTCAATAAACTAGCGTTGTAGTGAATGGTGCCTCCTGACTCTTATTGTGGATTAGGGTGTCTAGAGTGACAGATATCAGAGCTTTGGGGGACCTACCTGAGAAAAAGCAAATGTCTTGTAGCCTGAGATTTTTGCCATCTCCTTAGTATCACAGAAAAGCAAATACATAAATAAATAAAAATACTAAGAAAATATAAAAACCCATATGAATAAGAAATGGTAAGGCAATTTAGCAGAGGTTTCATGGCAAAGCTAGAAAATGGCATAATATGCAATAATTAGGGGTAAAGAACTCATAAATCAATCATTTAACAGTGTTTTAAAATTAAATAATTAAATAGATAAATAAATAAATAATTAAAGGAGCATTCAGCAAGGGACAAAATGGAGAGATCATAAAGGGGAAGTTACATAGCTCCACTATCAGATTTGACAGGAAATTCTAAGTAGGTCAAGATGGAGGCAAGCCTCTGAACTTTTGAACTCACTCAGTCCCCCTCCCATCAAGTATCTTAGGTATCCACCCACCTGTCAAAAGGACCCTTCAAAAATATTGATTTTTGTCATGCACTGTCCATGCACCAAGCAGGTGGACAGTGAAGTCACTCTTTTTGATTGGATGAAGATGAACTCACCTTTTTGGGACTGGTCAAGAAGAAACTGGGAGTGGCAGAAATTGCAAATAAAAAGGCAGTGCAGAGAGCAGCTCTTCGGAGATCTCTCCCGCTCCTTACTGGGTTCCAATGGCCTTTTGGCTGTGTTACCTATTGCACTAGGAGCCTAGAGCTAAGTTTGGACTTAGGCTCTGAAAGCTGGGTTTCTGACTCAGTCTCTAAGAGCTGATTGTCTGACTTAGTCTCTGGCACAGGGTTGTGTCTCTGAGCGGTGACTCAGGACATTATCCTTGAAGTCGGGTCTCTGTGCCTGGCTTCTAAAGGGCTTTCCAAGACCTCACAGCCGAGCAGGTAACTAAGTACTGCCTTGAAGGTCTGTGAGCAACACTGCCTTTGAGGCTTCTTCTACGATCTCGCAGCCGAGCAGGTAACCAAGTACTGCCTTGAAGGTCTGCGAGCTACGCTGCCTTTGAGGCCTTTCTTCCACGATCTCACGACCAAGAAGGTAACCAAGTACTGCCGTTAGGTCGTTGAGCTCCGCTGCCTTTGAGGCCTTTTCCAGCCAGTGTTCCAGCCTGCCTGCTGCTGTTCCAACTCCTGCCTGCCGCTGTTCCAACTCCTGCCTGCCGCCGCTCCAGCTCCGCTCGCCCAGTGTTCCAGCCTGCCTGCCGCTGACCGATCCACCGCGTGCCTGAGCTCCGCTCGTCCATCAGCTACCTCGGTCTGTCCTGAGGGTTCTGAAGCCCCGGTGCCACGGCAACCAGCCCAGAGCTGTGCGAGGCCTGCCGGAGTAGCCAGCTCTTTTCCCCGTCGTCCTACCTTTTGCCTTTTTCCCACCTCTTACCTTCTTCCCTTTTTCCAAACTCCCATTTGCCGCTTCTCTACATTTCAACGCAGCGTTTTTCAGCCTTTTTGGGGTAAGCGAAATGGGTCCCAAGGAGGGGAGGAGTGTCCGTAGGGAACAGTATCAGAGAAAGCCCAAGCCCTTTTTAAGCAACTTCCAAAGCAATTTATCCAAGTTAAGTAAGACAAGTAACCCAGAGTTAGACCTTAAGGAGCAATATTAGGAACTGAGATCTCTCCATTCAGCCAGCGACTGATCCCCGCTCGCTGAATGTTCTTTTAATTACCTCATTGTCTGTGTGTTATAGTTATAAGTTAAAGTGTTGTATATATGTTAATTGTATCTGTAAGTTATAGATGTTATAAGTTAAGCAGTGTCTTTATATTGTTATTTCCTAGAGTAACTTTAATGCATTTAAGCTTAATGTTAAGCAGCGGTTTTTCTCAAAGAGACAGTAGCGCTTTAGCCAGTGCTTATGATACATGTCACAATAAAGCCGCTTTTGATTAAAACAAATTACTGAGTCTAAATCCTTGTTGGTTTGCGAGTCTGTGCTTGATCGGTGGGCTGTAGCCGTAGTCCTCAACTTGGGACAAGTGTCCAGGGTGTGGATATTTGTCCGTTTAAGCGAAATAACCTAATTTAGGTTACCTCCTGAGATTGTAATTTAAACCCAGACTGCTGGACGGTCTGAAAATTGATAAATTAAGCAATTGGATTTTGGGGAACAAATATTCTGGGGTAACAGTCTGACCTATCACCTGGCAGAGTAGAAATTTTTGCGAACAGTAGTTTCTTGATGTTTACATAATCCTGTAAGAGGTTAGCAAGGTACTGCTTCCTTACATTACTACTGCTGTGTTGGAAGGGGTTGAAAGGGAACATTAACATCGAAATGGACCTTTGACGTACCAGTGTAAACTGTCTGTTAATGGTGCTAATGCAGCTAATCACCTCCTGGGCACCATAGGTAAAGGTTTTACTTCAAAAGACAATATACATTACTATTCTACACTTAAGAAAGTAACTGGGAACTGTCATCAAAGACCACATGAAGAAATGACCTGTAAATGCCCATCTTGCTACAACTATAAAAGGGAGTAAGGAACATAATCCCTTTATCTCACATCTGTCCAAGCTTCTCAGGGAAAGTTTGGGCCGCAGGATTGAGATCCCAGCCACACGGGCCTGGAAACTGCCCTGCTAATTCTCAGGGGAGAATTAAAACAAACTCTACACCTGGACTATTTGGTCTATATTTTTTAAACGGGATTTCTAAGAAACTGTGAAACAAGGTCTTAAACCCAGCTAGGCATCTGACATCTAAGAACTGCAAACTCCAAATTCTTCAAGGACTTATCTGCTTTGACCCTATAACCACAGGTGGTGCGGGGGGGGGGCAATGGACCCGGGGCACAGGCCCAGCCCCTGCCCCCAGGGGCAGGCCCCACCCTCTGGCCAGGGATAGGGCCGGTAACCCACCAGTGCTGGGACAGTCTGCTCTCCTTTTTGCATCTTCCAATAATCTTCGCATATTCAGGTGGTTATCCCTGGAGGCCCAGGTCACAATCACTTCTAATCCCAAAAGAAAAAAAAAAAAGCTGCATGTGAATAGCCAGTTCAGGTGATGGTAGATGTTAAACCTCTCACCTCTACAATCCGAAACTGTTTTGTGGAGGCTAATACCTGAAGTGGGCTGTAATAGAAAGAGTTGAATGTGTGGCAGCACCTTTTTCCCTTTTGGCCCTGGCTTCCAGCTGGGGAGCAGGACCAGCAGACCATACAAGCCACAGTGCATGAGCAGCTCTTGTGGCCCCAAGCCCTACTGTGGAGTGGGGCCAGCACGTGGAGCGGGGCCAGCACGTGGAGCAGCTGTGGTGCTGCATGCCACTGGGAACAGGCATGCGTGCCAGTTTTTGCATACTTGCTTGGAAATTCCGACCCCTGGACTAGATGATCTCATGGTCCTTCCGGTCTTAAATTGCATGGCTTTAAATGGAGGACATTTCAACATTTACAAAGGCTATGGCCTTTGCTAGATTTTACATATTTTTCAAGTCTAACTCAAATATGCTGCAGCAAATAAGCATAAAACAAAACAACTCTTTGCTGGTGGCAGCATGAGCGGATTCCTATTATCCCTACTATCCTGTATACTAACTTTCAGCATTAGGAAATTCCTGATAGTAAGTAATTCAAATTAACGACAGTGACAAAAAACACTTTGATATAATAAAATCTTTTAATATAAATATAATGAAGTCTATGCATAATCTATAATCAGGCTTGCAAGGGATAGGTTATTTGCAAACATTGATTTCACTGCATCTATAAAATCAAATAAAAAAATCATTTAATAATTAGAAATTACAGATAGGCAAAGAAAGAAAAATGCCATTTGAGAACTTATTAGAATTCAATTTAAAGATAGCTAGTTGACAGTATGAAATATTGTGTTGATAATGTGTGTTTTAAGGTTCATAAAGCTTCAACTTTTTGAATCTCATCATCTACTGCATTAAATAATTATCATATGACCCTAGTAATTTCCCATAACTGTGAAAATTTAAATGGAAACAAATAATAAAAAGTTTAAAAATAAACATCAATGTGATCTGTTAAAATTATAAAAAAAATAAAAATCAAATTCTGTCAGGCATAACTATAATTGAATAGCTCTGATAACACATTACAGAAGGGCAGGGTTTTTTCACATATATATATTTTGTTGGACTAACAAATATACTGTTGTATACACAGGAAAAACTTCCCCGGTCTATAAAAAAAAAAAAGTAGGGAAGCTTTTGTTTTAACAATTTTTCTAATTTCCTTTTATTGAAATAATGAGAATAATTAGATGTCATGTCTCCTACTCATATATTTTATCACAATCTATCAAACTGTTCAAAATGTATCAACACAAAATTGTGTTGCTGTTCAATTACATGTTAAAAGCTACTTTAATTTAATGGTGTGGGATTGCACACACAATTTATTCAGTTGAATTAAACAATGTTCTGTCTTATGTGGTATGTCTCCACCTGTGGTTAGGTATTCCTTTGATGTAAGAGTCACCATCACACACATAGGTGACACTACAGTATGGACTAAAAGGTATCAAGGAGCGTGTGAAACAATGAAAATGGAAAAGGATTGAAGAATATCTGGCCAAGACCATGGAGTTTCTTTCATTCCCCTTTATGCTAATTAAAACAAAAACAAAAAGCACTGTTTTCTAGCTATCTATATTATTTGTAACATTACCACAACTATAGTTAAACCTGGTGAATAGTGAAATAATGTGTTGTGACCGATCATTCATATGAATTCTCACACTCACTTCAAACGTTCTGTGTCCTTTGTGCATAACTTTTCTGTGAATGTGCCAGTGGTGAGTATATTGGGAGGGATCTTTGGTGAAATAGTGAGGACCGAGATTATCCCCCCCAAAAGAACTATAATTCCATAATCATGAGCCCACGAAAGCTTAAGTCCAAAGAAATCTGTTAGTCTTTAAGGTGCCTCAGGACTCTCACTGGTTTTCCTGTACACAGACTAACATGGCTACCCCTCTGGAAATAATCATGAGGGTACACACCAGAAACTTTATTCTAAGAGTTATGTTCATTTAATTGAGAAATTATTATTACTGTGTAAACAAAGCCTCTATGTTCATAGTTTAAAATCATTCAGTGAGTTATTAATGAACAGCTTGAGAATTATTAAAAAATTCCCAGCAAATAGTTTCAAGCAACAAACAACAGCTGGTTACAGCAAACTTGAAAAACATAAAAAGGATGAATTAACTGAACAGTAACAAAATTATTTGCTAGTTATAATTTGAGGTCCCAGTCCTGCAAACATACATGCATCTGCTTGACCTTACTACTACATAATGGTTAGCAGGTTTGGGGTCATAGTACCTATGTGCAAATATACTGGGTAATTTGGAAGGGCGGGAGAGATCAATATCTGTACATAAATATATAAAATTATTTTTCTTTTTTAACATACAATAGTGTTATACTAAAGGTATAGTTCAGACTTAGCTACAACTAACATCATTATATATACACAATTCTAATGTTACATAGTGTTTATACTTTAGAGCAGTGGTTCCCAACCTTTTCTCTGCCATGGTACACCTTGATATCTTCAAATTTTTTGAGGCATACCACCATTAAAAAACTTGTGAATATTCAAACTAACTTAAATTACTTATGAATATTCATGAACCATGGCACAGTGTTTCAGAAATGCTGCTATGTGAGGTAGTAGGGGTAGCAGACCAAGGGTGGCAAACCAGGGGAGGCCAGGAGTTGTGTGCAGTGGCAGGAGTGAGTGTGGGGAACAGGGTGGGGGTGGCAAAAGAGGACAAGGGCAGCCATGTGGGTACCAGCACAAGGGTGGCAAGAGAGGACAGAGGAAGGGAGAACATGAGTACTTTGGGGGGGGGGGGGCAGGGAGAACTTGGGGAGTGGGAAAGTAGGACAGGGGAGCATGGTGCAGCACCCACCTTCCCCTTCTCCACAGTGGCTCCCTGTCACCCATGGCAAATCCTCACCCCACTGATGCTGCCTCCCACCTCAGTGGGTCCCATCCTCCCCTCTCTCAGCCCCCTGCTGCCTCTGATGGACCCTTCCATCACCATAGGGGCAGAACTAGACCTCCAGCCCTCAGCTACACCCCCCTGCACGCAGCCACCCCACAACTCCAGCTACATACCCTCTGCTATATGCACACATACCAGCCCCACAGAACCCCCAGCAGCCTTCCACCCCAAAAGCCCTCACCTGGGTTGTTTGCAGGATGGCTGATAGGAGCTGCTCCACCCTGCAGGGGGGAGATGCACAAACTCCCAGCCTCCCCGCAGCTCTCTGCTGGCTGGGCTTAAGGTGGAGTGGGGTTTAAGGTGGAGCCACCGAAATTCTGTGTTCCAGCTGCTAGTGCTATTTTAGGGGGACCCCTGGAACTCCACTTCTGGTGCCTTCCAGGGCTGGAAGGCTACCTGCCTAAAAGTAGGGGACCCCGGAACTGTGTTCCAGTGCCTTCCCCTTTACTTTAACCCCTGCTTTTTCCCAGCCCTGCACAGCCCACATGGCTGGGCTGAGCAGGGAGGGAACTTTAACTCCAGCTTTTGGGGATGCTTGTGGCACACTTGGGGTGTTGCTGCGGCACACCATTGTGCCCCAGCACACGGGTTGGGAACCACTGCTTTAGAGGACATTTTTTATTTTATTTTTGATAATCGGGGGGGGGGGTAGATGGCACCAACTGACGTTTGTGCAAAAATAATTTGTTTAGCAAATCAGAGGTTGCATTCCCAAATGTTTGCCACTAGCAGGAACAGCAGGAGCAAAACCTCAGACTTCAGTCATGTTTTCTGAGCTGTGCATCATTTAGAAATTTACATCTGATTTCTTTTGAATGACTATAGCTCACACAAATGTTATCCTCTTGTTCACAATATCACAAATTTAATAGTTGCTGTAGCTGAGATTCTTGCCAAATAAACAAACCCTCGAATTGCACTGTCATCTCTCAAGCACAGCTAGTGTCTTCCATTAGAACCCCTAACTGATTTACTCAACAGGTTGACCAGTAACAGAAAGGAATGTACTTGCATATCCCGTTGACAGAGTCATTTAGAACAAAAACATAAAAGTCTATAAACATTACAGCTTTCATTTTTACAGAGACAGGGTCATACCTTCCCCTTTTTCTAGTCAGTAACAAATGTCTGAAGTTAAAAAAGTGGATTGAACTCATCTAAGTGTTACTATGTGAGAGTTCGGGGATATTTAAGTGACAATGCAGAATATGTCCTTAAATGTTAAATTATGTTAAAAGTGGCTTGAAATGTCTTCACTATTTAAATGTACTCTACTTTGTCCAGAGTGATACTGTTTTTATTTTTCATTAAAAAAAAATATCTATAGGTTGCTGATAAATAGTTTGATCAAAATCTTCAAAGCTCAATTATTTAAATTGAGTTAGTTAAGACAGACAATATTAGGCAAATGTTACCATTTCTTTATCTGATAGGATGACTATAATTGTGAGGGTATGTCTGCACTTGAGCATGATCTAAAGTCAGCGTAGATATGTCAAATTAATAAGACCAGAGACACATTCTATGCTCCAATTTCTTGCGTAGCCATTGCTAGCTGTTACTTTGACTTGTACAGAAAAGTAAACAAAATGGTGATTTTGGGGGTGAACAGTGAAAAGTTTGTTTATAGGTACTGCACAGTTAGTAACAGTAATTTCTATTGCTACATTTAGGGGATGTGGAAACAGGAAAACATTTCCCACTTTGAAAAATGCTGACCACAGCCCAGAAAAATGACTTTTTTAATTCCAGAAATATCCATCAAAACCTTTGAATCAAAAGAACAGTCTTTAATCTTTTGGGCCCAAATCATCAGTGGTTTTTAAGCTCTTCCCTAAGATTATTTTCTTTAATATTGGCATCTGTAGCATACTTACGATGGAGAGCATGCAGCATGGGGCAGGGTTTCTGAAATTTCTTGCAAGATATTTCAACAGTAACAAGCCCTAATAGCCCTCAAAATAAGTCCTGAAAGCACCATATTCTACCACCCGTACACCCCACCTCCTAATCTCTCACTGTTTTATTGCCAAACCTGATTGTCTGGGAAAGAACTGGTGAACTATTCTCTTCCACTCACAAGTACTGGAGGAGGACAGGGATTAAAACAAAGGGAACTTTATTAGACAGAAATAGAGCTGGGAAGTCACATCAGAATAACCTTTAGAAAATCAATAGTTAACAAATTATTTGACATAAAACACCAACCCTCCATGAAATACTTTAACCATACTCCTACACTTAGTCCTCCTCCCTCCTGTCAACTGAGAGTGAAGGGGTCAGTTCTGACTCTTCACCAGCTCCCCCGTCTCAGCTGTCCTGGATTGGAGATGCCTAAGAAAGAATCATAGAGTTGGAAGAGACCTCACAAGGTCATCTAGTCCAACCCCCTGCCAGAAGCAGGACCGCTCCCACTAAACCGTCCCAGTCATGGTTTTGTCCAGCTGGGCCTTAAACACCTGCAAAGATGGAGATTCCACCACCTCCCTAGGCAGCTCATTCCAATGCGTCACCACTCGCCTAGTAAAAAAGATTTTCCTAATATCCAGCCTCGACCTCCCTAACCACAACTTGAGACCATTGCTCCTTTATCTGCTGGTAACACTTCTTTTGATGCAGCCCAGTATGCCATTGGCGTTTTTGGCAGCAAGAGCACACTGCTGACTCATATCTAGCTTCCCACCCACCATGACCTCCCAGGTCCTTTTCTACACTGCTGCTACTTAGCTGAATGCTCCCCAGCCTGTAGTGGTGCATGGGGTTTTTCCATCCCAAGTGCAGGATTTTACACTTGCCCTTATTGAACCTCATAAGATTTCTATTGGCCCACTGTTCCAATTTATCTGGGTCTCCCTGAATCCTGTCCTTGCCCTCCAACGTGTCTACTGTTCCTCCCAGCTTGCTGTCATCCGCGAACTTACTGAGAGTGCAGTCTATTCCATCATCCAGATCATTGATGAAAATGTTGAACAGAACTGGCCCCAGGACTGACCCCTGGGGCACACCACTTGTTACTGGTTGCCAGCTAGACATGGAACCATTGATTCCTACACGCTGAAACCGTTGATCTAGCCACTATTCTATCCACCCTATAGTCTACCTATCCAACCCGTACTTCCTTAATTTGCCAATGAGAATGCTGTGGGAAACTGTATCAAAAGCCTTGCTAAAATCAAGGTACATCACATCAACAGTTCTTCCTGCATCCAGAAAACCAGTCATCTGATCACAGAAGGAAACAAGATTGGTTAGGCATGATTTACCATTGGTGAATCCATGCTGACTGTTCCTGATCACTTTATTTTCCTCTAAGTGTTTGAGGATGGATTCTTTGAGAACCTGCTCCATAATTTTTCCAGGGATGGAGGCTGAAAGGTCAGTGTACTTGACCTACCATGGAGGGCTCTAATAGCTAATCCAGCTGGGGTGATTTTACCTGTTGATGACGGGCTTGGAAGGCCTACACCAGCGTTCTTAAGCAGTTGCTATCTCTGTGACTGCAATTTCCAAAGGGATAGCCATGTTAGTCTAGTCCAGCAAAAAAAACAAAACAAGGAGTCGTGTGGCACTTTAAGACTAACAGATTTATTTTTCGCATAAGCTTTCATGAAAGAAAATCCCACTTCGTCAGATGGGTGAACTTCAACCTACACCCTTCAACCATGCATTGTCCACTGGCTGGGAACTACTCTCAGCTCCCATGTATTAAACTGAATCTAGCAACGGCGATAGTCCAGTGCATAATTTGTGTAGTGTCAGTGTTCAAGTTAATTACTCCACCAGCTACCACTCCCTCATTGCTCCTGATATTTTATAAGGAAATACTCTTGTGTTCTGTACTGCCTGCCACTTGTTAAATGAGTCAATGAGAAGCTGATTGTGCCTTTCACAAGTACCCAAACAGTTATTATGAGAGATGGAAGACAAAAATATAAACTCTGAAACTTTTTCTTTCTAAGAATGATGCCTTGGAGTGGCCTAGACAGGCAAATTCAGATTTCTGTTAAAGGTCCCTAGTTCTCTTACCTACTACCGTGCTCTGAGAAATGGTTTATTCAGAGGCAACTTCCAGATTTTACCATGATTCTGAGGGTTGGTCTACAGGTTCAGCAGTCCACATGCACATGCATGCAGCTGCAAAGTGGAATTAACTGATGCTGCTGCAAGTCGACACTGTAAATCCACACCCACAGGAGGCGTAGCGTTTAATGTGATTTTATTTATAAGGTTTAACATCAGTGTGTAGACAGAGCAGTATAATGGGATTTTACTGGCCTCTGGGATCTAGCCCAGAACTCCCTGTTCTTGAAATTCTGTCTTTCCTGATATGCTGCACATTAGTCATGCCATCAGCAAACAGCTTGAGGAAACTGGTCAGTGGTGTGGAGCTGGATGTGCCGGGGGATAGAGGAACTAGGCAACAGTGTGGAGACAGGATGGGGGAACCAGCCAGCAGCATAGACCCAGGACTTTAGGGGTGAGGAGAACTAGGCAGCAGTATATGGGCACTTTGTTGCACTGTGGGACACCTATCCACAATGCAACTCTGTACAAAATTCACATATAATATTTCTGTAAATTGTATGAAAACTAAATTACATAAGGAAGATTTGGACTTATTCTTTTAGAGTGGATTATCTCCATTACTGGTTCAATTTTGCATTGGAGGTCTGGTGATCTATTTAGCTTTCAAATATTATCTGAAGCAGATGGTTCTCTAAAGTACTTCCGTGTATAAAACCAGACAGTTCCACAATACAAAAAATTTAAAAAAAAAAAGAATTCTATGCTAATGCTTTCAGGTAGTCTCCTTTTTCCATTAGCTGACATTTGCACACTGCACTGAAGCTTTCATAATGAAATCATACACAATACAGTGGAATTTTATTATGGGGCAGATGAGCAAGCCCACTTTTGTATGACCAAGCTTTTGTTGACATCAAGGCTAAAGCTGAAAAGCTTTGAGAGAGGAAGTCTGAATATTTGTGCAAGTGTTGTATGCTAGGATGCAGCTTTTATCACTAACATATAGCTTGAGAAATATGTAGAAAATCTGCTTTAAAGTCCTTCGAGAAATGTATAAAGGACCTTCATGAAATCCTTTTCACGAAAAGACAACACAGTAGATGAAAATACTCCATATTCTCAGAGTACTTTTCCATAAAGCCAGAGATTGTCAGGCTGTCAGTGTGGCAGGCTGCTTTTTGGAACCTCACAAGTTGTTTTCATTAAAAAAAAAATCCTGTGGAAGTTAATGTTCAATGCCATATGAAGAGATGGGGCAAAGGTGCCGTGAACTGCCAGAAGGCAGGGCCTGAAGAGTAAGACAATGGCAATCCCCCCCCCCCCCCAGGTTTTCCTTTTATTTTTCCTATATAGCTCTGGATTCCAAATGATTAGAGTGTCATGACACCTACCCTGGTAGTACTTTTCCAAGCTGTAAGGTAGGTCTGTCACAGTTTCAACATAACTGCACCTTTGACCCACCCTGTGATCCACTATAAGCATATCTGTTCAGATGTAAGGCCTCTAGTCTGTTCAGAGGTGAGGCCTCAGATGTGAGTTCAGCCTCTGCTCTGTACTCTCTCTCCAAGGACTATGAACAGTTAATGCTGGCAGTCACAAATTAGCACATGGCTCTTTCCAAATACTACAGTAAACAAATAGAGAAGACAAACAATAACAGTAGTACTAAAGAAATAAATGCACACTACATGCAGCAGGAATCTACCATTTGTGAGGGGCCAAGGCAGACTGAAGTCCTCTTAGGCCTTCAGCAATGATGAGGCTCCCCCTTGGGCCACAGATCATATTGTTTTTTCTAGATGAGAAAGAATGTGTCGCATTTGTTAAAGTCAGCCTTTCACACCAAAAATCTTTTTTGTTTCTTTCCTTTTCTGTCTTTCTTTTGGACCATTGATATCTTTTTAACCAAGAACATTCAAACAAGCCTGTAGATGGTACTTCTGTACAATTAACGACTCTGCCCCGACCCGACCATCACCATGGTTTAGTTCCTAAAGGAGATTTGGAAACTTTCCTCCCAGGAAAATTAATCTAATTTATATCTCAAAATTGATACATAGGACATTCATAGATTTCATGGAACATGGTCCTAAATATACTGTATGTGGCTGCAATATCTGTTGCACATCTACCCCATTATACAAACAGGTGCTGGAGGCCTTGCTTTTTATAGATATTTAGCCATTGCTCTGCTCAGTGTTGTGATGCCTAAACAACTTCGGTGCCTAAGTCACTTTTGAAAATGGAGCTTAAATAGCTAAGTCACAATGGGAATTGAATCCAGATCTCCTAAAATCCCAGGTTCTCAGCATAACTAAAGGATAGAGGATCTGAATGTGTTTAAGACTTCCAGTGAGCTTTAAAATTTTCAGCTGAAGTGATTAAAAAGCCAATTGACTTTTCAACAGTTTAGCCCACTGTTATAAAACAATATTTAGTCTACATTCCAGCTATATTCAAGGTTTTGAAAATGAAAACAGGCTAATCGGCTTCACTTTCTGTTTCCATTACACTTGAAAAAATATATTTTTGAGTATAACAATTTAAAAAATTACTTTTAAATAAAGAAGAGCAAATATATTATTGTTTCCCCACTTTTTTTTCTTTTTTTTTTTAATTTTGGCCTGGGCTATGTCCCAGCTATAGTAAGGGTGAGGAAAACAAAAGTGGCTTTGCACCAAATTTACTACTTCCTAATAGTGAGCCATCCATAACAAGACAGACTAATCCTTGGCATAAATGAAGATGAGAAGAAGTGGGGGACATAGAGCCTCTGGGACCCTCCTAAAGGAATTAAACCAAAATGAGAGAAGTGGTCTGTTAGCTGGTTAAGTTAACATTATAGTTGTTTTACCCTGCCAGTGGATCTGACCCATCACATAACATTTGTTTGTCTACGTTTGTGTTGTTTCTAAAAATATTCAAACATCCCTTTAATGTTTTTTCAAGTAACTGGAGTTGGCCCAGTACAAACAAAAAACAAAAAAACCAGAATTGGCACCCACTTCTTCTTTGGTTATACTTTCAGGATGAGTTTTTTTCAGATATTACAAGTACCAGTCCTTTACCACTTAAAAAGAAAAAAAAAAAGTTGAACTACTTGCCTTTGGAATTAGTGTTACTTTTTAAGCAACACCTATTCAGAAAAGATTTTAAATTTCAACATGCCTAAGAATCCTTTGCATAATGTTTGAAAGACATATCCAATTAACTTGATGCTGTATGCATGAGATACATCTGTGGTTGTCAAAGAAATATTTAATATCTGGCACTTTGTTTTACTAGGTATAGCTTGACAGGCACTCTTGCTCCAGTTCTGTTCTGTAAATTGTTCTCACAGGACAACTCTGAAATAACAAGAATGTCTATAAGATGAATCATTCTATAAACTGAATGTAAATATGCTGCATAGTTCTACAATGGGACACTAAAATGATGTGATTTTAACTGTATTGTTTCAATCCCCTCCGTCTGTCCCTCGCACACAAAAAAAAGACGTGTGTGCGTGCAAGCATGCAGTTCGCTAGAACAGGAAATGTCAAAAGACTTCCTCCTCCTTTCGCCTCAAATTATGGTAAGGTTTTCAACTCCAACCACAAATTCAGCAAGTACTGGCAGTATGTATACAAAGGTTCTCTGCAAAGAGACGACCAAGAGGTAGCAGACAGTTCATCTTTATTCTCTCAGTATCAGATAGAATAAAAATGACCCTCACTCCTTGTTGTTAGGAGCAGGAAAGAAAACCAGGGATAATTCCTTATCCTTCTGATGCAGATGATGATGAGCCAGAGGAAGAGCAGCAATATGACAATTCTCTTGAAATGCAGTAATATAGTCCCTTCTCGCAGAAGAGAATCCTCGTGGAAGATCAGAATTATCATAGCAACACTTACATTTGAATGAAAATGTGCCATAAGTAAAGGAAACTTCCACAGAAAGTAAAAAAGAAATTCCATTGAAATGGGGTAAAAAAATTGAGACTTTCACTCCTTTTCAGTCAAACTAATAGTGCAGACAGCACAAGACCACTATTACCATTTATATCCCATATATGACTGGTGTGGGAAAGAGGAGTATGCTGGTAGAACAGACAATAGTGGTATCTGTGCAACTTGGAAAAGGTCTCCATGCCAGACCCGCTTAGGCCAGGGTAGAAGGCCATAATGCTGGTTGTCCTGGAATGATGCCCCACATTCAAAGAACCCAATACTTTGTGCAACTGATGTGCAGGGGCATCAGCCTCTAGTCCAACCCAGAAGGTGTAATAACAGCCCAAGAGAGTTAGTGCGCTGGCCTACCACTCAGGTGCAAGGCTGCCCTGATTAAAGCCTGCACAGAGACTGATAACTTATAAGAAACAAATGTTTAACCTAAAATTAACATTATTTTTACCTGGCTTTGGTTAATTGGCATCCAGGGAACTTAATGCCTGTCTTTCAGCATCCATTTACAAAGCTGTAAGAAAATCTATTTTATATAATTTATCAGTAGAGATGACGTTTTCTGACAGGGCTTTTATACTGTCATTATTAACAGCATTAATCTGTTTTCTGATGCCACAAGTATGATCTGACACCTTACTTATCTTTCTTCCTATTCAAATGATTATTGTAGAACACCATAAACTATTTATACGTTGCATAGCATAGAAGTCTGTTCTGCATTTATTTCCTGGGGTCCAATTCACACTAAACCACCCACAAAAAACTATTTGCCTACAAAGGGAACATATAGTTCACCATTCCTAGCAGCACAGCAATTCAGAAAGGGCACATTCTCCATTAATAGGAATTCACTGGAAGACCTGCCATTTTAGTAGCGGTAGTGCCTACCCTCCCACAACCTAAATCCCCTTTCTGCACCAATAAGTATGAGTATGACATCTCTCTGGCTACATTTTTTACATAGGGATAAAATTTTATATATTATCATATGGCTCATTAATAGGAAAAGCAGGGAATGTGGTATCTCGAAGGAGTTTTCTGTGTCCATCTAAAAGAGGATAACATATATAGTACTTTTTGTGTAGCTCATAAGGATGTTTTTGTTAATGCTTCAGATAACAGTATATTATACACATCTAGTGTCATATCTGATTATTTTTTCAGTCAAATACCTGCATTAAAATTAAATCCTCAATATATATTTTCTTCTTAATTTTCTTCTATTACCTTCATATTAACAAATCATACAATGAATCACAAATGTACTGCTATTTCTGTTGTAAAATAATGGCCCCCCATTTCAGAAATGAATGTAGGCATCTCTCTTATATATCCTGAATTACAGTTTACAAAAAAAAATTGTAATTTCCTGAATTACAATACTGTTCCACTCTTCAAAAACATGTTCCTTGGTACAAGGTCTACTAAAGTTTACACCTTGATACACAATAATTATCTTTTTTTGGTGTGCTACTGGTCATGGTATCAGCAAGGGTTTTAACAAGCATGTATACATAAGAAACTGCTCAATTAAAAATAACAGAGTTAAAAAAAAAACCTTCCATTTTTCATCACCACTCCTTCAGAGCACCATTGATGAAGTGTACAATATAAGTCAGAACTCAGCTTTTTATGGATGATTATTAGATTCAGCAGCCTCAATTCCCTGTCAATCCCCACCTCAGCTAGTGCTCAGAATTTCATAACATATGGTATGGATGCTTGAATATTGGAAATAAAGAAAATGTTTTTTTCATTAACACCAAATCTCCCCACTTTTCTTGTGCCTTTAGACTAAGACCAAGGAAGACCAGTATGTTTAGCCCTCAACCTATGTTCTGCCAAGCTATCTGGAGTCTCTCTCTCTGGTGCCTTTCAATTTTGCAAAAACATTAGTCATAACATCATTGAGAGAAGCTCACAATGAGCTGGTTTCAGGTACGGATTCTTTAGTATCTACTGCACAAGCCTACATGGCAATCAGTCTTATTTTTCAAAGCTAAAATGTCACGCCTATTTTCCCATAAAACCAGTGGCTACAAGCTAGGATTTTTTTTTTTTTTCTGCAGTTTCAGCCTATGGTCAGGTAGGTCATGGTAGCTGATTGCCAGAAGTTTGAGCTAATCTGCTTCCACAGTACTTCTACTCTCACCATTTTTTTCTGTTTTACTGAGTTAGGCCCCAATTCTAGCTTTTCATGGCTATGAATTTTCTTTAAATATTATCCTATTTGGATTTTCATTAAGTTTTGACAAAATTTGACTTTTAAAACATAATCAGATTCAAGTTATCAAATTGTACCCCTCCTCTATGGTTCAAAATAAAAAAAAAAATAAAATAAACCGAACTGTTCAGGCTCCAAATGACTGTTTACGTATTTAAGTTAATTAGAGTTAAAAAAAAAAATCTGAAGAGGCTAAAATCAAAATTAAACACTCCAAAACATTTCAAAAGACTGAAGACAAAATAATTTTCAGAGTTTTAGTTCACAATTATTTTTTCCATTTGATTTTCATTTCAATTTGGGAGAAGAAATTTTTTGGAAGCTTTAAGATTTTCAAAACACATGTAAACTATTTCCTGCCTTCAGCAAAACCTCATTTTAGCAAAGGTCTGAAGAACACACCTAAATTTAAGCCCATGACTACTCTTATATATAAAGTTAGGCAGGTACCTTCCTGAACAGAGGTCATAATGTTGTTTTGTATCATTTCATTACAAAGAGATAGACAAAGGTTCTTTCTGTGCTCCTGTTTGTTTTTCCAGGATTTCAAGCTCATGATGGCCTTTGAAAGGTCTCAAACCTTCCTTTAAGTGCAAGCTCTTAGACATAAAATATAGTGGTGGATCACAGAATATGGTTATTAAAAAAATGTTGCTATATGTAACCCATACACCTAAAATAGGCTCTCCTGTAGCCTGAGATTTTTGCCATCTCTTTAGCATCACAGCAAACCTTGATTGAATAAGGACACATATGAGTAGAAAATAGTGTAAGGCAATCTAATAGGAATTCTATGTTAAAATAAAACTAGAAACAGTATAATATGTAATAATCAGTGATAAAGAATTCATAAATCATCATTTATCAATGTTTAAAACAAAGTTGGTATTCAAAGGACATTCAGCAAGTGAAATGGAGAGATCATAGGTTTAGCAGATTCAATAGGTATATCTCTTTCAGCAGATTCCACAGATATATCTTTTGGAAAAGTAGGTCAAGATGGAGGAAGATTATGAACTTTTGAACTGACTCAGTCCCCCTCCCATCAAGGATTCTAAGGTGTCTACCCCCTGTCAAAGGACCCATCAAAAGTATTGATTTTTGGTCAGGTGATAGCTGAAATCACCCTTTTTTCAATTGGGTGGAGATGAAATCACACCTTTTGGATTGGTCAAGAAGACGACGGGAGTGACAGAAGAGCGAATAAAAGGTCATGCACGGAGCAGTGCTTCGGAGATCTCTCCCACTCCTTACTGGGTTCCACTGGCCTCTGGCTATGTTCCATCTGCACTAAGGAGTCTCACTCACACTCATCCCTAGAGAGAGTAACAATGTCTCTAGTGGAAGCCTGGGAGCTGGGTCTTTGGACTTAGTCTCTGAAAGGCATGGGGTTTAGTCTCTGAGCGGTGACTCAGGACTTAGGCCTTGAGCTGGGTCTCAGGACTCAGTCTCAGAAGGGCCTCCGATCCAACTCACAAGCAGGCAGCCAGCTCAGTCCTGCGTACAGCTTGTGGGCAATGGCTTGATCCTCACTCTCATGCACTCACAAGCAGGCAGCCAGCTCAGTCCTGCGTATAGCTTGTGAGCATCGAACTGATACTTTGTAGCTCCAGTCTCAGAGCGACTGCACCTGCAATCTTTGGGAACATTCTGAGCTGTGCCTAAGTTCCAGTTTCCATGGCAACCAGACCAGAGCTGAGCAGAAACCCAGAGAAAGATCTTCAGCCTGCAGCTGCCAGCCACCATTTCAAGAAGCGACCCACCATTTCGCAGAGAGAGAGAGAGAGAGCGAGAGAGAGAGACTTTGTCTGTCCCAACTTTGGGGTAAGAAAAGGGTCCCAAGGAGGGGAGGAACACTAGTAGAAAGCCCTAAGATCTTTAGATTATTTTAGTACTGCCAGGGAGCTCAAGCCTTACAAAGTAACTTTATGATTATAATTAAACTACCTAGAAAGAGTGAGATAAGAAACCCAGACTAAGATCTAAAGGAGTAATAGTAAGAGTTGAGATCTCTCCATCCAGCAAGTGCCTGATCCCCACTTGCTGAATGTTCCTTTTGTGCACCTAAGTGTAGTTTTTCATGTTGTAATTGTATAGAATAGTTTTAATGTGTTATATTACTGTTGAGCTACCCATGAAGCAAACAAAAGTTCCGTGTCAGTTTTTAGAGTAGATATTGCAATAAATCTGATCTTTGCTTTTGACGAATCATGGGCTCTAAGTCTTTTATTGCTTCTGGTCTGTGTTTGATCGGCGGGCTGTAGCCGTATCCTCCACTCGGGACATTTATCCCGGGTGCCGGTATTTGTCCGTTTGGGTGAAAAATGGTCTTCCCTCGTTGCCCTCAAGAGTTTCAAAATTAGATCCCAGACTACGGGAGGGTTTGTAAATTGATAAATTAATCAATTCGATTTTCTGGGGTAACACTCTCTTAGACGCCTGTTCAGGCTGCGTTATGTTGCTGGGCAGATTTAGCTGCCCAGAAATCAGAAGTTTCTGGAACTAGAGACTAACATTTATTTATCACATGAGCTTTCATGGGAGAAAATCCCACTTCATCAGATGCTTTGAAGAGGGGGAACTTACAGAATGGGATGGAAATAATTTTTAAGTTCCCCCTCTTCAAAGCGTCTGACGAAGTGGGATTTCCTCCCACAAAAGCTCATGCAATAAATAAATCTGTTAGTCTTTAAGTGCCACAAGACTCCTTGTTCTTTTTGCTTTACTAGACTAACATGGCTGCCCCTTTGGAACTTGGAATTAGAGAGTGATAGCATTTTGAGCATGTTCCACAAGTTTTTCTACTATGCTGGAGTCAGATGCCTGAGTGAAGCCTGAGAGGAGCAGCCCAGGTACGAGCAACCACAGAAAGCAGCAGAGCCCATGTGCTCAGTGCTTGAGTGAAAGGAGCTGAGCCAAGAGTGTGCTGCAAGATATTTTCTCCCAGCCATGCAGTATTTTGCAAAGGAGTTTTCTCTTGTGGGAATGAAAGCTGGGTAAACAGACTGTGTGGTGCTGATTGTACAGGCGAAAGAAAGGACTGCACGGAATTTGCCTCAAGATTCCTGCAGCCAAAGAAGTGGATTGCAACTTTCTTCCAACTCAAGCCTCAAGAACTTGAACAGAGACTGCAACTCAGATAAGGGTAGGGTTACCAGATGTCAGACAAAATGAGAACATGTCCTCCTTTTTACCTTCACGTCCTCCATCCAGCTGACATTTTAAAAATACAGGATTTTGTCTGGTCTTTTACTTACAGGAGTTAAAATATGCTGGAAGGCCCCGGAACACCCTGTTTTTATCAGGGAGCATTCCAGGACCCCCTAAAAATAGAAAAAGATTACATTAATACTACATTTTCTCCATGTGTCCTCCAATGTCCTCCTTTTTGTACTTCCCTCACCTCTTTTCCGTGCTTGGTACCTGGCAACCCTAGATAAGGGTGACTCCACCTGAACTCTGGGACTCTTACTGCTTTCTTGAAATTCATTCTGGTTTCTTAGGATAAGGTTTGTTAAGTTAGTTAGTAAAGTTCATTGTTACATTTATTCTAAGTAGTATTTTGTTGTGGGATGGGAACTCTGAGCAAGCTTTGCTGTGAGTCCCTCTACAGACTGGATCCTGGCTCTCCAGCTGCTTTGTCCAACAATTTAACCTCTGTTAGGCACTGGAGAGGGGCTAATGAATGAATTATAGCCCACCCAAAGGTCACATAGGGACAAACTTACATGAACAGTTCTCTCTACTGTGTGTTTGCCTAAACAACTGATATGTAGAGGCCGAGAACAGGATAACAGTGCAGCATTGATAGCTCTATTCAGGATAGAACAAAAGGGCACTATTTTTCTACCAACAATGAACAAAAGGAAATAAGGTAAAATCTTTGTTGAAATCTTTTGCTTTGTCCACTTTGTTGTGGTGGATCTCGTGCTTTGCTCTCCTGTGGGAGTCAGGGCAAGCACTGTTTCTCCTGTTTTTAAGCAGTTGGTGCCTCTGTAGGCACACTGGGGCAGGAGGAGGAAGGGGCCCAGATCCACCTTCTAATCTAAGCCTCAGCGCAGGGCCCTTATGAGTAGCAGCTATGAACTTATAACAATGCTAACAACTGCTTCTTTCCCCTGGCTATTTCTCCTTCTTTGTTCTCTTTACCTTCCTTGTGGCTATGTGCTGACTCCTCCACTTATCTTCAACACTTCTTAAACACTACTGTTAGCTCTTCTTATTCTTCACCCCTCTGGCAGAAGCAAAAGCTTTTATCATGACTAGCTGGACCTTAATTGGTCTCAGGTGCTTCTAATTACCCTGAAGCAATCTGCTAAATCTGCAGGGAACAAGGCCTGGCTCATTCTGGGGCTTATATATCTTCTAAGACCCTCTGAACAAGGGGATTTTTTTTAAGTTATCTCTACTTGTTCTTAAATATTAGTTTCTTCTCAGACCATTTTCAGTTAAATACATGCAGTACTATTTAAAAAAAAAAAGTTTTTTTTATTTCCGAGAGGCATGGAAATGGAGGAACGTCCACTAAATAGAATGAGTTGTCCTTTACTATTGTTTGTGCATGACTGAAAATAAAGATTTCAGGCTGGATTCAAGTGACAGAAAGATGCTGAAACAATCAACAAAGCTCAACTTCATGTAGAACACATCTATTTATGTGTTTTTTTCATGAAGAGTGCTTATAAAATATTGTATGGGCATGATTTAGTTATCTGTGATGAATGCACACGTGTCCACCTTGAAGAGATAAGTATGAAAAATATTTTAGTGACGGCAAAAAAACAAAAACAAAAAAATCCATAACTTTGGACTACAGACTAAGACTACATATATTTTGGGGGTGGGGGTGACTTAATTGTTCTGGGGGCTAAAAGGAATTGAAAGAGGTACAACATGAGTACTGGAAGAACAGATAAAAAGCTATAATATGCCATATTACTAAGAAGTTATGTTTCATGTAAATAGGAACTTACACTATTATATGTTCTGAATGCCAAAAGAAAACAGGAGAGACCATCTCTATCTCAAAATGCATTAAAGAATAGTATTAAATTAGACAATATGGAGACAGGCATAATATTTACATTTGTGAGCAAAATATCAAGAAAAGTTTGAAATTTATAATAGTTTCTTTTGCCCCCCCCCCCTTTCATTTATGGCTGGAACTGTAGATTTCCTAAGAGTGAAATTAAGTTGTAAAGGCAAGTTTTAAAACTGATTCCTGTTCTTTATTTTCCAAACCCAGAATCAAAATCCAACTGGATCTGGAGTTTCAAAGGGGCAGCTGTTACAGAACCTAATAAAATCAGCTACTCCATCAAAGGCTCATTCATCTGCTCATCCAGCAATATGAGTAATGCCTTTCTGCCGTATTGGAAAAACAGGACAGTGTCTACACAAAAGAATAAATGGGCATAAATCTGACACCATTCTAAATTACAACATTCTAAAACCAGTGAATAAGCATTTCAATCTTCCTGATCACTCCGTTGACAATTTACTAATTACTGTGCTCAGACGAATGAATAGCAGCTCAAGGCTTCAAAGAGAAACGCAGAAGTGGAATTCATTTGCAAATCTGACTTTGTTAGTTCAGGGCTAAATAAGGACTTTGGATTTTTTTTTCTCATTACAACAGCTGATTTGATCTAATGCTGCATGCTATCCCCCAATGTTTACATCTTAACAGCTGCTTTGATTTGCTGTGACCTGATCCCATGACTTACACTTCCCTGTGTTTATTTCCTCCCATTCTGCAAGTTCCCATCTTCAAAGTGTCTGATAAAATAGGATTTTCTCCCATGAAAGCTCATGTAATGAATACATTTGTTAGCCTGTAAGTGCCACAGGACTCCTTGCTTATTTTGCTGAACTAGACTAACACACCTATCCCTTTGGAAATCAGAGAACTCAGTTACTGTGCAGATAAGTAACCTATTTTTCTTCAATGCTAGTCCATATAAATATTCATATACTATGTCTGTCAAGCAATAGCCCTCACCAGAGGCAGGTAAACAGAGTCCCTGTGTATACTGACTGTAACAAATATCTTATTAGTATGTAGTCACTGGCCACTTGCACCAGCATGTAGTGCATTGTGAACATGCATATAAATGACAAGATTGCTGCTTTGCAAATATCCAGGATTATCTGGTTCACAAGAAAATTCAGAGAGATTATCATAGACTGTAAGTACCCTATTGGTAATGCATATTGTGGCAGGGAGAAACTACACTTCCCTTACATTGATCTAAATTAACTATCAGCTAAGTAACAGAGCCTAGGCCTCAGAGAAAACTGTTCACTAGAGAGTCCTCTTCTCAGTGTAGGGCTCCAATCAAAAAAAACAAACAAGATGTCATATGTCATCAGGAATAGTAATCTGTATCATATAGAGAAGTATCTGGTTTGGCCACCATCAGGGACAGGATACTGAACCATGTGAGCCCTTGGGTCTCATCAGTATGGCAGTTCTAAGAGGCTGTGAAATCCAAGTAGATCATTGTCAGTGAGAGCCAGAAACTGATCAGAATTGTATTTAAAACCAACCAACCAACCAACTTCCAGAACTGTGTGAACTGACCTTGTGACCCAGCCTTTTCGGTGTGTGTGTGTGTGTGTGTGTGTGTGTCTTTAAAAATCCTGTGGGACTCCTTTTTTGATTTGATCCACCGGTTTATGGGAAAACTGTTCTGCTTCTCTGATGGGACAGTAGAAAGCTTTTTTGGTTTTGCTTTTTAATTTCTGTTTTGAGGTGAACAAACAACAAGAGACTTGAGTTTTTCACTGACCAGAAATCAGGTACAATCTGTGTTCATTGGAGACCCACGTTGTCTTATGTCTTTTGCTGTTTATACAACTGTAATTTGAAGGAGATATAGCACAGTTCAAATAAATAATGTCTACAACTATACGCAACAAAAAGGTCTAGCTACATATATGTGCCTCCAGCAAAAGACAGTGAAGGTCACTGTTTAAAAGGATACAATCTACAATATAGGAATAACCATTTACAGTATAATTGACCTGAAAATGGGTTGTGAAAGCTGCTTCACAGCAATAACAGCAGTGAGTGGCAGTAAGTTTTGTCAACTGACTTGAGATCTCTGAAGTTATGGAACATAAAGGTGATTAAAATTAAATATTAAGACAGGAGCAGAGGGCCTTACAACCATGTTAGCTCAATGTATAACCTTCACATATCCATTTATAGTTGGTTTTTTTTTTCTGGTTATGTTTTTTAAAGCTTCTCTTTGTGGGTTTTTGTTTGTTTGTTTTTTTGTTTTGTTTTTTTTTTTTTGTAAAGAGAGATGACAAGTTCAACATCAGTGTCAAAAAAAACTAGTGTACCAAGGCACTTAGTTAAAGAACAGAGGTACCTGCCATAGCATTAATCAGTATTTTTTTTTATTATTATTATTTCAACTGGTGATATTGGTGTTTAAGTGTTCTTCCCATTCTTATAAAATTTAGTTTTCAGCTGCAGAAAGTTATAGGTTTTAAGCATTTTTTCTTCTTTTTGTGGATTTATATGTTCATACTTGCAGGAAGTTATGTGTGAATCAATTATTTTTTGACAGTAGACAGAGAATCAAGGCTTTACAAAGGTTAAAATGCAAATTGTCAACATGACATCAAAGTAAATATCCTTAAATCAAATTCTAATAATGTCTCAAACTGTTTTGTTTTGTTTTGTTTTAACACTGGCCCTATCTGAACAGTCTGATTATTATTGTTGGAAGTATTTTACCATAGGTCTTTACTGAAGTGCTGATATACCCAAAGGTGGCTGTATTTCAGTAGTGGATGAAATTATTTCACACAGATCATCCCTGTATGTGTGCATACAATCATTATGTTTATAATAACAGCTATCCAGATATAGGTGTGTATGCATACAAATACCTATAGGGATACATACATGTTACGTGCATGTCGTGTTGCTCTGCTGAGAAGAGACAAAAGTATGAGACACTTACCTCTCTGCCTCAGCAAAGGAGAGCTTTGCTGGAACTTATATTGTGTAGCTATGTCTACACTACAGGGAGGGCCAGCTCTACTGTGAGGCAAGAGACAGACTTGGCTTCAGGTGACAGTTCTTAGGGGCACCTAGCCCCCTGAAGATCAGGCTGGCTCTAACCTCTTCAACTCTTTCCTAGCAGCTCAGACACTGTTAGTCAACCTGCAGCTTAAGGCATGTAGGCAGAGTGCACTTTAAATCCCTCTGCAGGCAGACGCTGGAGATTTATGCACTTTAGAAAACTGTTTTCAACCTCCATGAATAAGATGGGGGGAGTGCCAAATCAAAATTTGGCTTGGGGCACCACAACCCCTTGAGCCGGCCCTGACTACAGGGCTTGGTTAAGCCGGCTTAATAAAGTCTGCTTAAAATAAACCTTATTAAGCCGGCTTAGCACGTCCACATGAGACTGCCCACGTCCACACTGGCAGCTGCTAGGTTGCCCTAGGAGTGGTGCATTGTGGGTACCTGGCCCAGAGTGCATCACGACTGAGGTTCCCCTCTTCTGGCCACTCCTCTACTACAGGAAGTGAGTGACCATGCCACCCTCCATACTGTGTGTGGCAACAGAGGCCAGGGAGCCCAGTATAGCCCAGTGATGTGCCAGCACAGCACTCCAAACCCTCCCTGTGTTGCTTAGACTCCTCTGGTGCTGGAACAGGTGCTGCTGGCCAACTGCAAGTGCAAGGGCAGGGTGCAGCAGTTGCTTAGACTCAAACACTGGGAAACAGCACATAGAGGAAGGTGAAGTCAAATCACCTGTTATAATAGGAAAAAAAATCCATAGTCAGGATTTAAACCTGCTTTCACACAATCTAATCTAAAAGAAATAGCAACTTACTTTCTTTCTATGTGCTGTTTCCCAGTGTTTGAATCTTAACAACTGCTTTGATTTGCCATTAGAGTGTGACCTGATTCTATGTCTTACACTCACCTGCATTTATTTTCTTCCCATTCTGTAAATTCCCCCATCTTCAAACTGTCTGACAAAGTGGGAACTTTCTCACGTGAAAGTTCATCCAATAAACAAACATGTTAGTCTTAAACAGTGCCTTTGGACTCCTCATTTGTTTTACAACAATATCAGGGGGGTCCTTTGAGAAGGGGAGACACACAGGCTTGGTTGGAGAGGGGGAGAGACAGGCAGGATTGGGCTAAGAATGGGAGAGACATGCGGGATCAGGCTAAGAACGGTGGAGATGCTGGGGTTGGGCTGAGACCCTGAGGTCTGGCTGCGATGTGGGGAGATGCCGGGGTCAGGCTGAGATGCTGAGGTGAATGAGTGGAGATGGCCGGGGTTGGACTGAGAACAGCGGAAATGCCAGGGCAGGCTGTGATGCCCGGTCAGGCTCAGAACGGGCAGGTACCGGATCAGCTGGTGAAAATGTGGAGTTTGGCTGTAGTCCACACAGCTGTATTGTGCCTTCTAGCCAGACCCTATCCCCTTGTTTTCTGTGTTTGGGGGGCCAATTAAGTCAACTAAAGGCAACTCCCCCTCCACATTGCCTTAAGTTGACTTAATAAAGTTGACTTAACTGTAAAGTCAACATTATAAGTGGAAGTAATAAAGTCAACTTTACCTGATGCTAAAGTCAACTGTGCCCATCTGTGCCCATCAACTCAAGGTATGCATATTTATTGGTGTTACTGCCTCGGGGGGGGGGGGGGAGGTTGCAATTCTATTAGTGTACTGCTTCTGTCACTTTTGTTTCTATGTGGAGCTTACTCCTTCCTTCTGCAAATCCCTCCCAGTGGAGCCACCCTTGCAGGACCTAAATTTCACAAGACTGGGTTTCTATCAGCACTCTCAGCTGATCCCTTATATGTCCCTGAACTCAGCAGGCTGGGTTACACAACACTTCACTGCTGCCACCCTTATGTGCCCCTGTACCTCACTAGACTAGACTTGAGTATGCATCTGAGCAGGCTGGTTAAAACAGCACTTTCAGCTGCTACCCTTTTATGCCACAGTTCTTCTTCGAGCACTGCTTGGATACATTCAGCATTAGATGTCTATGTGCCACAGCACAGGATTGACCAGAAACTTTCTTTAGCCTTAGCCTGTCAGAACAGGGCTGGTGGCCAACACCCCCTGGCCACCCCGTAGCTGTATATATGGCCACAGCACTGCCCCTCCCCAGTTTTCTCTTTTCTGCCCTCAGCAATGGTTACGGAACAGCCTGTTCCTTGCTTTTTCAATGGCCTATCTCTTCACTCTGCTTTATGAGCGTTTTTCACTGGAAGATCTGTTTGCAGATTTTGGCACTCCTACCATATCCTTCCAACAGAAACCCGAACCCGAGGGACAGCTCCCACAGGAGGCATCTCAAAGGCCTGGCAGAGCTTCTCCAAGTGGATTATGCTCCATTTGCAGATCCTGAAACAAAGGACTCAGGAAGACAGGGAGCAAAGGCTGCATAATATTGCCCAGGAATGGGCCCTTAAACTGATGCTGGGTATGTCAGTCACACCCAGGAATTCACCGGTACCAAGTGCTGAGCTGGCACCAGACCCCTCTCGGCGCCACTCTCCAGCTACGAATAAAAGCTGCAATTAGCCTCTAACTCAGCACCGTGTGCTCAGTCGGCACCACAGCCCTTTCAGTGCCACTGTCCAGCTATGAATGAAAACTGTGATCGGCCTCTAACTCGGCACCACATGCTCGGTCAGCACCGATGCCCCCTCATTGCTGCTCTCTGGCTATGAATAAAAGTAGTGATCAGCTGCTGATGCAGCAGCACATGCTGGTTGGACACCGCCTTCCGGCTATGAACAGAAGCCGTGACCGGTTCCTAACTTGGCACCATGTGCTTGGTTGGCACTGGAGCCCTCTCGGCGCCGCTCTCTGGCTATGAATGAAAGCTGCAATCCACCTCTAACTCAGCACCGTGTTCTAGGCTGGCACGGGAGCCCCCTCAATGCTGCTTTCCAGCTATGCATTAAAAGCTGTGATTGGCCCCTAACTTGGCACCACGTCCTGGATGGGCATCGGAGCCCCCTTGCTGCCACTCGCCAGCTCTGAATAAACAGCTGCAATTGGCAGTTGGCTTGGCACCATCTCGGTGCCATGTGACCTTATCCCTGGTACCTTCTCTCCAAAGAAAAGGGCCGGAACATCTGAGCACCATGTGTTGGTGGCAGCGCCTCAGGCCAGTCGGCACCAAAGCCCCCTCGGTGCCGCTCCCCTGAAGAGCACAGGTAAGCGCGCTCGACATCAACTTTGGCACTGAAGTGCCGGTGCCATGCTGGCTCTTCCCTTGGGGAGGTGAGGGCCAGAGCCTATCATGGTGCCATCCACACTGGTGGACTTTAAGGTGGCAGAAGCTCTTCAGCTCCTGAAATTACCGAGAAGCCATGGAAGCAAATGGTAAGTCCGCCTTCCTTTCACTTTACCCAACATTCTGCATCACTGCTGAACTGAGGGCTCCAACTCCTACACCTTGCCTTGGCACTGTAAGAAGGTCCAAGAGTGCATGCCTTGGGCTCGGCCTCCTCCCTAGAATCACAATGAGGGGAGATAGTAGAGGATAGAATTCTTAATCCCATTGGTATTAATACACTTGAGTGAGCCTGCTGGAGGACACATAGTCCTTAGCTCACAGTTTCCCTGGAGGACTCTGGTACCCAAGGGAATTGCAAAACCCTAAGCAGGCTGCAAAGCCTGATATCTTATGGGTGACACTTTCATAACATCTCCTAATGGTGGCCTCCCCTTGGCTTTTCCCTAAGTAGGGTTTGCCTTATGCCCACCTCCCCTCTCCCCAGGGTTGGTCTCTCTTTCCTTCTTCTACCCAGGACCTGCTCAAGCCTTACCTCTTCCAATACACAGGGAGGTCTCCCCTCTTGGAGAAGGCATTATAGACCACTTCTGCCTTGCATCTTGGCTACGTCTTCATCTTCTCTCCTCATCAGGATCTATACAAGATCCCTTGTAGTTGGCCCGTTGCAGCTGGGACCCAACACCTACTCCCACCACTAGAGATGAGTCAACCAGCCATGATATGAAGGTTGACTGACTCTCCACAGAAATTGGAGTGAGAATATCAGGCGAGAGGAGAAGTGAGGATATCATGCAAGCCATGTGCCCCCCCAAACACTCCGATTCTGGAACTTGTGGGGCACGACCCTTGGGAAGGACCTGACCCGTCTATAGAGATGGTTGGATACCCCTTCCCTCTATTCTGCACACCTGTCTCTTTGCGAGTCCATGTATCGTGAGAGTAAACTATAGTGGTAAGGGAGAGAAATGCGCACTTAGCCTTGAGGTTGCGTAAGTCCCTCACAAAACCCCACGATGGTTTCTCGCCATCTCTGTCTCAGTCATTCTCCTGTCCCTTTGGTCGGGGATTCCTAACATGGGAATTAAATCACTTTTCTTCAGTTTCTCTGTTTCACTTCCCAATCATTTAACATTCATGACCTCCACTGTTTGGCATCTCTCCTGATGCTAGGATGGGTGTACCTAAAGGTTCCTCTTTTTCCTACTATAACCCATGGAAAGGTCACCTCTAAAGAAGGGGCCCTCCAGGGATCCTCACTTCTTTCCTCCCAACAACCTCCTTGATGGAGTGTCTCTGACACTTTGGGCCCCAGAGATGGGCCTGCCCAGTGCCTAGGCCTTATTCCAGGGCCCTCCCTCCCAGGCCCTCCATTCCCATGCTCCAACAGATGGAGGGGCGGGAGTCTCCACCTACTCCTTCCTCATTTTTTTTCCTACATTATCTTTCATATGGAGTCGGAACGCCTTAGTTTAGAGTGCCCTTATCAATCCCGCCCTTGGCATCTATTACCAGTATGCCAATGGGGGAAGGCCTTTTGCCTATCCCCCAGTTAGTCAAGGGTAACATGTTCCATGCCCTGGTCTTGGTTAGTAACTTAGCCCAATTTACCTCCTTTTGAGGTCAGAGCGGCAAAGGCAGCAGTTATCCCACCCTTGCTCATTGCCTGTGGCTGTAGGAGCCTGTTCCTCTGGATCACGACTGCCTTTCTCAAGAGTTGATCCTTCTAGGGAAGGGCAACCCGGTTATTTAGATGGTCTTGCTGGTGACAAGAATGCTCGTTGCTATTGTGATATAGCAGCTCCCTGGTAATGAACTGGGACTGCCCTCTTGGAGTTCTGGTCTTCTGACAGAGTGGCAAATGACCCCTCAACACTCTCATGCACGTCTTCTCTCAAAGATCTTGCATGTAGTGGCATGTCCATAGGTGTTTGCCTAGCGGACTACTATTTCTTCACCCAATTTTGGGGTGCTGTGCCGTTTGTAGGTGGCCGTGCTGACAGTGGATAAGGCTCTAATTCTGCCCACCTTCCACAGTACGGCTAGCAGTCACCCGATACTGAATGTATCCAAGCAGTGCTCGAAGAGAACAGTGGGTCACTTACCAGTAAGTGTCCTTCATTGAGATGGGCTGCTCGGATTCATTCACATCCTTCCCACCATCCCCGCTACTCAGAGTTAGTGACTAGTAAGAACTGGGAAGGGGCAGGGCTGCAGCCATATATACAGTCACCGGGTGGCCAGAGTGCATTGGCTACCAGTCCTGTTCTGGCAGGTTAAGGCTAAAGAAAGTTTCCGGTCAATCGTGCACTGTGGCACGTAGACAGCCGATACTGAATGAATCTGAGCATCCCATCTTGAAGGAGGACAGTCACTGGTAAGTAACCCACCAGTTCGGCATGCTGGTAATCCCTTAATGAGCAAACCCTATAAGGAATTGGGCATCATAGCGATCTTTGGCTAGGTAAAAGGAGCGTTGCTCCAGAGCAATTCAGGGAAGCCAAGAACACAGAGGAAGTCTGGCAACCAGCTTGATTAGGAAAGTTACTTTATTGTCAGGTACATAAAACATATGAATAATTATAAAAAGGAAAGAAAAATGCCCAAATTGTTACAATATTGCCCAGTTTTAATTATAGTATTGGGGAAAGCTAGCCCAAGTGGATTTAAAAAAAAAAAAAAAAAATCAGGTTTACAGAGTTATAGTTGGACTAAGAGGATAAACAAAGAGCGAAGTGGGGGGAGGGGGGGATGGCTCACCACTCAGAGCTGCTCAAAGGTACCCAGTAACAAAGCTGTTCAGCTTAGGGTCTGGAGTACTGGAGACAGGCAGAACCTCCACCATGATCAGCAAGGAGAAGGTGAAGTCCCAGTGGACCTGATGCAGCTTGTAGGTCCAGGCAACAGATCAGGCATCAGAACAGATTCAGAACTAACTCTCTAACTCTCATGTAGAACTTGGGTAGAGATTTTTGTAGGGAAGAAAATGGTTCAAGGCAGAACACTGGGGTTGTTTTGGGGGTAAATGTCTTAAGAGTGTGTGCCAAAGGTGTTTTATTTCGGTGGACAATAGGAGCTGATCATTTCTGGTGAGAGGTGGCATTCCTCTGAAGGAGCTTACAATGCAATCAAGCAGATTCACTATGTTGGATATCAATTGAAGATCGATTGACTAGAATTGGTCTGATAACTGCTGGGCTGGGTGTGTGCAGGCATAAGTTCATTTGTCTCAGGAGCAGAGATCCCCCATCATGCAGTGCTTCTCTGCTTTGCCAGTCCCAGAGTTCAGTGTGACTCCTGCCTTGGAGCTTGGTTCTCCATTTAGTATGCTAATTCTGGTTCCATCCTTGATGCAAATGAAGTTTCTGCTGCCCATTCAGGACACTAATGGCTCACATCTTCCATGTAGATGCGGCTACAGGAGTTGCCCTATTTCCAGCACCCTTGTTCAAAGGGGTTTAGGTGTGTCTCCTGATGCCTTTCATTGTTTCTGGTTCAAGCAGAGGCTGAAGGTGTTGGGAGGGGGGTGAGTCATTGGCTGGATACTATGCCCTGATTCTCCAAGAACACAGAGCTACCACATAACACAACAGTGTTCAATCTGTTATCAGATATTCTCAGAATTGCCAAATCAGCAGCCTCCAAACAGAGTGTATACATGACTCTGTTAGTTTATCTGAGGACACACATTTTTCTTTCAAATATTGTACTGAGATGGTTTATGGAAAATCTAAGAATGAGTTTATTAAAGAAGAACATAAATTTAAGTGGTACTAAGCCAGAATAACAGACAGAATGCATTACCAACAAAACAAAAGTTTAAACATCCTTTGTAGTCTTTAAAATTTAACAGATTATACCCTGGATTTTATGCAATTTCTCACCTACTAAAAACAATGAAAGTCCTGTGACACCTTAAAGACCAACAGATTTCTTTGAGCATAAGCTTTCATGGACTGCAACCCACTTTGTAAGATGCATGAAGTGGAAACTCCAGTTGGGAGGTTTATATGCACGAGCAAGGGTGACAGACCTTACAACACTGGGAAGACCCTCCCCATTGTAATGTTTCTTATCCTTGCTAGTGTCTGTAAACCTCCCAACTGCAGTTTCCACTTTGTGCATCTTACAAAGTGGGTTGCAGTTATGAGATATGGTGTGTGAGAAAACTGGGGTACCGTGTACCTTTGGTGAAGGTCCGAAATTGCTGCTAAGTGGACTGTCAGTGAGGAGAGGGACAGGCCTTTTTCTCTAAGATCTAGATGGTAGTCCAGGATTGTATGGATTGGTGCAGAGATAGGATCTATGCCTTTGTCATGGGACCAAGTGGAGAAGTGTTTCCATTTGGCTGTGTATGTGGACCTGATGGAGGGTTTTCTTCTCCAACCAGGACCTTCTTAACCCTGTCCAAGCAGCACCTCTCTTGCTCACAGAGCCAGGGAGCATCCAGGCTGTCCAGGTGTAGGAGGCCTGGGTTTGGGTGCTGAAGGTGCCCCAAGTCCTGTGTTAGGAGATCCGCCCACTGAGGGAGGCAGAGCAGGGTCTTTATGGACATGTCCTGTAGGAGCGGGAACCAGTGTTGTCTGGGCCAGTCCGGAGCTATCAGAATGATGTGTGCTACATCCACAAGGACCGTCAGTAACACTCTTGGATCAGGGGAAATGGCAGGAAGGTGTACATCAGGACCCCTGACCAACTGTGGAGGAAGGCGTTGCTGAGTGAACCCTCCTCCCGACCCCGGAGGGAACAGAATCGGAGCCATTTGCAGCTCTGTTTCGTGGCAAAAAGGGCCACCTGGGGAGGTCCCCATCTGTCTGTCAACAGGGAAAATACCTTACTGTGAAGGGACTACTCATGGTTCACTAGGGGTTTCCAGCTGAGTCAGTCCACTAAGCCATTGTCTACCCCTGGTAGATGGGAGGCAACTGGCGTAAAGTGGTGATCTATCACCAACTGCCAAAGTTTGCATGCCTCCTCGCACAGGGCCAAGAAGCGGACCCCCCCTTGCTGGTTGGTATAGAACATGGCCATTGTATTGTCCATGAGGACCTGGACCGTTCTGCCACGAATTTTGTCAAGGAAGATAGTGCAGGCCAGTCTGATAGCCTGGAGTTCCTTCACATTTACGCGGAGGTGTTTGTCCTCGGGGGCCCAGAGACCCTGCATGGAGTGGCCCCCAGACAGATGGGCTCCCCAACCTGAGTCCGAAGCATCCGTTATCAGGGTCACTGAGGGCTCGGGCTCCCTGAATGGAATACCCTCCATCGCGAAGCACGGGTCCCTCCAAATTTGGAGGGACTCCAGGGCATGCTGGGGAATGGAGAGTACCTTGTCTAGATGGTCTCTCCAAGGCTGGAACATCGTGGAGAACCAGAGCTGGAAGGGTCTCATCCTCAAGCATGCTGTCTGGATTACCGAGGTGGCAGCCGCCATTTGGCTCAGAAGCTGCACGCACCGGCAAGCTGTGGTTAGTCCCGGCGCTTGCAGTTCCGTAATGATGGTGCAAATGGACCGAAATCTTGACAGGGGTAAGGACGCCGTGTCTTGTCGAGTGTTTAGTCATGCCCCTATGAATTCTATGCCCTGAGCGGAGTGGAACTTTGACTTCTCTGTGTTTATGCAGAGGCCAAGGAACCTGCACAGCTTCACTACCAGTTTGACATGATGTACTTGGCAGCTTTGACTTCCCTACTATGAGTCAATTGTCTAGGTAGAGGTAGATTTTTATTCCCCTCCTGCGTAGGAACACTGAAACCAGTGCCACACATTTTGTAAACACCCTGGGAGCCAGCAACAGCCCGAAGGAAAGAGCGGTGAACTGGTAGTGGTTCTGTGCCACCAAAAACCTGAGGAAGCATCTGTGGTGGGGCTGGATGGCTATGTGAAAGTAAGCGTCTTTTAGGTCGAGGGCTGTGAACCAGTCTCCTGCAGACAAGGTGAGGACAATCTGAGGCAGGGAAACCATGTGGAACTTTACTCTCCTTACGTACTTGTTTAGCACTCTGAGGTCTAGAATAGGCCATAAGTCCCCATTGGGTTTGGGGACCAAGAAGTATTGGGAATAAAACCCCTTGCCACGCTCCCTCTTGGGGACCTTTTCTATGGCCCCGAGGGAGAAGAGTTTTTGGCATTCAGCCTCGAGCCGGTTTGACTGTTCTTGGTTTTGAAATGCTGCACGAGGGGGTGGTTTTCTGTCCTGAGGGGTTGAAAAGAACTGGATGCAGTATCCTTGCGCCATAGTGTTGAAGACCCACTGATTTGATGTAATGCCGGCCCAACGGTGGGCAAAGTGGCGCAGGTGGTGGGGGGAGAACAGGGACTCTGGCACGCTGCCCTCAAAGGGACTGTCAAAAATGCTGTTTACAGCCTGAGGAGCAGTCAGACCCCTGTCCACACCTTCTGGACTGTGAGGCATTGAGTTTTTCCCCCTTACCTGGATGATTCTTGTCCTTGTCCAAGTCCCCAAGGTGGCACTGGGGAAACTGGAGGGATGTTGGGAACTGACTCTGCAGTTGAATCTGCTGCTTTAATTGCTGTGGCTGCTGTTGGAGCTGTTGATGTGGTCTCGGCAAGCACCTGTTGGATTGTGGGGTGTATATCCCCAGGGATCGAAGCGTAGACCTCGAGTCCTTCATACCTTGGAGCTTCATATCCGTGGATGAAGCAAAGAGGTCAGGGCCTTCCGAAGGGAGGTCTTGGATAATTTGTTGCATCTTGATGACCGCGAGGCCATGGTGCTGGCCGCTGCATCCACTGCATCCCAAGGTGCCACCAGAGCATCCCTGGATGCCCTCTCCCCTTCCTCTAGCATTGCTTCGAAGTCTCTCAGGCGCTCCTCAGGAGATGGCCATGTGGAAATTTTGCATGGCCTCCCACAAGTTAATGATGTAATGCATTATTAAGGCTGAGTGGTTGGAGATATGTAGCTGGAGTATACCTTCTTCCCCAGGAGGTCAAGCTTCTTCACCTCTTTGTTTTTGGGCATGGAGCTTGGTTGGCCCCATCTTTCCTTTTGGTTTACGGCATCAACCACCAGGGTCCCTGGCACGGGGTGATGAAATAAGAAAGAGAACACGTCTCGAGACACGTAATATTTCTTATCCACGACCATGGACACTGGCGGGATCGAGGATGGTGTTTGCCAGCGTTCTTGGATGATGCTATATACTCTCGAGTACAATGGGATTGCCACCCTTGCTGGAGGGGCTCTACAGCATGCATCGAAGAGGGAGTCATCCTCTTGGATTACTTCTAATTTCAATTTAAGGTTTGCTGCCATATGGCAGAGGAGGTCCTGCTCAATTCAGGGATCTCCCTCACAGTTAGCAGATGTGTCAATTAGATGCTCATCAGGTGAGGAGGAGGATTGGGCCTAGGATCTACTGCATTGTGTAGAGTCAGGATCAGGTTAGTCATTGGAGAGATCTGAGGACTCTAGTGGAGGCAACCAGGCGTAGCAAGAGGAGGTGTCTTTGGTTGTTGTGCTCAGCCAATTGATGGTCCACTCGTTATGGGGTAATCTCGCTAGAGGCGGAGGCGCAGTGGGGAGAACAGACACCTCTCCTTGTATCCGTGGTCATCTTGACCTCAGTGAGCTCATGGATGGGGAGCTCTTCCAAAGTCTCTTCCTCGGGTGCTCCTCATGACGAGGGGACAGGAGGTCCTCAGAGGATGATCTAGAAGACACTCCACCTGATGTCCAGGAAACTGGTACCGAGAGTTCTTCAGAGGAGCAATGGAGTGAAGTTTCCTGCCCCTCTGCACTGGACTGTGGTACTGGTGGAGGGCTGGATGGTGCCGTGCTGGGTCCTGGTGTTGGGCTAGTTACTAGCATGGATCTGGATGCCGGTATTGGTATTGGTGCTGGGCTAGTTGACCGTACTGGGTTTGTCGGTACTGGGCCTGGTGATACTGGGCTTGATGTCGGTACTGGGCTTGACCTAGGTACCATGAGGGCTGGTACCATGTCCTGCGGTACCGATGAAGATGGTGCCACTTTGATGGTCTTCTTCTGCACTGGAGCTGGGTTATGGCGCCCTTGATGGACCATCGGGGATGCCTCTGCCAGTACCTTTCTCAATACTGCTGAGAGGCTACTCGGTGACCGACGAATTCCGTGCTGGAACGGTACTGTTGCGGGTTGAGGTTTCAAATCTGGTACCGACGATTGGTAGCGGGGTTCCTGAGCCTGAACCGATTGGGGGTCCAGTGGAGCACTCGTGGCTCAGCCAGCTTCGGGGGTGGTTGCCTCAATCCCTGAGATCAAGAGAAGGTGGTGCTCCCTTTCTAAGTGGGTCCTCCGCTTGAAGGACCGGCAAATGGAACATTCCACCACAAGGTGGGACTCATCCAGGCAAGCGACGCATTTCTCGTGTGAGTCGTCCATCGGAAAAGCCTTGCAGGACCCCAAGCATGGCTTGAAACCAGGCATCTTCAATTTTACGCGAAAGACAGACACTTCCGGTTCACAAGTTTACGCTGATCCGATACTGATGCTGATGGCAGAAAAAGGAACTGGGAGGGTCAGGGTCATGGTCACCTATACAGCCGTGGTCGCGGCGTGGAGGGGGCACTGGCTGTGTGCCCTGACCCGACAGGCTAGCGCTAAAGACTTTCCGAGCTACCGTGCACTGCATCACGTAGACACCTGTAACTGAATGATGTGAGCAGCACTTGAAGGAGAACAAAAGGATATTGCAATGATAAACAGAGTTACCCTTTGTAGATAATTATCAAAGATGTATTAAATAGACTAGAATCTTTAACCTGTTTGTTGGTATTGTTAAGAGAATCAAAGCATCAGTGCTAAATGCAACTGTTTACCTTCATCTTATTAGCAATCTATCAGTATGATGTAATTATTTTGTAGATGCTAAATCCCATTCTGATTTTATAATACTTGATTATTGTATTCTGTTGACTAGGAGATCAAAATGGGATATTATTATTTAGATGGGATTTGTGGTGTAATAATAGTATTGTCCCAATGTCTACTCAAAGCTCATAACGCCACATAATAAACCACCTGTGAACTGTCTTTATAGTTTGAATGTCTAGGGCTCAAGGTACTGTCTGAGAAAAGACCCATTGAATAGAGATCACAAACTGGCATTTACTTTCATCATAGCCTGCACTGTGGAATTACTTGTTATCCCCCAGCCTGATCCAACCATAAAGGAAGCTGTAGGCCTGATCCGTTTCATCTCAGGTCTGCTTAAACTTTAACAGGTAAGTTAAACTGAGGTTCCCTTGTTTACCTTTGATTACACTGGAAGTCACATGAAGAAACTCAGACAGGCTCTTTCTGAACTGCCTTTTGAAGAGAACCTTTGAATTGACTCCAGAAAGACTACTACAAATCAGTAGCCTCATCAACTCTGCTAAGGACTTTATGTATTAATAAGTCTTAGATTTAATTGTTAAGCATTGTCTGTAAGCATATATTTCAGTGAGAACTGAAATATTTGTTGACTTGGGGAGTAACGTGTCCAATCTTGGAAAAACCTTGATTATGGTGACTAGGGTTTTATTAACCTCTCACTACGTTAGACTTGGTAGTAAAGAAGGGAGTCAAAGGCTGAAATGCCTAAAGGAGACTGTCTAGCTTGTTAAGAAATCTGATGCTACAGAAGCTGTTTTATTACTGACTTGGTGAATCTAATTATAGAATAAATCACCAGTCTGGGGGATTGCCTGCCCTGTTTCTTTCATTCTACTCTGAATGAAGCACTCTAAGTAAGGTCCATCAAGACATAGCCATATACCTTTAAAAGGAAATATTACTCTGTGTATTTCTGAAAGAGAAAGATCACATGGTTTTGATTAACTCTCTCCCACTCCCCTACAGCATTCAGATGTTGCCCTCTACCTCTCCTCCTTGCTGTATTTCATATCTTGCTGTTGATATTGCTTCTCAATGCAGGGGCACATGGAAGATGACCCCTATTGATACCATCTGCTGCTACTAAGAGGAGAATTTTTTCTGTTGCTCCTGGAAGACAGGAGGTGTTTATGTCACTGCCTCAGTCAGTGGTAATGCAGGTAGGATTTGCAGCTAGTCTGCAGAGCCATGGGGTGAGACCAGGACTGGATTTTGGTGTTCATAGGCGCTAGGCACTTTCACGCCGAAATGTGCAAAAAGAGGAGTAAACACCAATTGAATTACATTGATTGACCACGTGATGTTCCTTATTTTTCCTTATTTCTTCTGCTGTTTTTTTTTTATTTTATTTTTTTCCCTCCTTCGTAGGCCTTAAAAATTTCATAGGCCCTAGGCACTGTGCCTACAGTGCTTAATGGGAAATCCAGCACTGGGTGGAACTGCACAAGGTACTCTACTGTTATGTGCCTGGACCTTTGGGTCTCTCTTGAAAACCTTATTTTCTTTTAGATGTAAAATTTTGCTCCTGACTGAAACATAGTTTAGAAATCGCTGACAGAATGCAAATGACAGTCCGAGCTACTTCCCTTAATATGATGTTTCCCCAATAAAGTCAGTGGAATTCACTGTGAAGTAAGATTTCACCAAGAATAAGTGCTTACATCCACAACGGGTGTACAGAATCCAAAGACTGTATAATGGCAATAATGAGAACCAATGTAATTCATGCCTCCTATAGACTCTAGACTATATTACTTCAAATGACATTTACCTTGAATTATGTTAGGCTGGAGGAGGAAAAACAAACCACAGATATAGATTTAGCACCACTCAAACTGGTAAGCATAGCATGCCACATTTAATTTAATTTAAATCCACTACCTTATCTTATTTTGCTGGGGTTTTTTTGTTTCATTCTCTCACTGTGATACACTGACCTGCTCTGTCTCTCCCTGCCGTTGCCAACTATTTAGGTTTTTCCAGCAGGATCAAAATAATATTTCTTACGATTCTAAGAGGTTAACTTCAGCAATCAGTCATTGCTCTGCCACAACTTATTTTTGATTTAATCAGGAAGTCTAGCTAAGAAAGAATGGCAAAAATTGTTCATTAGCAGCAGTAGGTGTTAATGGTGTTTTGTTCTCCCAAGGTCTTCTTGAGTTACTTCCACACTCTGATTATCATACTACTGAGATGTAGTAGGCTGAGCTTTCTCCGAATGTCCTTGGATCATTTACACTTAAATGCTTGAAATGTATCGGAAGGAGACAGGGTAATTACCTTTGGGGAGAGAAGAAATTTTACTTTTGGACAAGAGAGCAGTGTGACGGTGTGCACATCTGTGGCAGGCTGCTCCCCAGATCCAGTCCGGTGTGCCACTGTGTCCTCCCACTTACCACTCCTGAACACTGATTCACCCCACTTTGCCAAGTGACCACTTACTCCTGAGTCAGTTCACTTCAGCCTCTTGCGTGCAAACGGTCCCAGGCAGTGGGTGTATGCCCCCTGGCTACTCAAGAGACGGTCCCCTAGCAAGCACCCCTGACCCTAGTTACCACACCAGGGCCACTGTCTACAGAGACTGGGAACCACTCCCAACCATCACACTCTCAAGTCTGTCCATTTAACAAAGAAATGGATTGTGCCCAGCCTCCTTCACTTATCCCCTCTAAAGAACACACAGCTTTAGGTAAAACAACTACTAGTTGATTGATCAGATTATAATTCTAAGTGAGAATATGGTCAAGCATGGGAGAATCACGGTAAAAGTACATCAGGAGAGACCACAAGAAAATAAACGGCAAAATATGCATGCTAACTTAGTACTTCTACTTAAACTAACCTCATAGGCCAAACAAGTTCATGCTCAAGGTGTTTGGCTGTTAGATAGTTTGCACAGCCAGTCTCTCCCTGAGGCGAGGCAGGGCCCATATCTTGCTCGGAGTTGTTTCAAGATGGAGAGTCCCAGCTCAGAAGCCCCCTAAAACTTCTAGGTCTTAGTCTTTGTTTCCAAACCCCTCAGCCCCTCCCTTTCGGGGCTGAGGTGATCCCTCTGTCTCTTCACAGACACCTCCATTAACATACCTTTGTCTCTTTCAGCTAGTTGTTTCCTCACTGCTACTGGGAGAGACCTCTGTCTGTTCCCTTATCCCTAAGCCATAGAAAGCATGTTACATGTTTGTTCACACGTGTGAAGTTGTAGGAAACTTATCATCATAGAAATCATGCACAATAGGTCATTAGCATCCACCCAGAAACATTGCATGGTTAACTGGCAGCAAATCATACAATTCCAGTGTACAAGTCAACAGCAAAATCATGTAGATCATAACCCAGGATGCACAGATGTGCACACCGTCACAGGCAGGTTGACTTTTTTTTTAACAACAGTTGCTTGACACTGCTTAAACCAGTGGCTACTAACCAGTGGCCCAGGGGCCAAAAGTGTCCTGTGGCAGCTTTCTGAGTGGACCATGGTTCTGCTGGATGCAGAAGGAAATAGCTGTCTAAGGACCCAGGAGGAGCATGTGTTCATGGGGCTAAAAGACAAGTGCAGGCTCTTTGCTGCAGCCAGAGAAATAGGCTCCCCTTCCCCAGCTCCAGCAGAGAGCAAAGTACACTAACTGGGTCTCTAGGTGTTGAGGTCCCAACTGGAGCCAAAGATAGGGGAGCAGTGATTTTCCATCCCCTTGGCTGCAGAGGAAAGTCACTGCCTAGGGACCCAAGTAGAGTACTTGTGGTTGTAGGATGTGAGGAGGCTTCCTCCTCACTGAACTCCTATCGTCTGGCTTGTCTATGGTAGGGAGCTGATGCTACAGACTGGTGGTCCTTCAATGTTTTAAAATTTATACTTGTAGACCTCAAGCCCAAAAGCAAACCCCAGGCTTAAACTTTAGAATGGCAGAATTGGGCAGATAGATTAAGGCAGATAAAGCAAGCAAAGGTGCTTAATGGAGTCCTTTATTTTACTGTTCTGTAGACTCCATAACCAGAGGTTTTTAAAAACAAGTTAGGCAAACATTGTTAGGAATGGTCTGTTTATTATTTAGTCATGCTTTGAGTGAAGGCAAATTGAGCAGATGACCTATTGACTCCCCTATCCCTTCCAATTCTACACTTCTATGAGCCTATGGAAACACAAAAACACATGCACATTCTTACAAAAAAGCTGCACATTTTCAAAAGTCTGCACAAATAAAGGGGGGTAAGGAGGACAGCAATAAATTACTTTTTTTTCTCTCTCATTTATTTCTAATTATTGCTTCCTTTATAGATATTTTGCCATCTCCCTAACCAAAAGACAGATGTATTAAAGGAAGAAGCGGGGTAGGGGGCAAAAAAGAGGAACCAGAAATAATGCTACTAATTTCTTCAACCAAGATAATTCCCCTTTGAAGTCAATTTTGGGTGTGCCAAACTTCTTTTGAAATGAATAGGATATGGAGGGGAACAGTCTGATAGGCAAGTTCCAAAGGGGCAGCCATGATAGTTTTGTTCAGCAAAAGAAGGAAGGAGTCCCATGGCACTTAAAGGCTAACAGATTTATTTATTGTATAAGTTTTTGTGGGAGAAAATCCCACTTCATCAGACACTTTCAGTCTTCAAAGTGTCTGACGAAGTGGGATTTTTTACCTACACAAGCTCATGCGATAAATAAATCTGTTAGACTTTAAGCACCACAAGACTCCTTGCTTCTAATTTCATAGGTAGTAATCATGTAAATCTATTTTTTTAAACAGCTTCTTTCCCCCACACTGCCACAGATCATCTCAAGAGGATACAGGAGAGATACGGTCTCCCAGGACATCATGCTTACATGGCAAAACTGAAGTCACATTTTCCCAATTGTATATTTGTATTTGTTTTAAATGAGACAATACCCTGAGGGCAATCATTCCTCTCAAGCAGCTCCCTTACTCCTTTGTTTCTGCAATATGATGTTCTAGAGCTTCTCTTACACTCAACACACATTAGTTAAGGATTTCTTCCCACACTGGTGAAATTCTCTAAAAAGATGCTACTCTCCTAAGAAAGTTTCAATACCTTTTTTTGTTCAAATCCTGAGGTGCCAAACACAGCATTAAGAGACACGAAATTGAAAACATGTATGAACAAGAACACACACTCCCTCTCCCCACACACCTCCCAACCCCCCAAAAGCCACCAATAACTTTGCTTAGGAATCAAATCTAATACAGTTAGTTGAGATCCAAACAAAATGTATAGAAGAGGAGACAGCTTATCTTATGTAAAGCTATGTGAGCAGGGTTTTTGGTCTTTCCTCATGATTCTACAATTTTCAAGTGGGGGGAATACAGTAGGAAGAACATTCTAATGTCCGTTTTACATCCTTTATTTTAGATAGAGATGATATAGATACATTCTGAGGGTTTACTGGATTTAAGAGAGTAATCTACTACAGTTCACTTTTATGCAACACTCATTGCCATGACAGCTGGATACCCAAAACATAAAAGGCACATCAGACTTGATTAGAAATTTCAACCAGTTAAAATTAATAAACTAAACCATCTGCCATAATTGTTAATGTTAAAGCTTAATTGAACATTTAGTCCTTATGTTGGGCACCTAAGTTCAGCCTGTGTGGGCTCTTTTAGACCAGCATGTTATCTCAAAAACAAAAAAACAAAAGACATCTTTCAGCTGGAAAAAGAGCCTGATAAACTTTCTCAAGTGTATCTTGTTCTTCATCCCAAATCTCCTCAGTCCTGGCCACCTGACTGCCTTTTTGGTTAATTAATACACAAAATGTCTTCTTTCTGGAAATGGGTTATGATCAAAATGCGCACCTCAGTCTGTTAAAGCAGAGCTGCAATCTTTCAAAGACTGTTCTATTTGCATTTATCCTATATGTATTTAAGAGCTCTATTTTTCTATACGACTAGTTCCCCAGATCCCTCTTGTGTGTGCGCGCCTCAATTTTAATTCTGAATGTCCTGGCTTTGTGGCAGTAAAAAGTTACATTATTATAGTTATTTGCATAGAATAAAAGAAAAAATGTCCAGAGGCCAGTCAGTTTGTATCTATATGTACTGAGCTATGTTGGCAGTTCAGTAATATGAATGAGAGAGGTGTAATACAAGTAACTTTCTTTTTTTCTACATTCCATCAAATCATTTCTAATTGAACTCTTAGTCTTGAATAACAAATAAGTATCTGGCAAGTAGGATTACAGTACGCAGATAAATTTTAATCAGAAGTGGTATACATGACTAATTTATTTCTGCTCTTACCATACAAATATGAAAGCAACAGATTATCAGGAACTGATATCTCTTGAAAGAGATCACTCCAAGTTTTCAAGAGCAATGCCAGGATATAAAAAGAGGGGGGAAAAACAGGAATGTGGCAAAACAGTATTGATTATGTCTGCTCCAGATCAGGTTACCAGTAGAGTTGAGCAGAACCAGAAATTTCCATATTATGGGAAAAACAAAGAAGTTCAGCTTTTTTTTAAATTCTAGAACAAAACTCAAAAGTTTCCTGCAATGATTTATTTATTTAATTTATTTTTGGCAGAACTGTTGGAAACTAAAATGTTTCATTTAAACAAAATCAGAATGTTTCACTTTAATTTTGACTTTTGTGACCATGGTTGCTGGAGGGGCTAAACTGGGAACACTCAGTCACAACATACTGCAAAGAATAAGACAGACAGCTCCCAAAATTGGTAACTTATTCTACACATAAATTCACCAATTCAATAACAAAACAGTTTCTGTTATACCTTACTTGTTAAGAACATCAAAATACACTCTTTTTAAACAATCCAGTCTTTGCCTCCCATGCAAACATCAAAACTATCTTATGAGGATTACTTAAAATCTTATTAACTATATTTAAAGTTTTATTGGTCTCATATGATAGGACACATTACTCACCAGGTCAATGAACCTTTTAGAGCTTACCCAAATATATGATTGCAGCCATTTCTTATGAAATGATCTAAGATTTATTTTAAAAAGAAAAGAAAACATTACTGTGGTTTAAGTTCATTATAGATACAAACATGAGCAAAGCTTTATGTCAATTTCATAGTAGGGATGAGTTCCAGAGGAGTAGCCATGTTAGTCTATTCCAGAAAAAAACAAAACAAAACAAAACAAAACAAAAAGGAGTACTGTGGCACTTTAAGACTAACAGTTTTATTTATTGCATAAACTTATGTGGGTGTAATCCCACTTTTTCAGATACAAAAAGTGGAAAATGATGCATCTTAGCTACAAATACGTACATACAGAGAAGGGTGGATCACAAGGGCCATGTCTATGCTTACAATTTAGTTTGAATTAATGAGGATTAATTTGAACTAAATTAATGCATGGCTACACTGGCTTTCATTCATTTGAAATGAGGAATTCCTTAGTTTGAAGTAATGAATGCTTACTTTGAAGTTATAAAACCTTCCTTAACTTCAAAGTAATGGTTAACATGGTTTGACCTTCATCCCAGGGTGCCTTCCTCTTTCTATGCATTGAGTGGGGGCATGGCCCTTCTCGGGTGCCATGTTGCCAGGGGTGTTGCTGGGGCAGGGAGGGACCTGGGGCACGGGCCCAGGCCCAGCCCCCAGCCAGCAGGCCCCACCCCCTGGCCAGGGATAGGGCCAGGCGGGGCCACAACCGCCGTGGGCAGCTAGGCCGTGGCAGTGCCAGGCCAGAAGCGGCCGCAGGAGGCCGGGCCTGCACCCGCAGCCACGGGCGGCCAGGCCCCCGATCCCCGGCCAAAGACAGGGCCACCGTGGCCATGGGCAGCCAGGCCCCAGATCCCCAGCGGGGGACGGGGCCTCCATTGCCACGGGCAGCCGGCTGAGCCCCGGATCCCCAGCTGGGGATCCAGGGCCTGGCCGTCCACGACTGTGGGCCCGGCCTCCTGTGGCCGCTTCTGGCCTGGCCCGGCCCTGCTGCGGCCTAGCTGCCCATGGCAGTGCGGCCCCACCTGGCCCTATCCCTGGCCAGGGGGTGGGGCCAGCCGGGCAGCCAGCCAGGCCCCGGATCCCTGGCTGGGGACGGGGCACCGCTGCCGTTGCCAGCTGGCCGGGTCCCGGATCCCCGGCCCTATTAGGCTGGAGATCCGGGGCACTGGTGCTGGGACTCAGGGCACATACCCCGGGGTGCCCAGCGCCAGTGATGCCCCTGCATGTTGCCACACTTCCTACTGTGCTTCCTTCCTAAGTCGAACTAAAAAGTCCTGTCCATGGACATGCTAGTTTGATTTGGGTTCCTAGTAGGGCCATGTTAGTTTGGATTAACTTAATTTGAATTAACCATTAATTAGTTTGAAATAACTGAAAGTCAGTTACTTTAAACTAACTTCTTAAGACCAGACATAGCCAAGATAAATTAACCAGGAACCCTATGGTTCTTAAAGACTAACAAAGCATCTTTGAAGCACCTGCTGAAGTGGGATTTACTGCCACAAAACCTCATGTGATAAGTACATTTATTAGTCTTTAATTAGTCTTTGTTTGTTTTGCTGAACTAGACTGACACAGCTACCCCTTTGGAAGGTAAAGACATACAGGGTATGTCTACACAGGGTTCTTATTTTGAAACAACAGAGGTTGTTTCGAAATAAGAAGTGGCATGGCCACATGACGCACGGCCATTTCGAAAGAAGCAAACCGCTTCTTTCGAAATGGCCGTGCTGCTTTCGAAACAACCTAAACCTCGTTGGCTGTCGAAACAGGGTTGTTTCGAAACCAGAGGTTTCGAAACAGCCCTGTTCGGACATGTTGTTTCGGAACAAAGCGTTCAGAAACAACATGTCACCTTCCTCCCAGGGTGCTAAGCACCCTGGGAGGAAGGGCAGCCCCCCCTCAGCACCCTGGCCAAGGTGCTGAGGGGTGTCCGCGGGGACGGGGGGGGCGCGGAGCTGCGCCGCACGCCGCTGGTGCCTG
>ML682069.1:3802391-3910800 GCA_007922195.1 Podocnemis expansa
TCCCTTCCTTCCTCCAGCCCCAGCCCTGGCCGACTGCCCAAGATGGCCATCCAGCAACACTGGGGCTCCGGCTTGTCACATGGTCAGGGAAACTCCTGGGCTGGGGCTGTCTACTGTATTCTCTTGAGTATAAGCCGAGTGCCTATTTTCAAGCCAATTTTCAGGCACAAAATTTTCGGCTTATAGGCGATAATATATGGTACTTCTCATGTCTTCTTTACAGTATTTCTCTTTACAGATCCCAGAATGGTCTTTGCTTTTTTTGCGACAGTGATACACTGTTGACTCGTATGTAGCTTGTGTTCCACTATGACACCCAGATCCCTTTCCGCAGTGCTCCTTCCTAGGCAGTCATTGCCCATTTTGTATATGGGCAACAGATTGTTCTTTCCTAAAGAGAATACTTTGCACTTGTCTTTATTGAATTTCATTCTGTTTACCTCAAACCATTCACCAGTTTGTCCAAATCATTTTGAATTATGATCCTATCTTTTAAAGCACTTGCAAACTCTTCCAGCTTTGTATCATCAGCAAACTTTATAAGTGTACTCTCTGTGCCATCATCACTGAACAGAACCGAACTGAGAACCAATCCCCGCAGTGCCCTGCTTGTTATACACTTCCAGCATGACTGTGAACCATTGATAACTACTCTCTGGGAATGGTTATCCAACCAATTTTTCACCCATATTTGAGTAGCTCCATACAAGTTGTACTTCTCTAGTATGATAATGAGTTTAGCTAACAAATATTAAAAGCCTGAACTAAATGTATTTTCTTTATATCAAAATACCAATATATAAAGATGATATTATATGCATACATAGAGAGAGAGTCAACCCATGACATAAATTTATGCTTTTAGGGACTATTCCTTATACAACTGAAGTCAGTAGCCATTTTACAAATGATTTCATCGGGAAGTTTATCAGGCACTGAGTCCTGAGACCTATCATTTTCAAACTGTGTTTTGAAGTTAATTCTATCTTTATGGAAAATGGACTAGTCACTTGAATATTTTGCAAAATTAAATGTATTATGTTTATTTGATAGACAAGGCAATAGAAGACTTTTTTCCCCTCAGTCTGACTCCTACACAGACATGCTAGTGACTTCTACAAACTATATAAAATGCAACATTTCCAAGTCTGAGTTGGGTAGTATATTTGGACTCTCCAGCTCAACTACAGATATGAAAATAAGACCTGCATAATTGGAAATGCTTATTTTTTCATTATTCTGTTAAGCTGATATAGAAATGAAAAATCATTTACACACTGTAAATTTACATATTTCAGCTATGACAATAAGGGGGAGGGGTAATCCAGAACAGTGGTATGATACAAGGCAATTTGGCAGAGGAAAAACAAACAAAAACCCGCAAACAAGCAAAACCATAACATGAAGCTGTTCTTACAGGCGAAATTCACCCATGATGTGGATAGCCTATGCATGACTTGCCACATCAGAAAAGTTCTGTACCGAGGCTCCTTACCTGGTCAGTGTCATACACAAGGGGCTCCACGTACCATGTAGCAAAAGTTTATCTTAACATCCTGAAGGTCGGTGCCCAGAAAAAACATGGTCCAGGGTAGGACAACCATGGTATCCATGGACCTAGTATGTGAAACATTCCTGCAAGTGGGTGTGGAGCAGCCACTATTTCGTATATGAGCTGGATTAGCTGAAGCAGAGGGACCTGCCTGTGAATTGGAGAGGTAAATCATTTCTCTGAAGCCCTGCTAGTGCCTCACAAAAAAAGCTCACATAATTGACTTTGCAAAGGAAGCTGTATGGTGAAACTTACAGTGATTCATCCAGTATCACTCCCACATTTGAGCCAGAAGGCTTGTAGTACCATGCACTGTCAGAGGTGTTAGAGTAAGGGTTTTTTAATATTTTTCAATGAGAGCTGAAAGACTGCAATATTTTTTTTGGGGGGGGAGTGAATTCTATTAATTCCATGACTAATAGCTGAATTCTGTGCTGGACCTCTTGAGAGATAGATGTGAGGATTAAAAGGCAATTGTATATCATAATCCTGTCTCCATCTTTCTGCTTCAGGCCTTGTCATAAGTTAGAACAACCTTGGGGTTCTGGTCTGTGTGTCAACACCTCTCTGTAAATGTTACAGGCATGCCCATTTCAATATTCAAAGGCTTATAGAGAAGGGAGCCAACATAAGTGGTTTCTATAGGCCATATTTTTCAGCTGAGCCCCTCTCAATTCTTCTATAGCCTCTGTAAAAATCACATAAACCTACAGAATTGGGAGCAGAATCAGGGCCCCCATATTTCCTGGGGCAGCAGGGATTCTGATTTCTGGCTGAAACCATTCAAACCCCTTTTGATATTGAAGTTGGAAGAATATGGGTTCTGGTTGAGATAGCAGGATATTGTGTGTTGGCTCTCATATCTCAGACTCTAAAAGGATAGTGAAAATACTGTTGTGGACTTGAGTTGCTTTTTACCAATAGCAAGATGATTTTTAGCAGGACACCCATTCACTACAGGTCCTCCTTACCGCAGGCATTTATCAACCTGTGTGCAGAAAACCTGGGTGGAACTCACAACTACCTCACTCCATTGAACTTAATCAACTCAGTTAATTAGCGGGGTTAGGGAATAGGGAGACTGATCTTAACACATCACATAGAAGAGCAATACCAAACAGATAAACACAATTATAAACAATACACCACCCCCTCCAGCAACTCAGTTGGATCTGACTTAACTCAGATAAGTATACATTATTCCAGGCTATGATCATACATTACCCAGGGTAGGCAGACACCTCACACCCATATCCTTACACCTTCCAGGCTTCTTTCCTTTGCCAGGAAATCCCTCGCACACAGTGACACCCCTCCACCCATGATTCAGTTAAGTATCCTCCCCAGGATGGCACCTCCCAAACCCCTGGCGAGGAAGCTCATTGTTTGTCTTCACCTGAGGGCGTAGACTACGATCTCAGATGAAGGTCCCACAAAGAATCTGCTTGGCCGAATCCACCAATGCACTGACACCCTCAGTCAGGGAGCTAATATAAGCTGTGCCAGATGTTCTCATAGGTTCAAATGTTCCTCCATAATTATCTATTTTATTCACTTTTAAATTTTAGCTACCCTTGCTCTTAACCCAGTGTCTAGGTGAAACTGGGACATGGATATTGTTAGGGGAGGAGTTGGCAGGGCAGCAGAATGTGTATGCTACTGCTAATACTGGACCATCAATTAGTATGCTGTAGTAATCCCCTTTGAAGGATGGCAGGTCCCATGGCACTGGGTAGGTTGAGTCTGCATTACAAAAGCCCCCAGCTCTTCGGTCCCACCGTGCCTAAGTAGCCTGTGGCCCTGGGTAGGCCAATGAAGCTGTGATGGCCTGGCCCTTAATTGAGGCAAGTCTAGTGAGGTAAGTAGCCTCTAGTTTCCAGACTGGGTAGGAATGAGGTGGAGGTGATGCAGGCCCACCAACTCTGTGTCTCAGCCCAGGGCCCTGGCAGTGACAGGGGGTCTCATGATTGAGGCAGTGGGGACCCACCAAAAATACACTGCTGCAACTACCTTCTGCGCTAACACTGAACTGGTGTCTGTCATCTCTGGGTTTCGGCCTCTGCCCCTTCTCCTGGTGTACATAGTCCTCCAAGCTCCTCAGGGTACTCCACCAGGGGTACAATATAGAATATTAATAAAGTGTATATAAGTAGCAATTTAGGTGGAGATAAAATATAACAGATTTTATAATATTAAACCATAGAAAAGTAGCCATTTTGTCTACATCATTTTCTTAAAATACAACTTCATGAAGTTTCATATACGACGTACAACCTTCAAACCTCATTGATCTGAATGTTCAGTATCACTCATAGCAGGTAGGGAATGGGGAGACCATCAGTGTTATCTCCCAACAGCCTAGCCAGCAAAGCTTCCAAGTAGCTGATTTCCTGCCAGGAAGAAGCATCTACATTTCACATCTTCATACTTAGTTGTGGTTAAAGGCTTGATCTTGCATCTTAATTTTCATATGAAGCAGAAGGTATGTTGAAAGGTTCTAATTTGAACTGATTGGAAATTTTCAAATAGAAGTTTATTTCTGCCATAAAAGAACAGTTCATTAGAAAGAGTTTGCAGAAATATGTCAATTTGCAAAGTTCCAAAAGGGCAGCTGTGTTAGTCTAGTAAAGCAAAAAAAGCAAGGAGTCTTGTGGCACTTAAAAGACTAACAAATTTCTTGCATGAGCTTTTGTGGGGAAAAAATCCCACTTCGTCAGATGGTTTGAAGAGGTGCATCTGATGAAGTGGGATTTTCTCCCAAAAAAGCTAATGCAATAAAATAAATCTATTAGTCTTTAGACTCTTTGCTTTTTTTGGCAATTTGCAAAAAGCTTTGTTTAGAAAGAAAAGCTGAAAGAGCATATTCTTTTGGAATGTAACCTGATTTTTAATTTTGAAGTTATTTTCAATTTTATATTAGAAAATATTCAAAAATTGTCAAAGCACTTTTTCCAAAAAATATTTGATATTTTGTTGTTTCTATTCCATGGGGGGGGGGGTCATGAAATTCTCCACAACATGGAAAAAATCATTTCCTGTACAGAGCTGTTTCCAATTCCCTGACTAATGCCATGACAGTCTAAAACTATTTGTTTTGTGTGAATTGATAATTATTCCTTAAGACAACTCATAGCATGGGTGGACTCACTTATTGACCTACTGAGACACAAGCTCCTCACTGAGCAGAATCCTTTAGTCCTTCCACACTGATTTCAGGCTAGATGATCTGAGATCTCCACGCCAGTCTGGTAAGCAGAGATTGGAGATAGGGATGGGGTCTCCATAAGCTGCACTTTAACTGTAAAAGGGTCTCATACACTTATGTGCCACAGCTGGTCATCCTACCACCCCAATATGCAGTATTCAAAATTCCTTTACCACATTCTCTTCAAAGCCCATAGTTAATAGTAGCTGCAAGAAGTAATTCTACTCTGTCAAGTTTGAAGGTCCTCCCCATGTATCATTATAGAAGGCTAATTATGGGTAACAGGGTCCCAGCCTTGCAAACAATATCTACTGAGTTATGTTCCCAGATATGCCCAACTTGGATTTTGTGTAGAATAGAATAGAATCAAATCAAATCATAGGGTTGGAAGGGACCTCATGAGATCATCGAGTCCAACCCTCTGGGGCTTGAACCCAGGACCTTCTGCATATTAAGCAGAGGTGCTAGCCCCTACACTATGTATTTTAAAATGTATAGAGTCAGAAATAACCTCCTTCAATCAAAGTCCCAGAACTTTAGGAAAGGTATTATTATACACTTATTATATCATAATGAGACAGTCATACACCTGGCCTATTTATCTGACATATTCCTGATATCAAAATGTTATACCAAAAACAGACATGAAAGGATAGATTTCCCATTTTGATTAAATATTAAGTACCCTATCTAGAAAAAGGGATAATCTGGAGGTTAGTGACTTCAGTTTTTACCACTGATCTATTTGGACTAGCACTCTAGTCTCTCCCATTAGTATATTTTATTATACAAATTATTTCTACTACTGTTATGCTGCTATTTAAAGCACCACATTGTTTGATGAGAATTCAACTCATCTTAATTTTTAAGTTGTTCCTGTGTTTAGCTATTAAAATGCTGGGAAGTATACAATGATTTGAAGAAAATAAATTCCAGCTTAATCTTCTTCTTAGTTTCTATCATAAATGCTACTAATATTTTTAACTGCAGCAATTGTTTTCATTTGTCTTCCACCTTCCCTACACCATCCAACTACCACTTTATCCACTTTTAGTCTGTGCTTCTAGACTATTCTTATGGCTGTTTTTATTATTATTCAATATAGCACAAATGAACTGATTTCATTTCACATATCTGCAATATTTTTAGGAATGTATTTCCTCTATTGTTTTAATAGTTTCTTGAAAATATGAAATTGTATTTTATGTTGGGATAAATGGAGGTTATTCACCTTCTTGTAGTAGCCGAAGTTCTTCGAGATGCATGTTCCTGACATGTTCCACCTTAGGTCTTCGTGTGCCACCGCACCAGGAATCGGAGTCTTTTTCAGACAGCAAGGAGAGAGGGCAGTGACGACAGCCACGGGTGATCCGTGCTGCTGACGTCAGCACCCTACTCACCCCGCAGCGCCCAGCACTCCAGGTCCCTCATAACACGGAGACTGTACACATGGCACAGCATGTTCCGAAGTAGAGGGGAGGAGGGTGGGTGGTGGAGCATGTCAGGAACACGCATCTCGAAGAACTTCGGCTACTGCACGAAGGTGAGTAACCTCCATTTCTTCAGCGAGCAGTGTTCCTGACTGCTCCACCTTAGGTGAGTATGTAGCAGTAACTATTACATGGAGGTGGGTACTTCGAACTGTATGTCATGGGCAGAATTAAGGACTGCATGGCCCACTGCAGTATCCATAGAAGAGATGCTATCTAATGCATAACGTTTAGCAAAAGTGTCAGTAGAGGCCCATGTCGCGGCCTGACATATGTCTTGCAACGGTACTCTCGTGAGAAAGGTGACAGAAGACGCCGTCGATCTAGTGGAATGGGAGCGGATAGGATCAGGCAGAGTCGTTTGTGAGATGGTATACGCCAGCTGAATACAAGATGAGATCCAGTGAGAGATTCTCTGCTTAGATATAGGTTGACCCTGAGAGCATTCTACTGTTGAGACAAATAGTCTGGGTGTTTTTCTGAAAGGCTTGGTCCATTCAAGATGGTAGGCCAGTGCTCGTCTCACATCAAGCATGAGTAATACGCTCTCACGTGCTGAGGTATGTGGTTTTGGATAGAACACCGGTAGATGAATAGATTGGTTGAGATGAAAGGAGGATGAGACCTTGGGAAGAAATTTGGGATGAGGTCATAAGGATACTTTATCTTTGTAAAAGATGATATGGGGGGGTAGGCCATCGGGCAGAAGTAATTGCCACCAGGAAGGCTACTTTCATTGATAGATGAAGTAGTGAGGCAGTAGTGAGTGGTTCAAAAGGAAGCCTAGTGAGAGCTCTAAGAACTAGTGTGAGGTCCCAGAGGGTGAGAGGGGGGAGTACTTGTGGATACAGGTTCTGTAGGCCCACCATAGATCTTTTCACTGTCTGATGGGTAAATAATGACCCATTGCTAACCAGAGCATGAAATGTAGATATAGCAGCTAAATGGACTCTACTCGAATTAACGGAAATATTGGTTTCTTTCAGGTAGGTAAGGTACTCGAGGACATGTGGGATCGGAGCTGAAACTGGATCGATAGATTGTCGGGAACACCAGGAGGAGAAACGTCGCCATTTGTGAAGGTAAGTGGTTCTGGTTGCAGGTCTTCTACTATTTAACAGTATGTGTTGAACCGTATGAGAACACTGAAGTTCTAAGTCAGAGAACCATCAAGATTCCAGGCTGTCAAGTGGAGCCTGTCCAGGGGAGTATGAAGGTGAGTACCGTGGTTCTGTGACAAGAGGTCTGGCACCTGAGGCAGTGTGATTGGTGGTGTGTTGAACATGGCTCTGAGGACCGAGTACCATGCCTGTCGAGGCCATGCTGGTGCTATTAAGATCACCGTCGCCCTGTCCTGTTTGATCTTGCGGAGAGTTCTGGGGATTATCGGTATTGGGGAAAAGGCGTAGGATAGGTCTTTGTCCCAGTCGAGGAGGAAGGCATCTCCCATGGAACCATGACCTGTTCCTGCAGAGGAACAGAACTGTTTGCATTTCCTGTTCTGCATGGTGGCAAACAAGTCCATGGTGGGAAAACCCCATAGCCTGAAAATACTCTGTAGAATGTTGTTGCAGATTTCCCATTTGTGCTGTGTTGAGAAGAAACGCCTCAGTAAGTCAGCTACTAGATTGGCTTTACTGGGTAGGTACTCTGCAGAAAGATGAACAGCATGATCTATGCACCAGTCCTGAGAGTGACTGACTCTAGGCAAAGAGGTCGTGAGTGGGTTCCACCTTGGCGATTGATGTAGAACATACACGTCCTGTTGTCCGTATGAATCGTAATGTGTTTGCCAGAGACTGAGGGGAAGAAATGCTGGCATGCTCTTAGAACAGCTCTGAGTTCGAGCAAGTTTATATGTAATAGAGTCTCTGATGGGGACCACTTGCCCTGTGCTGTTTGGTCCTGCAGGAATGTGCCCCAACCAATCAGAGAAGCGTCAGTGGTGATGGTGAGGTCTGATTGTGATATTAGGAAAGGAACCCCCTGTAACAGATTGTCCTGTTTCGTCCACCAAGAGAGGGTGTGCTTGACCATGGGTGGGATGGATAAGAGTCTGTATGGGGGACGGCTGGACCGTCTGCAACGTGCAAGGAACCATAGCTGAAAAGGGAGCATGTGGAGTTGAGCATACCTGACCAGATAGTTGGTAGCTGACATGTGCCCAAGCATTTGCATGCAGGTATGGATAGAGACTAAGGTAGCCTGCTGGATTGAAGTGGCTAACTGTATTATTTCATGGTATCTGTCAAGGGGCAGAAAAGCCCTTGCGAGAGGTGAGCATATTGGGGCACCGATAAATTGAATCTCTTGCGCCAGCCGAAGTGATGACTTGGTGTAATTGATATTGAGGCCTAGTGATAGAAATAGTCTCTCCGTTGATTGGACAGCATGATATGCTTGTATTCGTATGGGTGCTGCTACGAGGAAATCATCGAGGTAAGGAAAAATTGTGATTTGCTGCTTTCGGAGAAAGGCTGCTACTGGAGCCATTAGTTCTGAAAATACCCTGGGCGCCATGCAAAGTCCAAAAGGGAGTACAGCATACTGGTAATGGTTGGAAAGGAATACAAAGCGCAAAAATTTTCTGTGGGCTGGGAGTATAGGGACATGAAAGTAGGCGTCCCTGAGATCGAGAGAGGCCAACCAAGCTCCCTGTTGAAGGGAGGAAAGGATTGTAGCTAAAGTCACCATCTTGAACTTTTTGACCTGAATGTGCTGATTGAGTTGCCTGAGGTCCAAAATTGGCCTCAAGCCTCCTGACTTCTTCTGTGTGAGGAAGTATAGAGAGTAACACCTTTTCTCCAGTGGTGCCTCGGAACCTCTTTGATTACCCTGATGTAGAGGAGGTGCTGAATCTCCTCCTGAAGGTGCTGTATGTGAGTGGTGTCCCTGAAAAGGGACAGATAGAGGTGTCGGGTCCTGGGGCGTGACAGGAATGGAATGGAGTAACCCCTTTGGATGATCTCGAGGACCCATTTGTCAGATGTTATGTTTTGCCATTGGTGAAGAAAAGGCTGTAGTCTGTTTCTGAAAGTCAGATGTTATAAAGGTAACAGTAGCTGGCGCGTTATAAAGTGGCTGGCAACTCTCAGGTGTTTAACATCAAAACTGATGTTTGGCATTGCCTAGCTTTGAACATTGGAATGGTTGGTTCGTCTGCCTCCTGCGGGGTTGATGAGACTTTACTTTGTAGGTATCAGCTGGTCAGTTGGATTGAGATTGCGGAAACCTGAAAGTGTAGGATTGACATTTGTGAAACGTCTTCTTTAATGATGGAGTATAAATACCCAAGGTTCGAAGCATGGCACGCGAATCTTTCAGGTTGTGCATCACCTCATTCGTTTTCTGTCCGAAGAGATAATACCTGTCAAAGGGAAGATCCTCAATTGTTTGTTGCATCTGCCTAGGCAAGTCCGCAGAATGAAGCCAAGAGGCACGCTTCATGACGATGGCTGTACCCAATGTTCTCGCAGCAATGTCAGCTGCATCTAATGATGCCTGGAGGGCTGTTCTCGCAACTAGGTGACCCTCATTGATTAAGGACTTGAATTGCTCTTGAGTGTCTTGTGGGATAAGGTTAGAGAAGTCCATGAGTTTTGTATACAGTTGGTGATCATAATTTGAGAATAAGGCTGTGTAGTTGGTTATCCAAAGTTGAAGCACAGCAGACATGTATACTTTTTTTCCTAGTGTCTCCAATTTCTTATCTTTACACGCAGGATTAGATCTTGAGTAAAGCTGTTTAGAGTGTTGATTGGCTGCCTCCATGACGAGGGAGTTTGGTGGAGGATGAGTGAACAGGAACTCATTGCCTGCGGGGGCAATGAAGTATTTTTTGTCCACCCTTTTATTAGAAGGCAGGGCGGATGCTGGGGCTTGCCATAAAGCAGATGCAGGCTCCATAATTCCAATATCCATTGGGAGGGCTAATTTAGTGGAGCCTGCAGTCTGCAGGATCTTATAGAGCTTGCGCTGGGCAGGGGGATTATCCTCCAAAGAAATGTCCATAGTATCAGCTGCCTATTTGAAAAGTTCTCTAAAGCCTTTTAGGTCATCAGTTCTCGTGTCTTGTGTGTAATCAGAAGGGTCGGTGAGCTGATCTGATGAGGGTGATGTTGACATATTATGTGAAGTCGGCTGTACTTGAAATTGTTGTGGGGGGTTTGAAAGACCCTGTCCTGATAGGTAAGTATTTGGCAGAAACTGAGTATTGTTAAGATTTGGCCAGTTAGGGTAAGTTACCCCTGGCACCGGGAGATAGAAGGACCATGGGGGGTAAGGCCATGGATACGCAGCAGTAGAAGTTACCACTGTTGGTTGTAAGACCTGTTGAGATGCTGGTTCCAGCAATATAGGGCTGGAAGATCCGGAAGAAGAAACTCTGAGAGGAAACTGGTGAAGGAGATGGACTGGAGTGAGAAGAATCCATCTGAAATAGTAGAGATAAGGGAGAGGTGTGCACCTCTAGGACCTCCCTTGAATCAATGTTTGCGCTCTTCCTCTTGTGCTTGCTCTGGAGTGGTTGCAATGAAGCAGGCTGAGAAATGCGATCCTGCTGTGGGCGGGCAGCCATTAGAAAGGTGTCAGGCTGAGGCAAATCTGCCAGCGGAGGAAGAGAGGTTAGTGCCGGCAAGATGAACTGAGGTACCGGGTAAGGAACCAGTGCCGCTGCAGGATAGAGCACCAGGCTGGTGCTGAGCACTGCCGGTCCCGTGTCAAGGGCAGCCATTGTTAGTGGCGCAGAGCTCATTGGAGTTGGGGCTGTCGGCACCATTGACAGAGCCGCGGCTTTGACAGAGGAAGCACGGTCTGTTTTTAAACTTTTATCCCCTGGTGGTTTTGCGGGGCACCTACTCCCCAAAGGGGGTTCCGCTGTAAACCTTTAGTCTGACTGGCACTGGGTTTCTTTTTTTTTTTTTTAAAAGGGACTGGAGAGGAGTGCAATGAGCAGTGCTTGTGCGCTCCCTCAGAAACCTGAGGAGACGCACCAGGGTCTGAAGCAGGGCAAAGAGCCCCCTCTAAAAGTAGAAGCTTTAATTTTCTCTCCTTATCCTTGCGAGTGCGAGTGGTCAGATTTCGACAGTGTTGACATTTCTGAGAAAAGTGTTCCTTTCCCAGGCATTTAATGCAAGATTGGTGACCACCGGATGCTGGCATAGCATCAATGCAAGCATCGCAGCGTTTAAAACCTGCTGAATTAGGCAGCTTAACGGGCGGGAGAGGATCTCTGTCAGACATTGTGAAGAGGCTGTAGATAAGGACTTTGTTGTTAATTTTGGTTTTTCTCTTCTCTTCTTTTTTCAGGTAGAGTATCAGCGAAAGGGCTTCCCTGAGGGAAGCTAGGAGCCACTGTGGACCCTGTCCGTAGGCGGAAGTGTTAGGAGGGAGCTGGAGTGCTGGGTGCTGCGGGGTGAGTAGGGCACTGATGTCAGCAGTGCAGGAACAGCCGCAGCTGTCATCACTGCCCTCTCTCCTTGCTGTCTGAGCCACTGCTGTTGAAAAAGACTCCGATTCCTGGTAGAGGCGGTGCACAAAGACCTAAGGTGAAGCAGTCAGGAACACTGCTCGCTGAAGAAAGGCATTTTTTCTTTTTGGCATGCTATGAAGTTAGAGAGAGAGATTTGGCTCTGAGTTGTGTATTTCCAATATCTCAGAGAAAACATTTGGATTGTGGTGTATGATTTTTTTTTTAATGATTTGTCTATACAAAAGGAAGAAAAGAAGAATGGGTAGCTTTTTTTCAATCCGCTTAACTTATTTCTTAAGCAACTTCAGTCCAGGTTACTAATGACAAGATTAGTGAAACTCTGCACATGCGACAAAAATGCATATCTCTGCATGATAGATATTTTGACTGATGGGAGCTATATCTTTAAACAATTCACCTGTGAATGTGTCCTGATTTTTTTTTTTTTTTAAGTAATCCCCTGCAATAAAAATAAGCTACTGACTGGTCATCCCACTTGCACCATCCTACATGAATGTCCACTTGAAATAAATATGTGGTGGAAAATATTGTTTTGCTAGGAAAAAGCAGCAATTCAAAATTACATTTGCCAAGTTTAAAAAGATCAGTCCAGCTCAATGAGGGACTTTACAGATGAGTGCTTTGAGCCAACTGGACTGCTCCCAGGAGCATGATTTAAAGGAGCAGCATTATAATTTTGCTAGTTCAACAGCATATGCTAAAATATTAGGGTGAAATTAGGCCAAAGGCTTGTGGTACCCATTCAAACACTTTTATAGCTTACCTCCATGACAAATAATAGAAGAGAAACTTGAGGTAAGTATAGTTTATCTATTAAACACATACATTTGACAGCCTCCATTAAAATGTAATGTTGTAGCCAATACTAAACTCTATTTATTTTTATTTTATTATCCAGCTGAAATGGACTGGAGCTGACTGCACTCAATACTGCATAGCTCTGCAAAGGTGTGAAATAGGGTGTTTGGCAATTTATGGAATTTTATCATTTTGAGAAAAGAGTTGCTGTATTTTCGTATCTATATGTATGAAGAGGAAATTGTGTGCAGATTTTTCTTTTCTACTAACTATTGCATTTAAATAAGTGATGCATTTATATTACCAGAATCTGATCTCTAATTATTTTAGAATCCTGCTTGCTCTTTACATGCATACAACCTATGGATTTTCAATGAGCAGCTGCTTTGGTTCCTAAGGTCCAAACTATGCACTTAGGATACTATGGAATCTGATCAGCCATTTCAATTTATTCTTTCATAATGTCCACTGTATTAAAAAAATGGGGTCTACCATTCCAATCTTTACTGCCTTGCTCTGAAAATTGATGCCTCTGAAAGTTATGTTAATACAATATAAAGTGGTATTGATTTATTATACTGTTATAAGAGCATTAAGAACAAGAACAGTCTAGGTGATAGTTTGAAGATTGCCATGAAGAGGCTAGTTCAATACTCAAAATATTCATAAGTTTTTTTGATTATGGACATTAAGATTCTTACCTATTTTCAGTTGCCATCAGGAGTTTTTTCTATTCAGTGTTCAAGTGACTACTCTGAAATGTTCTGCAGTGTTAATCATATTTGCAATGCTCATTTCTAAGTAAGCAACAGAGCTATGATAAAATTGTCTTAGGAGAAAAGGCATCTTAAGAAACACAGACCTTGATTTTAGTAGCCCTATATTTCTCAAGTGAGCTACTGCCATTGGCAGAAATAGAAGAGCTAATGCAGATAAGGTGCTGGGGCTACTAGTCTTTTTTAATCGCTGTGGAATTTGAACTTGCTCTGAAACTTGGACTTAATGAAGCCCTTAAGCTCATGCTTCTCTTTGAACATGTGCTTAAATCTCCTTAGCTTCAATAGAACATAAACACATGCTTTAGTGCTTTCCTTTAATGAGGCCTTCGTCTTAAGACTGCATACAATATAGTAGTTCAAATGCCAGATGCCCATTAGTAGTAATGTTCCTACCACTGGTGAAGCTGCATCTGTTAGGGGGTAATGTCAAAGAAAAAAATAAGAACAAATCTCATATAGACAAAAGACAGACTTAGAGTACATATATATTTTAATTTGGATTTGGTTACACTGCTCATAATTAAAGTTGCTTAACACATCCACCAATACATCCTGTTTTCCATGGTTTATAATATTGCCAAACTTTAGCTGTTCAGGTTAAAAATTTTCCATGTCTTGGGATCATTAGTTTTAAAAAATTCCAGTTAAAATGATTCAGCCATTTCCAAGAATGAGGCTCAGTGAAAACAAAACAAAACAAAAACTAGCAAAAGATTTTCAAAGGTTAAAATTGTGATCTCTTGGAGAAGCTTTAATATCCCCATGCTTTGGTGTAGAAACAAAGTTTGGTAAGAGGTGGCTTTTGTGTCAGTGATATGCATTTTGCCATTCCTGTGGGGCTGGACTGATTTTCACAGGACTCAGTAGGGACTTGCTAGAGCTTAACAGGTAAAAAGCACCAAAGATTTTTGTCTTTGATGAACACGTTCCATCCCCTCCCAGTTTCTAGTACTTAAAGTGTCAATGAACCATCCCCACAGGGCAATTAAGCATGCCCCATCCTGCTTCCACAACCTTAATTCAACTCCTTTGCACCTATGCAGTGATTCAGTCTGATTACATTAAAAAATTGTTTTTTCCACAAGACCAATGACATATTCAGTGCACAGAAAGAACTTACTCTGGTGGTGGAGCAGGACTGTGAAGTGAAAGATGCATGCCTGCAGGGTCCCTGCCCTATTTGTCTCAATATTTGGAATGTATGTTCCTGGAGACAAGGACTAAAGAAGGAAAGGAAAAAAAAAAAAAACTGTCTCAAAGATTCTAAAGTCAGAAGGAATCAACATGATCATCTAGCCTCATCTCCTGCACAATGCAGGCCTCAAAACCTCACAGACCCATTCCCTCTAACTAAATACTGAGTTATTAAAGTCCTCAAACCATAGTTTAAAGACTTTAAGGTACAGATAATCCATCTGGAAGTGAGCTCTTCCCCATGCCAGAGAAAGGTGAAAAAACTACAAGAGCCTTTGCCAATCTGCTCGGGGGGGGGGGGGGGTGGAATTCCTTCCCAACCCCAAATATGGTGATCAGTTAAACCCAGAGTATGTGGGCAAGACTCGCCAGCCAAACATTCAAGAAAGAATTCTTTGTAATAACTTAGAACCCACACCACTAAACACCTTATTTCAGGTCACTGGCATATCCACCAGCAGTAGTCAAAGATTCATTGCCAATCTAGGCTGCCCCATCATACTATATCATCCATAGGATTTATCAATCTCAGTTTGGAAACCAGCTGGGTTTTTTGGCCCCCACAGTTCCCTTTGGAAGGCTATTCCGGAACTTCACTCCTCTGATGGTTAGAAAACTGCATCTAATTTCAAGTCTAAACTTCCTGATGGACACTCCATATCCATTTGTTCTTCTGTCCACGTTGCTGCTGCACTTCAAGGAACAATCATCTCTCTCCTCAACCTTCTTTTGCTTAGGCTAAACAAGTCAAGGTCTCTGTCTTCTCACGAGGCAGGTTTTCCATCCCACAGATCATTCTATTAGCCCTTATCTGCATCTGCTCCAGTTTGAATTTGTCTTCCTTAACCATGGGGGACCTGAACTGCACATAATATTCCAGATGAGGTCCCACTAGTGCCTTGTATAATGACACTAACACCTCCCTATCTCTACGGGAAATACCTCTGTTCCTCCATTATACTGGACAAGTGATAAAATTAATTCTTCCCAGGTGGTCACTCTGCTCTTCATATTTTCTAGGGCTTTGTCTGTGTAAGCAATTAGACCACGGCAAGCTAGGATGTGAATCTAACTCATACTAATGTTCTACGGTCTAACTTTCTGCTTACAACTGCTGATGCACATTAGGGTGTTTTGACCTAGTCTTCCTGGAAACAGAACTAATTCAAAGTTAATAAACTGTTAATGAGTGCCATCAAAACATATGAAACAGACTACAGTAGACTAGTGTAGGCTAGACTCATTGCCTGGGTTGCTGCAATTTAGCTGTTTGGGTAGAAAAACTCTAGATATCCAACTGGAACTCTTTCATCTAATTTACAGAAGCATTGTCAATGGGTGCTGTGTTTTGAAATAAAGGAAATTCTGTATAATGTTAAGTATTCTGAAAACTCAAGTCTTAGGGGTCCCAAACTGGGGTCCCAAAATTGGTGGAAAAATATTGACTTTAATCCTTCTGTGTTGCAATTTTCTATCTCAAGTAAATTTTTAAAACAAATGATTTATTTTTAACTTTAGTTAACCACAAATTTAATGAGCACCATAGAAAAGCCTTTGAAAAAATAAATAATTCTGTCTTCAGCAGAGTATTTGAATAGTGTGCCATATATACAGCCAAACTATGAAAAAAGAGAAAACACCATATTAAATAGCTGCTCAAAAGTTATCAGTGACCATGCTGTGCACTGAATGAGGCAGGAATTCTAGGCGTTGAAGGGAAGTAGAGTATGATCAGATTTATAGTGTTGCTAATTAAAGACCATCACTGTATCATAAAACACACAAAGTGACCAAATTAAGGTTACAGAGGCAATCTTAATGGTGGCACTTCCTAATTTGAGTGCCTGGCTTTGCAACCCAAATAATGTTCTTTTAACTTAGCACATTTTGGTGTGTAATTTAGATATTTAAGACACTGAGTATCATTTTACCAAACAATCTCTCTCTTTACTGGACATGATTTGATCTAGTTGTGCAAACTGACAAGGAATAATTTTGTTCATATTAAGAATTCAAGATCATTATTATTGCTTACACACAGAATCTATAAACTGTTAAGATCTTTCCAATATCTTAAATTTTCTTCTAGTCTTTTTTTTTCTGTAACAATTATTGAAGATGGAAAGAATGGTAGTATAATTGCAGTGCTTTATGCTAGTAGCAGCAGAGAAACATTTAGCTTTTCACTCTAATCTTTTTAAAGAAAAAAGTATATTGATGCAGCTTTACTGCTCCCACCAACATGCTTTCAGTAACAATATTACTGTGTATGTACAAGTAACCACTGTCATACTTTTTAAAAGAAATAACTTGTCATTTACTTTTTCAACCCAACCACTTTTACAAATAAACTTCATAAACAAACAAGCCACCCTTCAATCAATTATAATTCGTGCATATCAGAACACTAATACATGACAAATTCCCTAGAGTAAGTGAACTTTCATTTAAATTCTGAAAAATTCGGTAATTTTTTTTGTCAATTAAGTGCCTTATGTAGTGATTACATTGCTAACAAAAAGGTGATGCAAATTAATGAAAAAAATTAAAGAGTTTGGTGCAATTATAATCCATAAAGACTGCCAGGATTAAACCTGGTATAAAATCTGCACAATTGAAAAGTATCACAGTCCAGACCAAAAGAAAAAAAGGATAAGGACCAAAAATCCATTTAAATCAGAAGGAATAAGATCCTCAGCTAGAACTGTAACTAATATTTTTAGGAGAGGGAAGAGTGAGCTAAAGAACAATGTTCAGAACCAGTGGGGTTTAAAAATGCAGTAATGGATTTGGGATTTAGAGGACAGCAAAGTGACGAAGAGATATTAAGTTACTATCAAGCATTCACAAAGGGCAAAAATCTTAAGAGGTTATGTGCTTATTTAACTTAATGGATCATCAGAATATTTTAGGATTTAACCTCAAAATGGAGAGAACTACTATTTAAGGACTTGCAGCAGTATAGTAATTCAGCTGTGGGGTTTTTTTGGACAGGAATGGAAAAGCCTTAAAATGAAACTCTCTATGGTTATTCATTACAAGGGAAATCCTTTACCCAATGACTTCAACTCCCATGGACTTCAATAGGGAGGTGGTCTCCTTTGTCAGATTCCTTTCTGCTACCTCCCTGGACTTCCTACCTCAGGCCTTTCTTCCGGGTTTGTGGTTATGTTTTGTTTGTTTGTTTTTTTGTTTTGTTTTGTTTGGGTTTTTTTGTTGTTTGTTTCTTTTTGTTTTTGACAAGTCCCTTGGCTAGACTTTGTCCCTACAGGAACATTTCTGTTTCTCTCAATAATTCCCAGTCCTTGTTATCCTAGAGAGTGACTGCAGATAAGTCTCCCCTCCCACCACCTTGTAATCTCATTCTCCTACAGAAACCACTCCCCAGCTTCTCTCAGATGGGCTTAATTTTTAATCTTGCTACCTACCAAATTTTAGGTTGATAGGTACATCAGGGTATAAGTGCCATTTGGAGGTGTATATTATAATTGCTTCTGCACATCAATGGGCATTTTGCCACCAGCAAACTGCCAAGATTTGTCATTAATAATCCATCTGCCATTTAATTTTAGCTAATGGCAAGCAAGGCATGTGTGAAGAGGCAAGAGGGAAGAGTTATAGTTTCTGTCTCACATTCATTATAGTTAAAAGGTTTTGTTTTTTTCTTTTCTTTCTCAGAGCTACAGTATTATCACGTTAGGCAGGGATGTGGTATGTTGAATTAGTGGGAATACTAAATCAAAAGAAAAAACAAGCAAAGGACAAAGTACAAAAGAACAATGGTATGCTGGACACAGACTTCTCTAGAATTTAATTTATTCTGCAGTTGGCATTTTGTTAGAATCTTTAAATGCATTTTGTTAAAATTCTTTTCCAACATTTCCTCTTAAAGTAAGAATGTGTATGTGGGGGGGGTTAAATCCCAGTTGGTACCTACCTACCTTTCCAGTAGGGGTCCTTGGGCAAAAGACCCCCTAACACCTCATTTGCCTGCCTCAAATAGGAGAGCGACACAAACTAGGAGAGTCATGCCGGCTCAGACGTTGCCATGATTAAAAAGGGGTCTGTGCCAGATGTTGGGGAACCAGGACAATCTGATGATGTGGGCTACTGGAACAAACCATACATGGATGAGACAGGAGAACCTGGAATTGATGGAATGCTACTACAACAGTAGACCTAATGAGAGGGGATATATGAAATTTATGAGGGAACTATGGATGGACAAAAGACCTACATCCACACTAACTGAAAAACAGCTAGTTACCCAACGCTTCAACATAGTAAAGAGGAAGCTGCTCTCACAACTTGAGATAGACCAACTCCACATTACATCCTGGACTCAAGAAGACGACCCAGAAGAACAACTAGATGTGCAGGCTACACCTGAAGCTGGAACTTCATGGCCACCCCCTCCATTACAGAGCACAGCAGCTGAGATGAGGCATAAGATCATGGATAAACTAGCTACAGTCAACCCTCAAGACCGATTACCAAGGCTTGTTGGAGAAGTACCATCAGATAGCATGCTAGAAGATGACAGTAGAGCCCTAACGACAATTCCTACTACCACCATAACTCAAACTAATGAAGTGATATATGCTACAGCCTCTGTAATCCTGGAGATGTTTGGCTACATGATCAAGAAGAACAACAGTACATACCCCCCTGGAAAATGAGGTTGGAGGATAGGATCAAGGCAACTCGGAGAGAAGTTAGTCAGCTGGTGGAACTACAGACGGGTGTAGAGATTAAGGATAAGACTCGGCTACTGAAAAAATAAAAGGGCCTGACTCCGTCTGAAGCCCTAGAGACTGCTAAACAAAGGCTCACAGCACTGGCTACCAGGCTAAGGAGATACACTAGAGCAGCACAGGCCAAAAAGATAAATGCCCTGTTCTCCAAAGAACCATCCAAGGTGTACTCCCAACTGCAGTGCAACAACACAATAACAGCAGAGCCACCAACAGCAGAAACTGAACAGTACTGGAAGACAATATGGGAGAAAGAGAAGACTCATAACACCAGTGCAAAGTAGCTGCAGGACCTGAGAACCGACCACAGCAATCTCCCAGAACAGGAACCATCACAGTAGCAGACATCCAACAGCGGGTCAAGAACATGAAGAGCTGGCCAGCACCTGGACTGGACATGATCCACACCTACTGGCTAAAGAAACTAACAGCACTGTATGAATGCCTGGCAGCACAGATGAACCAGCTACTAGCAGCAGGCTCTCACACAGACTGGCTAACTCAGGGAAGGACAGTGCTGATCATGAAAGACCCCCACAAGGGAACAGCACCATCCAACTACCGGCCAATAACCTGCCTCCCCACAACATGGAAAGTCCTATCAAGCATCATAGCCGCCAGGCTACAGGACCACATGGGCCAGTACCTGAGCACAGCTCAGAAGGGCATTGGGAACAACACTGAGGCTCAAAACACCAGTTGTTCATAGATAGAACAGTCACCCAAGACTCAAGGTCTAGACAGACCAATGTGAGCAGAGCCTGGATTGACTACAGGAAAGCCTACGACTCAATGCCGCACACATGGATCTGTGAATGTCTGGCGCTATACAAAGTCAACAGGACACTAAGGACCTTCCTCAAGAACTCAATGGGACTGTGGAAGACAACACTGGAAGTCAACTCAAGACAGCTTGCACAAGTGGCCATCAAGTGCGGCATATACCAAGGTGATGCACAGTCCCCACTGCTGTTCTGCATTGGCTTGAACCCCCTCAGCCAGATAATCACAAGGACTAAATATGGATACAAGTTCAAGAGTGGAACTACCATTAGCCACCTCCTCTACATGGATGACATAAAGCTGTATGCTAAGAATGAATGAGATATTGACTCGCTAATCCACCTGACACAGATCTACAGTGAGGATACTGGGATGTCATTTGGACCGGAGAAGTGTGGCCGGATGGTAATAAAGAGAGGGAAGGTAGACAAGACTGATGGGGTGGAACTACCAGCAGGCCACACAGCAGACATACAGACGAGCTACAAGTACCTTGGCATCCCACAGTCACATGGGAACCACGATGAGGAGGCAAGGAAGACAGCAACATCCAAGTACCACCAAAGGATAAGACACGTCCTGAAGAGCCAGCTCAATGGGAAGAACAAGATCCATGCCATCAACAGGTACGCCCTGCCAGTCATCAGATACCCTGCCGGTATAGTGAGCTGGCCAAAGGAGGACATGGAGGCTGCCGATGTGAAGACCCAGACGCTCCTCACAATGTACGGAGGTTTCCACCCCAAATCCAACACCCAGAGACTGTACACCAGCCGGAAAGAAGGCGGGTGGGGTTTGGTGAGTGTCAAAGCCACTGTCCTGGACGAAACCCAGAGCATCCAGGAGTACATCAGTAAGATGGCACCCAAAGATGAGCTGCTGAGAGAATGCCTGAGGCAGCAGCAGACATGGGAGGAAGATCAAGCAGAAGAAGTGCCATGGCAAGACAAGACCCTGCATGGAATGTACCATCGACAGATAGCTGAGGTGGCTGACATTGGGAAATCCTACCAGTGGCTGGAAAGGGCTGGACTAAAAGACAGCACTGAGGCACTAATCATAGCAGCACAAGAACAGGCACTGAGCACCAGATCCATTGAAGCAGGGGTCTACCACACTAGACAGGACCCAAGGTGCAGACTGTGCAGAGAGGCCTCAGAGACAGTCCAACACATAGTGGCAGGATGTAGGATGCAGGCAGGAACAGCATACACTGAACGGCACAACCAAGTAGCTGGCATTGTGTACCGGAACGTCTGCACAGTGTATGGGCTAGACCCTCCCAAGACCAGATGGGAGATCCCACAGAAGGTCATGGAGAATAACAGGGTTAAGATTCTGTGGGACTTCCAGATCCAGACAGACAGGCAGGTACTGGCCAATCAACCAGACATCGTGGTAATAGACAAGGACCAGAAGATAGCGGTGGTGATAGATGTAGCAGTGCCAAGTGACAGCAACATCAGGAAGAAGGAGTATATGAAGCTGGAGAAGTACCAGGGGCTGAAAGAGGAACTAGAGAGGATGTGGAAAGTGAAGGCCAAAGTGGTCCCAGTGGTAGTAGGAGCACACGGGGCTGTGACTCCTAAGCTGGGAGAGTGGCTCCAACAGATCCCAGGAACAACATCAGAGCTCTCTGTCCAGAAGAGTGCAGTGCTAGGAACGGCTAAGATACTGTGCAGAACCCTCAAACTCCCAGGCCTCTGGTAGAGGACTCAAGGTTGAGGAAGACACATACCACCCATAGGGGTTGGAGGGGTTTGTTTGTTTTTTTTTAATGAACAAAAACAAAAACCTAAACAGACCCAGGAAAAGCTATGTTGTGAAAATTCTAATTGAAATTAGGCCTCAATGCTCCAAGCTCAGACATATGGGCCAATTCTTGTTTAGTTTCCTTAACACAGAAGTGTCAGCAATAGCTTTGAAACATTTACCCTTATCAAAGTTTTACAAACCTTCTTACTTTTATAACATTTAAAAAGACATTTGCAACATACTAAGCTAAATATTTTGCTTATATCTGCAGATCCCTCTACTTCAAGAATGTTTCAAGTGGTCTGTGGCTGTAATAATTTCTGGAAGTTTTATGAGGAATGGTTTGAAGAGCTTTTAAAGATTATTTAGGTATATTTTCCTAAAGTCAAAACTGTGTTGATGGAAAAAGATTTCTAGCTTCTCCCCACTATACTCTCTGTCTTTTGTGCTACTGTCTGTCATCATATAATGAGAGTCATCCACATAAAATAGAGAGAAAAATCTCTGTTGACATGATATTCCCTGTCCTTGGCAAAGCCCACCTTTCATATCAATTAAGTCAGCCACTAGATCCCACTTGGTTTCTCTAAATTTGTTTTACTAGGTAGTTTTACTGAGTTTTTTTTTCCCTGTCACCCCTCACCCTTAATTCCTAATGCTCTTTAAACAATGTGTTTGAAGGTTAGTAAGTTTGACTTAAAAGATAAAAATAAAAACTCAAGTAGACTCATCTGATTGAATTCTCAGGATGTCACAGCTTTGTAGCTTTTTTTTTCCCTCCTCCTCCAAACACTTATGCTTTTGGTTGCAATTTTTGAAATATTGAAAATAGACTGATGTCTCTAAACAATCAAATCAAAAAAGTCCCAAAAATCTGAACCTTATTTCCTCAGTGGACAGAAGGTAAAAGTACCTTAGGGAGCATGCATTCCCTTAGTTAGGTGTCAAACTCATATTTAAAAGATTTCCATCTTTATCATCTAGCAGTCTATTATAATTCCTTCCTGAGGAAAAAAAAAAAAAACTTTTTCAGGAATTTTTTTTTTTTTTTAAAAAAGACATGATTGGGTTAACCCCTTGAATTGCTAATTGGCCTTGTCCCAGAGACCTTATTTAGGCAAAACTTCCATTGATTCAGTGTGGGATTTTCATATTGAACTTAAGTTCTCTCTATTAGAAATCATTAGTAAGTCAAATGTTACAGAAAGTAAAAGCACTAATTCCAACTTCCCTGCATAATTTTTATTTAAATCTACCGGCATGCATCCTTACACCTCTGACATCCTTTCCATCAATCTTTTTTAATGCTATACATGGGCTCATCAGTCTTCTAATCATGACTGCAAATGTACCCTGGCCTTGACACTGACTTCTTCTTTATCCCCTCTTTCTGTAGTTCCTGGTGATAGGAGAGGATCATGGGAGGAAACAGTCAAGTAGATGAATGACTTCAAACCAGGATTTGGGAGAAGAGAATAAAGAAGCAATCCTGAGGCTATGACTGTTCATGAAGCCAGAATATTCCCTCATAGTGCATGCATGATGATCCCAGTGGAACAAAATAAATAAAAACGTACAAATCCACACAAAGGTTGCCAACCCAACACAAATTACCCTGGAAATCAACTTCATGAGATTTTTGTGGCACATTATGGTATAACTGACAGGTTATAATGGATTTTACCTCTGTTCTTAGACTGTTTCTTCAGAGACAGAGTGAAGTAAAATGAACAATTTTACAATGTATTAATATGTGGGGGGAAGGTCTTCTGCCCAGGTTGCTTGGGGACAAAGATACGGAGTAGGCTTCTTGTGGGGTGAGGTGATGGGACACTGAGATGGTTCTTGCTCGGGCTACCTTCACCTCCTTCCTGGACTATGTTTTTCTGTAGGGCTCCATTATTGTCTGCTTTTGCTTCCACTTCCTTCCAAGGGGTAGAGAAAAGGAACTCACTTGCTCAGGAGGCAGCTACTATTTCCCTGAAGCAGAACAAAGAGATCAGACAAAGGAAGCAGGGCCAGAGGAGAAAAGGGAAATAGAGAAAGTAGCTTCCCAGACAGTGAAGAGTCCAACAGCTAAGGGCCTGCTCCACTCTGTTCTCCCCCTCCTCTGAACAAGGTTCCAAATTCTTTGCATGCCCCTTGCTCCTCCACTCTTCCAATATCATCCTGATTACTATCATAACACTACATGTCAGATCCTGAGTGTCTTCCTGTAGAACCAGAGAGATTCTGATGTTTCAGGGATGCTTCTTCTAAACAGTCTAGTCTCTCCTTTGCTGCTACCTGTTTGACACCACCAGGAAACATGATGCAGTGCATGGGTATGCAAAATCTATTTTGTTGCAGAAGATGGGACACAGTAAGAAGAGGTGGACTTCAAAGTTCTGAGCTTCAATACCGCATCCAAACTATCTGAGGAAGCTATGTTACAAAGTTCTGTTACTACCATTTTCTTCCAGGCTTTCTGGCACTTTCTTCAAACAAGGACTGATAGTTTGGTGCTCCCACTATTATTTGGTGGAAGGGCTACTCTGCTTTCTAGTGTGTGTGTGTTGTGGTACAGTCCTTCTAAAATAGAGCATCATTCTTGGAGCGGCAGCCTGATAAAACAGCCAACTTCCCCTTCACCCTGACCCAGAGCCACCTCCTATTAATGCTGCTGACAGCTTTTCATGTCCCTCCCTCCACCTCTGTTCACTGACTGAGTAAGCACAACATGCAAAAAAATGAACAAATTCTCTCCAAGAATGATTGGCAATCGCATCTGCTCATCCTCTTTATCATGCAACCCAAACATGAGCAGTGTCTCACTCAAGAAAGAAAAGCGATTAGAGATGTAGCTGGGACATCAAGACTTCAAAGAGGAACAGCTGAACTCAAATTTAATATGCAAGCTAAATTCTGCGAAAGCAGGACTTAATCGAGACTATGGGTTCTTTTTCCCATTACAAAAGGTAATTTGACTTCAGGCTTCCCATGGTTTGAACCTGAAAACTGCTCTGATTTGCTGTTATTGTATGACCTGATCCTATGTTTTACACCCCCTTGCATTTAGTTTCATTCCTATCTGTAAGTTCACCCATCTTCAAAGCATCTGAGGAAGTGGGATCTTCTCCCATGAAAGCTCATGCAAAAAATAAATCTGTTAGTCTTAAAGTGCCATACAACTCCTTGTTGTTTATTTTGAATGGACTAGACTAACATGGCTATCCCTTTTGAAATTGACACAATTGTTATGACATTTAAAGCAGCTGACAGATGTAACTGTTTTATCCCATCATATTTTATTTCCTTACCAAAAGTTCAGAACATGGGACAGCAACAGTAAGGAGATTATTATGTGCATCTATGTTTCTGCAAAAAACAGAGCTGAGTGCAGGGACGTAAGTCCATTATCGTAGTTAGAGTGTTGTTGGATGGATGCCTCTCGTTACAGACAGAAGAATGAACATTGTTGCTGCCTTAGGGTATCTCTTGAAGAAGATACATTTTAAACATATATTTAGATGGTACAATAGGTAGCGAGATTCATCACTCCTAAAGTCTTGTTCCAATATCAATCAGTCCTGTTTGATTATTAGCAGGTTACTTTGACCTGGGATTCAATCAGCCAGTGCTGTTCTTTGCCCTGGGATCTGGGAGGTATGTATTTCAGCAACTATTTATAGATAAGCTCTTTTGCAATATAGTTTTGTGCAAATCTATTTCACATTCATTTATCAGAATTTGCACATGCAAATTGCGTCCACTGAAATCCTCACTTTTGATGAGCTAGTCCTCAAATTTCCCTCTTGTTTGTACATTTGCCATGGTAAAATATTTGCCTTTTACTTTATACACAGGTAATCTAAGTTTGCCTAGGCATTCTTTGTACTTAAAATAGAAAATATAATTAGAATAATTAATAATTTGCTTAGAAACAACATGTTACAAGAAAACCTTAAATATGTTCACAGTAGGTCAGACTATCCACCCTTGCTCCTATTTGTGAACACAGAGTTACACACCAACATAAATAGGGTTACTTATATTAGAAAATACTCAGCAACATGAGCAAAGGATTCACAAGATAAGTCTAAGTATATTAAATTTCAATAATTATGTAGTAAACTGTTGGTATTCCCTCTTAAAAGTGACTGTAAGCACTTAGTAAAATTAAAGTTTGGGGTGTAAATATTGTATATTCAGTATTTCCTGTGTGGAACAGTTGCTGAAGTTAAAAAAGTGCTGGAAAAAAATTTAACTGTGGCCTGAGATTCAGTGAACGATTAAACTTAAGAGGAGCTGGGGAAGTATACCAGTGCTGCACACAATCTCATAACAGGGCAACATATAATTTAAGCCACTGAATACAAGAGAGAAAGAAGTGGTAGCTCCATGCAACATTTAGAATTTCAGGTGTTTTTTACTTGGGATGCATATTCTTAAAATGTCAGAACACAGTTTAAAGTATGACTTTTCTGCTTATTAGATCAGGGGAGTGGGGGCAGATTCCATTCCATGGAGAATATCAATGTTTCTTCTTTTGGTTGTATTTTTATTCAAACTTGATTGTTTTAGTAAACATGCAAGGTTTTTACTTCATCCTCTAACATGTAAGAAAAACCTACTGAAATTAATGAAGCCTGCCAAGGTGACAAATTGTGAACTGTGAAACCAGTGGATATAGAATGAATTCCTAAACTACCGTACTTCAAAGGCATAGGTCAAATCTGACACTTTTTAAACCCTAATGAAAGTTACCTGTCAAATGACATATGGTAGGACATTTTACTCCATATAATTTTGGAGGAATTCACATTTGACTATTCTATATATTCCAAAGCCTCAAATTATAAGACAATTTCTTCTAGAAAAGCAACTCCATTGCAGAGACTGCATGTATATTGCTCAAATTTGTTTGAAGTACAATCTTATTATATAGTCAGTGAACATGTAATTATACCATCTATTATAATAATTGCTTTGTCCTCTGAAGACATCTGAAAATTAATAAGACTGAGGAAAGTTATACTTAAAATAATCTTGTACCATGCATTTAGAGAAAGATCCTTCCTTAAAAATATTAATACTTTGTGCTACTTACAGTGTGTTTAAATTTCCACTATGGAACAAGTGATTCCTAAAGAAAGATGTTTAGTTTTGCACCCAGAATTAGAGTGGGTAAGCCAAAAAATTATGCAATAAATTCATATAGTCATTAGAATCTCCCTTTTTGGGATAACATATGGCATAAGCTTGATATTTCATGAAGGAATCTGCTTTTTGCCTTATGCATTAGCACAGTAGGTAATAATCTTGTCAGGAATTGCCACATCAAGCACTCTCTTTTTTGGAAATATATTTAAAAGGCTAAAAAAAATCAAATGAATGCACTCAAAAAGTGTTATATTTTATGTTGCAGGATCAGAGCTGTGCAATCCCACCATTTTTAGTTACCAAGGATTCTGATGAAATTTCCCTTGGGTTGGAATTAAAGGAATTTCATACTCCTTAGTTTGCACATAAAGACTCCAGTTCTGTAAACAATTAAGCACCTAAGTAAAGTAATTTGTACACACAAAATTGGGCCTTAGTACATAATGAATCCCAAACTGCAACACAGAACTCAGAAGAAACAAGTTTCAACAGATCTTTTCTAAAACAGAACTATTATTATTATTGTATTGTAATTAAACTTGCTGTTTTGGGGGAAGTATCTATCAATCAGACATCCTTTTTTCACTATCACTAAATTCTATAGTACATAGGAAATATATTAGACCTTGAAAGATTCCTCTCCATCATTAAAATTGTGACATGTCTTTTTTCTACTTTTATTTCAAGTTGTGAATAGCAATGGAAAGTTCCGTAAGGGTTTTTATCTTTTAAGTTTCATTCTTTGGCTTTGCTGGTGCCAAATGGACCATTGCATAGTAGTAATGTACATTAAGCTTTTATGCATCCTGTTGCATTTTATGTAATGCATAAATCGATAATTGTCAGTGTGTGATGCACAGACAGTTCATTTGATTTCACAGTACTGTTTTTTTTTGGGGGGGGCAAGGAAACCAATATATAGGACTCATTTCCGCCCGGATTGTGTTTTGTTAAGTATTGTACCTCATGAAAGCAATTAAAGTACCTACAGGAACTCAACCAAAGCTAATAGGATCACATACTTTCCTGATTCATTATGCTAAAGGAACCAGCTTAATTTTAGATGGCACTTTGTACAAGAGAAGGCAACTCAGGTTCCATTAGCATTAACCAAAGTCCATTGAAACCCACTGAACATTTTTGTACAGTGACCTGGAAAAAATGTCAAAGAAAATGTTTGCAGTGTTTGGTTTAGTTTTTAAATGCACTGACTGTCTGCTTTCATGTACTTCTCATTATTCTTGTTATGTCATTCGATATACAAATGTTGATAGAAAATAATTTTTAAAGTATTTGTGATACCATAACTGATTATGCTTTCATGCAGTTATGGCACAGGAACAAATACCATGTGAATATTCAGAAAAGGTTCATAACACACTGAGCTCAAACAGTGACCTTTCTGACCAAGGGACCTTCAGTTTTGCTTTTTACATTTCCTAAATTTAGTTATTAGGGGTAAATGCAGCCACAGACAGTATTTGGATAAACTCTACAGAAGTTCAAATTTTTTTGAAGTTTTTTTTTTTCCCCCTTAACTTCCCTCCTCCCAACTCAATCTATTCATTCACTCTGCCCCACCAGAGCACAATCCATGTCTTCTCCAGGTCTACATATAACTTCCTTGCATTCAATTTCCTCTTTGCTTTCAGCTTCTCAAACACCTGCTCTTTTTCCACATTAAACCTTTGTTATACTAAAGACTGTAAAAATGAGATGAATTCTGAATTGTTTAAAAAAATGTTTTTCTTCCCCCTTCCTACCCATGAAAAAACATTGACTGATTCTTTTTCAGGCTAGGACCACTGTTCATTAGTGTCAGAAAGCCTGGCAGAGGGTTCATTCAAGTCAGAAGGGATCTAGAATGCATGCAATAGAACAATTTCTTCATTCTGAAGGATATTAGCTTTCCCAACACTAGTTTTCATTTTGAATTAAAAAGAGTGTCTCTCAAAAGCAATAAAATATGGCTGAAATAATTCTGACAAATCTTTCTGGAGTAAATAGTGCTTAAATGCCAGAGAATTCCACAGATCTTTATCCGCTGTTAGTCATTCTTAATATCATTGTGCAGCATACAATGAACAAAAGATATTGGCTAATCTTCTGCATAATTTATATTACAATATTAATAATAAAGCACATGATCTAATTTGGATATGTTTGATATATAATCTGCATAATTTTGGTACTTTACAGTAATGGCAGTCTTCACATATCAATTATACTTTTAAATGCAACGTAGCTATATATGCCCATCCAAAAGAATTCCTGGGGCACTGAGAAATGGGATATTCCAGAGAGCAAACACTGAAGTTACTTATCTTCAGGGGACAATTTAGATGGACTATCATCGGCTTTATTTTCATTAATGCAGCCAAGCAAAGATCAAAAATCACTTTGTTCATTGTCTCTATTTATTAAAATGCATTTATTCAATAATGAATAATTCTACTTCATTCCCTGAGAACATGCATGATATGTTTCAATGTTAGATCTTGTGAAGTTTCTATTTTGACACAGTAATGTCATCTTTGTCTTAATTTACAAATGTTTTTATTTAATGAGAGCTGTCATAAGGACATCAATTATATTAGAAAATTCTCACTTAATATTAAACTATAAGCACTTTTTAACCTTATCAATACCTTTGTATACTATAGTTTCATTAATGTTCAAGGAAAATAATGTTATTTTGGTTATTTGAAATGTATTTACTTTCTTTCCCCAAAACTTCATTCTTCAACAGGAAATGCAAACATAACAGTAAAAGTGATAAACTTGACCCTGACCAAACAAGTTATTTATTAAATTATCCTACTGAATAAAAAATAAAAATAAAAAAGGCTGAAATGTGAAAGAGACATCCTGATAAAAGCAGACTATAGGTAGCAATAATGGAGTCTGGGATACATTCAAAACATTCTCCCAAATATACAAGAAATAATCCAGATATGTACAGTTTAATTGGATTTTCCCAACACAAAGTAATAATTGTTATTATAGAGTCTATATAGTTGTATAACCCCAATTCACAAAGGGAAACCAAACATTAGTTATCACATAGGCTACGTCCACACATATATCATTATTTCAAAATAACCCATTTCAAAATGAGTTATTTCGAAATAAAGTCCTTATTTTGAAATAAATTAATTCGAATTAACAGTTTGTTAATTCGAATTAAGAGAAAGCTTGCTTTCGAAATAGCTGTTGTTTCAAAATGGTTATTTCAAAACAAGGCCGTTTGGACATGTTGTTTCGAAACAATGGTGGTTTTGAAACAACGTGTCCGAACGCCAGTGTTTCAAAACAACCGTTTCAAAACAGCTATTTTGATTAGATGCGAGGTTTAATGGTTTTGAAATAACGGTGTGTCATGTGGACATGCCACTTCTTATTTTGAAACAACCTCTGTTGTTTCGAAATAAGAAGCCTGTGTGGACATACCCATAGACTAAAACAACTCACTGAGATTCTGATCAATAGGAAACAATCCTCATTTACTGCCAATTACACAAATCTGTTCAAGGACTGGTAGGGAATTAATGAAACTAAAATCTTTGTAGTGGGTGAGCTAAGTGACAGTATATTTTTAAAAACTGTGAAATGTGGGACTGGACTAAACTAATAAGAGTCTGAATGACTGAGTATTTCATCAGTTTTAACAAATAAATAATAGGCCAAATCTTCAGCTGGTTCAAATTGATACAGGTCCATCAACTTCTTATTGATGGATGGTGCCTGAGTAGTGATTGATTTTAAATGGGCTCATTCAACAGAGAAAGGGTGACAGAATTAAGCCTTAATTTATGAGCCTAGTAATACAGGAAGGAGAGGGGACTACATAATAACTGACCAGTCCCACTACCAAGATGTTAGTGGCTGATATTCTACAAATTACAACTAATTCTAGAATCTTGCAGACTAAAAATACTCATGTTGACCAGTGCAGTGCACTTATATGCTGGCTGGGAAGCAAAAGCCCAGAGACTGTTCTTTTGCACACAATGGACACACCTGTTTCTTTGTCACATGGAGGTGAAATATTTTATGGGGAAGCTACAGGTTCTAGTATGCAACATTTTATCTCAGTAGTCAATCTGAAAGGACAGGTCAAGAGGGAGCATTACTTGCTGGTGCTTAACACTTTCAGACGACAGTTAATGGAGGGTGCTATATCTGCTATTAATGCAAAGCAAGCTGCAACACTTCACTTCTTGGCAAACTGCCATCTGGTTCACATAGTTCTGGTGACCCTATCTCAGTGGGAAGTCCCTGACTATATCAATATAGAAAGATACCAGTACTAGGCACAGTGATGCTAAAATTGTGTGCATGAGGTATAATAGTAGAGGTCATCCTTAGTGTGACCTCATGAAGCTTCACATATTGCTTTACTTCCAAAACAGAATCTTAGTCACTTAGTTTAGTTTCTATTCTATTATGCAGATTTTTTTTTTTTACTTATAATCTTTTGCTCATTCCTCAAAACACTTTTCCTAGTTACTACAAAACATTCCTCAAACAGTTTAAAAAACCTGGAGTATGATTCTCCAACAATAATACTTTCAAGTGAGAGAAATCAACCTATCAAAATTACTAGTGTAATGTCAAATATCAAGAGCTGAGAAAGAAAGATTCCAGACTCAGGCAGTGTTCTTGTGCAATTCTATGTAATGCGTTTCTAGAGACATCTTCCCTGTTAACCTTAGGTCTGCTTAATTGTGTCTCAATCACTACTTTCCCACTTCAGATTAGCTATTATATCATAAAAGCACATAAAAGGATAGAGACCCTCTTGGTATATATCCACACTAGCTCCATTTCAGTACCCAAAATGGGTTTTGACAGATGTGTGCAATTATCAGTATGAGAAAAGCTACCAGGAATTTATTTTGTGAACTATCTTGCTTTAAAGTTGCATAGTCTGATAGGTGATATAGCACAGACAGGAATTATAATTATGCAACTGATATTTAGCTCATCTCTCACAAGAGGTGAGCTTGTGAATTGAAATGAATGCTAATGGGAAACAAAACCCATTTGAACCAAAGTGTCTTATGGTAATACAGCATAAATAGGTTTATATGAAAATTTGGCCTTGAAGCAATACAAATACAAAATTGTAAATATTTACGAAACTACCTGTGAAAAGATATGAAACATAAAAGCATTCTCTGAAAACATGAGAGGACAGAAGGAGATGATTTCAGTGAGGATTGTGTTATATACCAGAGAGTTCACGTGGACAAAAGCATGCTTGCCTGTAAATTTCACATACAATGTCAGATGCCATTTGGCTGAAGCCATTATTGACTGTGCCCATGACTGACACTGTTAAAAACTTTAAAATTATTGATCTCAACATGCATGTAAAAGAGGGGAGACACAGGAGTAGATTTTAAGTGTCAGGCATTAATTTTATTAAAATGTAACAGAGAGGACTGCTGTTTGTCCTTTCTTACCATACCAGACACTAGGGTAGGTCCAATATGGGGTTTACACATATCTGTATTTTACCTCACAATTCACTTGCACTGCCTATTCCAAAGAGGAAGCTTGTTCTTTCAAAATCATCTCACCTCCCTTCTGACCTGCTACCCTCAAAAGAGCAGAATTAAAAGTACAGAAGAGGAGCCCCGGCCTGTAACAACTGCAGGTCTTCCATTTGCTCACAGACATGGCATTTGTCAGAGAAATCCCAGGGGTGAGGAATAATCTTATTTTTTATCATTGTCCCTTTATTTTCACTGATCATCATCCACAAATTCCAATGAACTAACAATTAGAATTCCTCAATCCTATGCTTTAACATAACCAGATCTCCATTATCTTATAAAGAACAAGTGCATACATGCATGCACATGCACATGCACACACGCGGAGGCCTCAGCCTATTTGTCCCCAGTGGAACAAATTCTTTCTGGTCATGAAAAGGTGATCACAATCAGACCCAAAGAAATTGGTGGGAGGGATGGAGCGTATTTCCTATATTGCAGAATGATAGAAAAGGAGGGATTTGGAGGTGACTGGAGGTGAGAGTCCTGAAAAACCATGTGAATGCCTGTTCTCCCTTTCAGGTGACACTGTTTACAAGAAGCATGCAGCTTTATTTCCTGTAAATGTAAACAAATTGGTTTGTTTTAGCGATTGGTTGAACAAGAAGGACTGAGTAGATGTATGGATGTTAAAGTTTTACGTAGTTATGTTTAAGTGCCATTATGTAAAAAATACATTTGCAAGTTGCAGTTTCAAAATAGATTGCACTACAGCATTGCATGAGGTGAAAAATACTATTCCTTTTGTTTCCTTTTTCTACAGTGCAAGTATTTGGAATAAAGTGAACACTGTACACTTTATACTCTGTTACAACTGAAATCAATAATTTGAAAATGTAGAAAACACTCAAAGATATTTAAATAAATGGTACTTTAGTATTGTTTAACAGTTTGATGAAGACTTTGATTAACTGTGATTACTTCTTAATCATTTGACAGCTCTAATTGTCACAAACTTTTTTATTCTTCTAAATGCTTATATTGTAGTATTAAAATAACAAATAAATAGACCTTGTTAAGTGAAACTTTGTCTTCTGCCTTAAACTTAAAATCATAACTGATAAAGTTTATAGGGGACACAAAAATTGGTGGAAAGGTATATCATGAAGATGGCAGGTCTCCAATACAGAAATACCTTGTTAAATTGGGTAAAAAACAAACGGTGTGAATTTTAAGACATCTAGAAATAAATGTAAATCAAAGAAGAAAGTAGCAATAACTGAAAGATTTGAGTGTTGGCAGATAATCAGCTGAACACGAGATCCAAGTGTGATGCATAAAGAAATGCATAAAGAGAGGAATCTTAAGTAGCAATAGAGAGGTTGTTTTGCTTGTGTGTTTGGTGGTTGCACAATTGCTGCTAGAAAACTGACCAGTGGTGTCCACCATTCAAGACAGTGGAAATTTCTAAATTGGAGAGTGTTCAGACAAGAGCCACAAGAATGAGAAAAGAATGAGAAAAACCAGCTTGTTAGTAATTAAGCTCTTTGAAATTTTGGATTTAGCTTGAAGAGAAGTTTAAAGGGTGACTTTACTACAGTCTAAGTATCTACATATGAAATAAATATTTAATAATGGAATCTTCTGTCAGACAAAAGTTTAACATGATCCAATTTCTAGAAGTTGAAGCCAGATGCATTCAGATAAGAAATGAGGTGTACATTTTTACAATGAGAGTAACTAACCACTGGAACAGCTTTCTAAGGGTTCTGGTGGATTCTTCAGACAATGAATAAATAAATTAGACTTTTTTTATAAATACATATGGTCTGAGAATTATTTTGGGCATGTTTTCTGGTCTGTGTTATACAGAAGGTCAGATTAGAAGATACCAGAGGTCTCTTCTTGCCATGGAATCTATGGATCTCTCAGCATAAACTAATAAACATTGGCTGCAAGGCAGAAATGCAGATATTGCAAATATTATATGTGGAGTTGGAGAAGTAGTGGGAAAAGGAAGTAAATCTAAATAGGAGGGAGTGGGGGAAATGTGAAAGTAAAACTGCTAGGAGTACAAAAGGAAAGAGGGGACAGAAACCCTGCAGCATCAGGGTCACAAAATGCCTAAAAAAACCCCAAACACATTATGTAAGTCTGCTTCTCTGTATGAAGGGCTAAAGTTGATTTGATCCATTCTGTGCTACTTTCAGTTCCCGGACACGTGAGAAGAATTGTGCCTATCCCTTGTAGTTTATAGGCAGGTAGCTGCAATTTAAGTGGGTGAGGAAATATCTTTTATTGGACAAACTTCTTTTGGGGAGAGTGACACTTATGAGTCACACAGAGTGACACACTGCAGCTATATTACTTACAAATTTAGGGCAATTGTCTCTATTTATGATGCAATAAATCTCTGCCCCTGTACTTGCACAGGGATTTCAGATTGGGGAAGTGGGTGCAACAAGCAAAAAACAAAAAATGAAAGTGACCAGAGTTTAAAATACTTGTTTAAAATCTTTTTTGCAACTAAAGGAGACTCTTTGTGGGGTAGGTCTAAATAAAACTACCCATATGGAGGGACACTCAACTGTCTAAAAAGAAAAATCACCACTGCTACAGAGATTGCACTGAGAATGTGTCCAGCAATGTTTTGTACACAAAGTGCACATAATTTAAAACACTTATTCTTCTTATCAAAGTGTGTTTTCTGTATTTGCAATCCACAACATGCTATTTTTCTTCTAGCTCACTTTTTCCTTTTTTCAACATTTTGAAGCATAACCCTGTCTCATTGGAGAGCCATTAACAGAACATCTGTTTTTGAAGAACAATACACTTTAAAAATAGTTTAGAAATATGACTGAAAACAATTATTCAGATGAGCAATGTGCTATGATAGCTACAGTTTATCAAAAAATCAGTTTAACTTCTTAATATTCTCTGCCTGAGTTAACACAACCTATTCCAGTATTTGACATTTTGATTTTGACCCAAGTTCAGAAAAATATTTCATGTGTGAAGGTCACTGACATTTCGTCTAACACATTAAGCATTATACACTAAATAGCAACATTTCAAATTTCCATTTATTTCTGAAAAGCATGGTTCATCTTCTAATAGTGATCTTAAGTATTTTTGGAAGAAAAATGATGCACTGAAATATGAAATGCAACATAATTTAAAGTAAATAGGCAGTTATAATATGGCTGCCTGTAAATAATTGAAGTTTTTACAAATGGATGGTTTAGTCTCCATTAAAAATATTTTCTACAGTACATTTTCCAGTGGATCTGTATTCAGTCAATTTTCTTGTATAATAGTTGTCCACATTTTTAATGGTAGGTAACTTAGTTCCTCAGGAACAGTGTAACAGTATTGTTAAGTTAAAAACTATTCTTTTTTTGTTTAGGCTATATAATAAAAAATGATAAAACTAGAACATTATATTGTACAACAAGAAGTTCAATTGGCACCCGGGTATTGTTTTTCACGGATGGATAATAGCCTCTAACTAGCAGTCATCATAGAAATGTATCTATTGCATAAAAACATTTTTAGTGACTCATTACTTATGTAAACAATACTGAATGGTGGCTTGTAAGCTGCCATTTGTTTGCCATCTTTTAGAATTTTGTACCTTCAAGCATTTAATATATATATATATTATTCCCCTCTCACCCCTATGGGCGGTATCTGTCTTCCACAACCTTGGGTCCTCTACCAGAGGCCTGGAAGTCTGAGGGTTCTGCGCAGTATCTTAGCTGTTTCTACCACTGCACTCTTCCGGACTGGAGAGCTCTGATGTTGTTCCTGGGATCTGTTGGAGCCACTCTCCCAGCTTAGGAGTCACAGCCCTGAGTGCTCCTACCACCACTGGGACCACTTTGGCCTTCACTTTCCACATCCTCTCTAGTTCCTCTTTCAGGCCCTGGTACTTCTCCAACTTCTTATACTCCTTCTTCCTGATGTTGCTGTCACTCGGTACTGCTACATCTATCACCACCGCTGTCTTCTGGTCCTTGTCTATTACCACGATGTCTGGTTGATTGGCCAGTACCTACCTGCCTGTCTGGATCTGGAAGTCCCACAGAATCTTAACCCTGTTATTCTCCATGACCTTCTGTGGGATCTCCCATCTGGTCTTGGGAGAGTCTAGCCCATACACTGTGCAGATGTTCCTGTACACAATGTCAGCTACTTGGTTGTGCCGTTCAGTGTATGCTGTTCCTGCCTGCATCCTACATCCTGCCACTATGTGTTGGACTGTCTCTGAGGCCTCTCTGCACAGTCTGCACCTTGGGTCCTGTCTAGTGTGGTAGACCCCCTGCTTCAATGGATCCGGTGCTCAGTGCCTGTTCTTGTGCTGCTATGATCAGTGCCTCAGTGCTGTCTTTTAGTCCAGCCCTTTCCAGGCACTAGTAGGATTTCCCAATGTCAGCTACCTCAGCTATCTGTCGATGGTACATCCCATGCAGGGTCTTGTCTTGCCATGGCACTTCTTCTGCTTGATCTTCATCCCATGTCCGCTGCTGCCGCCTCAGGCATTCTCTCAGCAGCTCATCTTTGGGTGCCATCTTACTGATGTACTCCTGGATGCTCTGGGTTTCGTCCAGGACAGTGGCTTTGACACTCACCAAACCCCACCCGCCTTCTTTCCGGCTGGTGTACAGTCTCTGGGTGTTGGATTTTGGGCGGAAACCTCCGTACATTGTGAGGAGCTTCCAGGTCTTCACATTGGCAGCCTCCATGTCCTCCTCTGGCCAGCTCACAATACCGACAGGGCATCTGATGACTGGCAGGGCCTACCTGTTGATGGCGTGGATCTTGTTCTTCCCATTGAGCTGGCTTTTCAGGACCTTTCTTATCCTTTGGTGGTACTTGGATGTTGCTGTCTTCCTTGCCTCCTCATTGTGGTGCCCATGTGACTGTGGGATGCCAAGGTACTTGTAGCTAGTCTGTATGTCTGCTATGTGGCCTGCTGGTAGTTCTACCCCATCAGTCTTGACTACCTTCCCTCTCTTTACTACCATCTGGCCACACTTCTCCAGTCCAAATGACATCCCAATATTCTCACTGTAGATCCATGTCAGGTGGATTAGCGAGTTGATCTCTCGTTCATTCTTAGCTTACAGCTTGATGTCACCCATGTAGAGGAGGTGGCTAATGGTAGTTCCACTCTTGAACTTGTATCTGTATCCTGTCCTTGTGATTATCTGGCTGAGGGGGTTCAAGCCAATGCAGAACAGCAGCGGGGACAACATATCATCTTGGTATATGCCGCACTTGATGGTCACTTGTGCAAGCTGTCTTGAGATGACTTCCAGCGTTGTCTTCCCCAGTCTCATTGAGTTCTTGAGGAAGGTCCTTAGTGTCCTGTTGAGTTTGTATAGCGCCAGACATTCACAGATCCATGTGTGCGGCCTTCCTGTAGTCAATCCAGGCTGTGCTCAGATTGGTCTGTCTAGACTTTGAGTCTTGGGCGACCGCTCTATCTATGAGCAGCTGGTGTTTTGAGCTTCTGGTGTTGTTCCCAATGCCCTTCTGAGCTGTGCTCATGTACTGGCCCATGTGGTCCTGTAGCTTGGCAGCTATGATGCCTGATAGGACTTTCCATGTTGTGGGGAAGCAGGTTATTGGCCAGTAGTTGAACAGTGCTGTTCCCTTGTGGGGGTCTTTCATAATCAGCACTGTCCTTCCCCGTGTTATCCAGTCTGGGTGGGAACCTGCTGCTAGCAGCTGGTTGTTCTGTGCTGCTAGGCGTTCATACAGTGCTGTTAGTTTCTTTAGCCAGTAGGTGTGGATCATGTCCGGTTCAGGTGCTGTCCAGCTCTTCATGTTCTTGACCCGCTGTTGGATGCCTGCTACTGTGATGGTGACTGGTTCCTGCTCTTGGAGATTGCTATGGTCTGTTCTCAGGTCCTGCAGTCACTTTGCACTGGTGTTGAGTCTTCTCTTTTTCCCAGATGTTCTTCCAGTACTCTTCAGTTTCTGCTGTTATTGTGTTGTTGCACTGCAGTTGGAAGTACACCTTGGATGGTTCTTTGGAGAACAGGGCATTTATCTTTTTGGCCTCTGCTGCTCTAGTGTATCTCCTTAGCCTGGTAGCCAGTGCTGTGAGCCTTTGTTTAGCAGTCTCTAGGGCTTCAGATGGAGTCAGGCCCTTGTATTTTTTCAGTAGCCAAGTCTTATCCTTAATCTCTATACCCTTCTGTAGTTCCAAACGCTGACTAACTTCTCTCTGAGTTGCCTTGATCTTATCCTCCAACCTCATTTTCCAGGGAGGGTATGTACTGCTGTTCTTTTTGATTGTGTAGCCAAGCATCTCTAGGATTACAGAGGCTGTAGCGTATACCAGTTCATTGGTTTCAGTGATGGTGGTAGTAGGAATTGGCATTAGGGCTCTATTAGCATCTTCTAGCATACTATCTGATGGTACTTCTCCAACGAGCCTTGGTAATCGGTCTCGAGGATTGACTGTAGCTAGTTTATCCATGATCTTATGCCTCATATCAGCTGCTGTGTTCTGTAATGGAGGGGGTGGCAGGGAAGTTCCAGCTTCAGGTGTAGCCTGCACATCTAGTTGTTCTTCTGGGTCGTCTTCTTGAGTCCAGGATGTAATGTGGAGTTGGTCTCTCTCAAGTTGTGAGAGCAGCTTCCTCTTTACTATGTTGAAGCATTGGGTAACTAGCTGTTTCTCAGTTAGTGTAGATGTAGGTCTTTTGTCCATCCATAGTCCCCTCATACATTTCATATATCCCCTCTCATTAGATCTACTGTGGTAGTAGCATTCCATCAATTCCAGGTTCTCCTGTCTCATCCATGCATGGTTTGTTTCAGTAGCCCACTTATCGTCAGATTGTCCTGGCTCCCCAACGTCTGGCACAGACCTTGTTATTCCGGGCGACGTCCGAGCCGGCCTGACTCTCTCAGTTTGTGTCACTCTCATATTCGAGGTAGACAAGTGAGGCATTAGGGAGTCTTTTGCCCAAGGACCCCTACTGGGAAGGTAGGCAGGTACCCACTGGGATTTGAACCCTGGTCTCCTGCATCAAAGGGCGTCCTCTTAACCACTATGGCGCTCCTAACCACTACGCTATCCATTCACCTATAGATAGATAGATATTCATTCCTGATTAGGTAAATGCAAACCATTAAAGTATCTGGTCAAATTTTTAGTTAATAAGCTGTTAAACTGCAGGAGCAAAGATAAGCTACATAAACAAAGGAAACAGGACAACTCATATCCACTGACCACCTTCTTTTAATTACATAACTACAACCTTTTGGCCCTTTTTGGTATTTATGATAGACAAACCTAGTACCAATGCCTGTAGTTAAGGTTTCCAAATACCATTCATTATAAGAGCCCATTTCCAGCTGTTTACAACTTTGATTAAGCCATTCAAGTTGCAATTTTCCATGCTAGGTGTCTGTCTCAGACATCCAACTTTTGAAATAAATGAGGACTTATTCTTCAAAGCACCTGATGAAGAGGGATTTTCTCCCATCAAAGCTCATGCAATACATACATTTGTTAGTTTTTAAAAGTGCCACACAGGACTCCTTGTTCATATTCACTAAAAGAACCCTAATTCCTTTAGCGCTGTCCAGCCTGTACATTAATGAGGTAGGGGTACGCTGGGGGAGGCAGTATGTGATCATGTAATTGTAAGCTGTATAAACAAGCATGTGTGGAAGACCGCTAAATGAAGGTTGCACAAGCATCCCCCCACCAATATTTTCTAACTCTGGAGTGCTTAATTTTGCATGTCCTTTTAGGATAGCATAGCAGATCGTAGCTCTGTCCTCCCACTAGTGCTCTTTATTTACACACTTTTCCCAACATGAACTCTTCACAGGTTCAGGCGCCACCCAGTCCCAGCCCCTAACTCAGGGCAGCTGCCCTCCAACTGAGGCTTCTGCCTACTTCACTGACTACTCCCCACCCTTCCTTCATCCAACTGCTCATGCTCCCAACACTGCTGAGAGTGTCTAGTGTGCCTTCTTTGAACTCCTTCCTCTGAGCCTTTAGAGGACCAGTCTAATCAGCATAACAGTTGCTCCCTGTTAGCTCAGTCCCACCTAGGCACACTCACTGGGCTCCACTTCCCCTTGCTTAAAGTTCCAGGGAGAGAGGGTTGATGTAGCCTTAAGTTCTCAGCCAGAACTCTGTCACAATAATAATCTGGAGATAACTATGATTTTAGAGATTTTAAGGTCAGAAGAGAATATTACATTCATCTAGTCTAAAGACTTCTCCATATAGTATGTCAATGAACATATGGGGGTATGATTTCTAAATCATGCTAACCAATCTGTGTACACCTTGTTGGCATGCACTAAGAGAGCACATTAAGGATTTTATGCATCCCCCGGGACCAACTTCTTTTTGAGCTATAGCATCTCTTTGTGAAAGATGTTCAGTCTTGATTTAAATATTGAGAGGCACAATCCACTCTACACCCTTAGGTACTTCAGAAGTTAATTATGCTCATTTTTAAGACTTTGCAACATATTTTCTAGTCTGAAGTTTTCTAGCTTCAGCTTCTTGACAAAGGATCTCATTATGCCTTTGTTTTCTAGATTAAGGAGCTTACACTGTCAGATCTTTCTTCCTAATATAGGTGCTTTGAGAACATGATCAAGGCAGCTCTGAGAATTCTCTTCAACAAAATAGTTTGAGGTTCTTAAGTCTTACTATAAAACATGATTTCAAGCCCTCAACTGATTTTTACAGTCCTTTTCTGAAGCCTTTAAAAATTTTCAACATCCTTGGTGAAGTGCCTCAGCATCAGCAGAAACTAATGTTAACCATGATTTTATTATATTTGTATTTTTGCTTCCTCCCCTGTCCCTACTTTCTCTTGTTGATGAAGTGTGTGCTTGGGACTTTGAGCAGCCTTATCACATTGCCACACCATACTTGCCAAAAATATTCCAAATATCTAGTTGTGGAATTTATTTAATGACTTAGAAACAAAAACCAAAACACAACATGCTCTGTAGATCAGGAAGAGTGGAGCCACAATTTAAAAGCTTCTGTTGAGCCCATTATGGTGCTCGATGGTCAGCCCCAAGAGATGCTTTAAAAGATCTGATCTGTGCACTCTGAGAATAGAGGTGGTTAATGGAAATTTGTCAAAGTTTTCTCAACAGCAAATGGTTATTTTGTGGATATGGAAAATTCTAAAGAAAGTGTCTTTTCAATAACTGTTATGTTTTCATAGAAAACATGAGAACTGAAAGGGTTTTGGTTTTATTAAATCAAAACCTAAAAACCAAAAACAAACCAGTGAAATTTCAGTTTTAGCAAAACTTTCAGTACAAACAACCAATTGATTTGCTCACCCATGCAGTTGAAATTTTGTTTTTTCATTTCTGGAAAAAGCTTTTTTCAAAGTGACATGAAGGGGGGGGTGCAAAAAACTCTCCTAGATATGTAGAAAATTGTTAGTTGAAAAGGACAAAGTTTCCTGATCAGATCTCACTGCTAAGAGCAAATAAACATCATCCCTAGCCTACAAGAGGATGACTACATACTACCTAGAGCACTAGGAAAGTCTAATTCCAATTTTCATTACATTGTGAAAATGTTCTTTCACTCATATCGCTGGACAACATGAATAACTCCACTGAAATCAATGAAGTTTTAAAAAACAGTGCAAAATGAACATAACTGAGAAGGAAATCAAGCACACTCTTCCTCTGAAGTGTTTGGAAATGGCTGTATATTACTTACCATGATGTTATGTCCTTATATAGCGCACACGCGCGCGTGTGTATGTATGTGGCTGACATTGGGAAATCCTACCAGTGGCTGGAAAAGGCTGGACTAAAAGACAGCACTGAGGCACTGATCATAGCAGCACAAGAACAGGCACTGAGCACCAGATCCATGGAAGCAGGGATCTACCACACTAGACAGGACCCAAGGTACAGACTGTGCAGAGAGGCCTCAGAGACAGTCCAACACAGTGGCAGGATGTAAGATGCAGGCAGGAACAGCATACACTGAATGGCACAACCAAGTAGCTGACATTGTGTACAGCAACATCTGCACAGTGTATGGGCTAGACCCTCCCAAGACCAGATGGGAGATCCCACAGAAGGTCATGGAGAATAACAGGGTTAAGATTCTGTGGGACTTCCAGATCCAGACAGACAGGCAGGTACTGGCCAATCAACCAGACATCATGGTAATAGACAAGGACCAGAAGACAGCGGTGGTGATAGATGTAGCAGTGCCAAGTGACAGCAACATCAGGAAAGAGGAGTATGAGAAGCTGGAGAAGTACCAGGGCCTGAAAGAGGAACTAGAGCGGATGTGGAAAGTAAAGACCAAAGTGGTCCCAGTGGTGGTAGGAGCACTCGGGGCTGTGACTCCTAAGCTGGGAGAGTGGCTCCAACAGATCCCAGGAACAAAATCAGAGCTCTCTGTCCAGAAGAGTGCAGTGCTAGGAACAGCTAAGATACTGCGCAGAAGCCTCAAACTCCCAGGCCTCTGGTAGAGGACCCGAGGTTGAGGATGACGCATACCACCCATAGGGGGTGAGAGGAATTTATATATATATATATGTATATATATAAATTTCAGGATTATCATCTGTGTGTCACTCTGAAGTCCAGAATTTCCACAGAGTCAGTGAAGCAACAGCTACAAGCACAACTGAGAGGTCTTTTTCTTCACAATATCACCAGATTCAATCACCACTGGGTTCAGTGTGTTCACAGTCCAAGTTTTCAGGGCATCTAAATTGTAATTAGATGCCCATTGTTGGCCATTGCCAGTGGACTCTGGCTTATGATGCTTGGATTAAGGGTCTGTTTAATTGCAGTGTTGAATTTTGGGCTGTGGCCCAAGTTCTGGGACATCCCATCCTGCAGATCCTACAGTTCAGGCTCCAGCCCAACCCTGAAAATCTACACTTCAATTAAATGCACTTTAACTCGAGTTTCAGGAACCTGAGTCAGGCTGGCACAGGGCAGTCATGGGTATCCAATAGCTGCTTAAACACATCTTCTGCCATTTTGACTTTACACATTACACAAGTGTGGTGTATAACTACTGCAAGACCATGACCACAGTTTTTTTTAAAACCATTCACACAACACACACTTTAATCCTGAACACATATCCCACAGTCACCCTGCACCACCACCACACACTTTTGCACCATCACTCATACTCACTATAAAATCATATATTCTAGCAGCAAATCCATGGATCATCGTAGTATCTATTAATAGTTATCACAGCTGTGTCAAACTCATTCAATGGAGGGCAGGACACCTGCTGCAGGCTACGTGTCCTCATAGGTTCCCCAGCCCTTTCTCCTGACACGTTCAGAGCATCTTGGGGTCCCATTCCCCTTCCCCAACACTGCAGGCTCTCCCACACCTTTTTTCCCTGCCCTGTGGACTTCCCTTCACCACATTGGCTCCCTAATCCTCCCCCTTTCCCCTGCTGTGCAGCTCCCTAACCACCCCCTCCTTCCCTTTCTACTTCCCCTACGACGTGGTGGCAGGCAATGAGTCTCAATCACAGCCACAGGCAGGCTGGATTCCAACGTTCCCCTCCCCTGGTGTCCCTATCCACTCACTGTCAGTCATTCAGCATGCCAGCCTTTGGTTGGACTCGGTCCTGGCTGGCCTTTGGTTGGCTCATTCCCACATGGGTCCCAGCCACTTTTCCTTTTCTTATTTGTGATTCACGCAATGTTCTGTCAATCAAATTAGCTTGCTCATTGACTGACACCAAACGGGGGGGGGGGCAGTGCAGTGGCTCTCCTGGAGCCTGGCTTAGCCTGCTACGACAGACTGATTTGTTTGCAGACCATGGCAGAGCTGAGCCAGGATTGGCTGGAGCACTTCCTTTGTTTCCTTGTGCTGTGACTCGGATCACGTGATGAAGTGAGAAGCATCCCTAGCCCTGCTCTGCCTGTGGCAGCCTGTCTTTGCACTGTTCCTGCAGCAACCTATAGCCTGCATCTCCACAAGCCACTTCAGTATCCTTGGTGCACCAGATCTGGCCCAGGGTCAGTAAGTTTATCATCCATTATGGGAAAATGAGACCCAGTAAAATAAAAATCATGCTTAAGTTTGACAGTGTTTTCAATTAGCCAACCTACACTATCTTGAGTGAATTACCTGCCACTAGACATGAGGTTGACTTGCAAAAACAGGCACCTATAACTGACGTTGCTATAACATAGGCACCAGAGGGCTACACAATTTTGCCATTTGTTTCAATCAGACCAAGATTTCACTCCAACAGTCTAATTTTTCAACTTAGGTGTCCAATTTTGCAGTATGGTATACAAATTTATCTATGAAGGCCCAAGTGGCTCAGGTAGATCAATACAACATATTTAGTTTGCACTAAGTTATTTAACAGTGACATAGAAACAAGTTTGAAAAGGAGATGGGCAAGAAGGGAATGGTGATTAGGAGACTGACAAAAGCCAAATACAATGAACAGCCAGAGCAGGTTTGAACAACCTGCAGCCGAGGGGACAGAATGTGGCCTGCCAAGGGCTTTCATCCGGCCCGCAGAGTGCTGCCACAAGAGCCTGGGAGCTGGGGCTGGCCAGTGCCCTTCTCAATTTCCTGCCCTGCACACAGCTACAGGGAGGCATTGCCTGGCCGGGGAGCTGTTTAGGGATTGAATGCAGCCTGCTTGTTTGGGTGGGAGAGAAAGAACTGAGTCAGCCAGCAGCAGTGGCAGCGGCAGCAAGCTCTGTGAGGAATGGGGGGGAGAGATGAGCTAGTTGGCAGTAGCAATGTGGTTGGTTGGGTGGGATAAAGAGAGCTGAGCCTAGAGCAAAGCTGCAGTCTGCTAGAGGGAAAGTGAGGTGAGGAAGGAAAGCTAGCCAGCAAGATGCTATGTGATGCGGGGTGGGTGTGAAAGAGCTGAGCTAGCATTGTGCTCAGTCTGGTGTTGGAGGGAGCAGAACTAAGTCTGAGGGCAAGTGAAATCCAGAGGAAGGGAGAGCAGCGCTGAGTGGAGGGTGAGGAAAACACAGGGGGACAAACAGTACAAACTGTGGGAGTTCTGGGAGGGTGAAGGGGCAAGGGAGTAGCATGGCTGTCAGGAAGTATCTGAGGCCTGCTCTGCTCCCCCATCTCACCCTTTTCTTCCCCTCCCCTCCCCTCCTCCACCATTCTCTCCTGTCACCTCGGAGTCTTATCCAGAGCTATCAAAACATGCCTGTCGATTCATTGGGCTGGTTGGCAGCACATATTGCTGCAAACAGCTTTTTTCAAGAATGAAAAACATCAAAATAGAATCTAGATCCCTCCTGACAGATGGACATCTATCTGAAATACTTGATATTGCTACGTCAAGTGTGCAGGCAAACATTGACAATTTGTGCAAAGAAAAGCATTGCCAAATATCACACTAATTGTTATGTTATTAAATTTTATTAATAAAGATTGATTTGTATGTCTTATCAAAAATAGTCTCACTGGCCCCCCAGCTGAGAAAAGAATTGCATGTGACCCCTCACCCACAAAGGCTGGACACCCCTGAGCTAGAGTATGACAAGCACATAACTTCTTATAAAATTATAGCTTTAACTGTGAACATTTTTACAAAGTTATTAATTATAAAAAAACAATACTATAAATCACTTGCAATATATATTACTAGACAGGAACAGAAAAAGGTTTCTTTTTCAATAACTTTCATGAATATACTTAATCACGGCCTATGACTAATATTTCTTTTAAACAGCAGACAACAGCAATAAAGACCAAGCCCTAAAATAAACTTTCAGGAAAGGAACACTTCTCTTTATAATAATGGTGGGAAGACAAGAGGAAGAAATTTTACAGGACACAACCTTTCCTATGTGTTCTTCCACAAACCCCCAAGAGAAATTAATTTATGTGAGCATATCATAAAATCTCTATGTACCCTAATGTGACATTAAGGTGGCAATAAAATAACTACACAGACAAACCTCAAGGACTTGTATTCAACAGGAACAGCCAGAACTGTCAAATACTAATAAGGACTCCTGGCACTTAAGACTAACATTTATTTATGCATGAGCTTTTGTGGGAGAAAAATCAGACAAAGTGGATTTCCTCCTACAAAAGCTCAGGCAATAAATAAATTTGTTAGTCTAAGTGACACACTGTTTGGTATACTGAACTAGATTAACACCCCTTTGCCCCTTTGGAACTTGTCAACTACTACTAAATAGAGTGATAGTGTGAGGGTTAGTTCACTGATATTTGTAATGGTGGGTAAAAATCTTCAAATGGAAAACACTACAGAAGTGGAAAGGCATTATTATTGTTATTGAAAAATTCTTTGAACTTTGATATCGAAAATGCACAGCTGTGATAATACAACCATCTTGATGAAAGTAGCTAAAATATAGGTTAAGAAGAATGGTTATTTTCAGCCATTTACAGGAAAATGAATTAAAAGTCACAAGGTTCAGTAATACCTAAAGATAATTTCTTTAATATTGCAGTAATTGATAGCAATTAATTGAAAACAGAATAAATGAGGAAAACTTAGCACACTACATACTGTCAGTTTATGGCCTCACATAGCAAGGAAAACCTATCCTGCCTACACTAAATACTAAGTTAATTAATAATTCATATTTAGAAGAAAGGTAGGTGGGTTTTATTTTTTCTCGATTTCTATTTACCAAGAAGCACAGAGTTTTCCATGGCAGTACATGAAGTCCCAGTATTTCAACAATTGCACAGAAAGTTGCACATCTAGATGCTACTATTCCTAAATATTTTTTAACTATGAATAAGTAACAAATTAAAAAAAAACAAAAACAACAAACAAACAAACAAAAAAAACCCTATCCTTATTCAACTATTCTTCTCATTTTCAATTGCTACTAAAACTGCAAAATATTTTTTGTTTTCTGCACAGTTAATTGCATAGGTATCAGGGCCAGCTCAAGGGGTTGTGCTGCCCAAAGCCAAATTTTGCTTTGGTGCCCCCCCCCCATCTCATTCATGCAAACTGAAAAAGATTTTCCAAATTGTATTTACAACCTAAAATTCAGATAGCAAGATCAATTCATTCCTTTAATCTAAATACAAAATAAAAAGTAATATTGATGAATTTTAATTTAATAAACATTTGTCATGTACATACTTAGTAAAATTTCAGCTTCAAAGAGTAACTTCTCATGGGTTTAACAACTGCAGATTGTTGTATCATTTCCTCTGGACCAAAGTCTTTGATGAAGGTGTGACCTGGGCCTCCTGGGATAACTCTCTTAATGTGCCAAAAGCTACAGAACCAGGGGCCAAAGCCCCAAGCCACTGATGAGTGGTACTTAAACCAGTCTCCCAGTCAGTAACAAAACATGTTTCTGATTCCCCACTCTAGTCATAACCAAGTGTAACAAAACAAACAGCTCCCTTTATTGCACATCAGCTCCTATGGTCCCCTCTAGCCACTGGGTCTCTTAAAGAAATAAGTTCTCCTGACCCCAAAGGGCCAGCCACATCACCCAGAACAATATAGGTTTGGATCTTACCCAAATTGCCACACTGCCAGCCAATCTTTTAGTAACTATAACTAAAGGTTTAATGTAAAAGGAAAATAAACAAAATATGAGAGATGTTAAAGGGTCAAAGTGAATCACATACATACAAATGATTTAGAGTCTAAAGAGAGCAAGTCCTTGAAGAATGTGTAGTTTGCAGGTTAGTCCAATTCCTCTGGTATGCACCCAGCACCTGGTTGGGTCTCAGTCCTTTGTTCAGTCCCAGAATAATAGTTACAGAGGTGGGTGTTGGTTGCAGACAGACTGAAGGCTAAAGACAAGATGGAGATGGGCTCCAGGCTTTTATCACCTTCCATTCCTCCCCATGCTCTCAGGATCCTTGCCAAATCAAAATGGAATTGTGTCACATGGTCAGCTTAGGTGACTGGCCAAACAGGTTGCCTCCTAGGCCCACTTCAGCTGGGAGTTCCCTTGACTGGCCATCAGGAGGACATTGTGTTTGCAGACACCCAGTCTGGGAATGCCTTAAAATCAAATCATTTGGAACACACATAAAACCAAACAGATTTCTAATTCTTAATACAGGCACAATACCTACATATAAACCATATAATCATGCTTAGCAGATTACAACCTTTCTACTGATACCAAACATGGTATACCACATATGGATTACTGCAAATATGAAATATTACTAGGAAAAATAATCAAATGTTCCCCTAGACCTAGACAGTGTCACAGGGAGTTGTTCCCAATCTCTATAGACTGTGGCTCCTGGTGTGTAACTGGGCCTGGGATGCTTGCTGGGGGACCAACCCCTGAGTAGCCAGAGGACACATACCCACTGCTTGGGACTGATTACACACAAGAACCTGGAGTGATTGGTCACTTGGCAAAGCAGGGCAAATCAGGATTCAGGAGTGGGAATCATGGTGCAGGGTGGGGAACAGTGGCACACTGGACCAGATCTGGGAAGTGGCCTGTCATAGCAGCATTCATGGCAGAATCACAATATAAAGAAGTTATGAGTGACCACAAGGAAATAAAAGGTAAAACACTTCCTCTCCCTACTTTCTGGGCAGAGGCAATCCCGTTGTTTCTTCTGATAGACCTCAGTTAACACCTTTTTGTTGCTTCCATCCAGGTACTCCCTTGTTGCTGGGAGATAAAGCTAAATTTTCCTCCTATGCTCCTAAGCCATACTAAACATGCTATGAAACAGCCTTCACATCCCCAGAGAGGGCTGCTTCCATGAAAGGGAGAAACAAATTCTGGGCCATTGAGGCTGATGACATGTAATAATTATGTGATTTTTTTTCTGCCGTCTATACTAGCTCTTGGGGAGAATTAAATTCAGAAGAGATGAAAGAGATGCAGCATGAGACATGGGTGTAAGAGTTTAAAAAGTGATTAAAATTAAAATAGGTTTGCTAAAATACTGGGAATAGACTGTCCTGCCCTGGGCTTCTAGGGAGTGGTCAGAATGGGATGTTGTGTCCCCACCCCCACCTCCACGGTCCCCATCAATTTTATAAGGTAGCATGGTCTAGTGGCTAGATCCCTATACTGAGACCCAGGGGACTTAGGTTCTCTTCCAAGCTACAAATGAAGGGGCACAGACACAGTGGAACACGAAATAGAAACTCTACCTGCCTGTGGCCCAGCCCCCAGCTCTCCAGGGACCCAATCCCTTCCTAAACTAACCCATCCACTGACTCCCAGCCAAGTCACCGACTCCCCCCCAACCTGCTTACCAGTCAGATGCCATCTCCCCTCAACCAAGGATTCCCTTAGCACACCCTATACTTCCCTACACACCTCTGAACTTCCCAACCCTCCCCAGTTGTCAACTAGTAACAGTTATACCACTTTAGTGAACACCCCAACACTCCCCCATACCTCCCTTAAATTTCCCAACACCCCCTGAGTTGTCAGCAAATAACAGTGTTACATCAATTTGGTGAGTGAGCACCCCAACACCCCCTGAATTTCCCAACCCTCCCCAATTGTCAGCTAGTAACAGTGTTATACCAATTTGGTGAGTACCCCAACATCTCCCACACCCCCTGAATTTTTTCCCCCCACATCCCCCTGAATTTCCCAAGATTAGTTTGAACTAACCTTGAACTCATTAGTTTGGACTAACAAGTTTGAACTAAGTTTTTGTAGAGTAGACATATCCATAGGGAGCAAAGCTGGGATGCAGTTTTTTGGCCAAAGTTTTTGAAGACACCAAAACTTTAATTTGTGTTGGTTTCTAGTCATTTGCATTTTTTAAAGGTTTAAAAAAGTTAAAATATTTGTTTGACATTGCAAAACAGAAAAAATAAAAAGATGATTTTGGCAAGTTTTTCCTCTAAAATTTTTTCAGGCTTAAAAATTCAAAACATCTATGCACAAAATCAAAATATTTAATTTCAAGTCAGTGAAATATTGTTATACCCCAAAATAATTTTGACTTTTTAATTCAAACAGTTTTGGGAGGCAGAGAGGAACAGCTCTAGATTTTCAGAATTGCTACCAAATTGGAAAACCTGACATTTATTCATTTCCAAATAGAAAATTTTCCTTTGACATCAATATTAAGTTCAGGAGCACATTTCAAGCATGGTTACAGCTAAATAAATTACTGACAAGTCTTGATACCATTTCTTATTATGATTGTATTGATCACTATATCCATGAAGAATCAGTTTAAAGTCAATGAGTCTCTAGGGTACATCTTTATGGGGATCCAATAAAACTTGGCACTGTGTTGGAGCCCAATTTGTGGGGCTAAAAATTGTAGTATAGAAACTTAGACTTGGGCCAGAGCTCAAACTCAGAGAACCTGCAAGTGGGAGGCTTTCACAATGCAAGCTCTAGCTGAACCCCAAAGCCACTCACAAAACAATTTATAGCCCTACATCCTGAACCATGTAAGCTCAAGTCAGATAATTTAGGCCAACTATAGCCATACCACAGGTTTTTATTGCAGTGCAGATGTACCCTATTGTGTTCCAGGACATATGCTACTAGATCCTTGTACAGAATTAATGCCATGAAGTCTAATCCAAACTCCACTCAAGTCAATGAGCTTTGGATCAGGCCCATTACTTGGTTATCTAGGGTAAGCTGGACCAAACACTAGACTTGTTGCTTCAAGCACATATGCTTCACTTTACATGCTTACAGTAGTTCAAGTGGCTTCACTGAGACTAATTACAGTCTGGAAAGTTAAGAACATCTAACTCTTTGAAGGATCTCAACTTAACTTCAAATCATGTTTAAAAACAGTGTTGTAAAAACATGTTATTGGTTCACTTTAGACAGGTCATTAGAATAGATGCTGATAGATAAAATAGCTTAAACAAGTTACTTTGGCAAGACAAAATGCATTCATACTTTTATGATGCCCACATCCTAGTCAATATTCTTTAAAACTTTTGTAATGTGGAGTTCAAGCCAATGATTTTCATTGGATACATTTCTTCTGATCTGCAGTGAATTAAAGCTGTAAGCTGTGGCTGCATAGTTATTTTATATAGATATAGTACTTTCTGACACAAGCTTTCTATTCTGAAAGTGAATGACAAAGAGACTGAGGGTGGTGAGTCCCTACCCTGTAGTATAAAAGACAAGATCTTAGAGACCCCCCCCCAACTTATGAGAGAATTTTCAGAATTCTGATTGATTTGACATCAATGATAATTTGATGCCTTCTCTCAAATTAAGTTCTCAAGCCCAAAATGTCAGTTTGTATCCTTCTCTTTTCCTCCAGGACCATTAAGGCTGCAAATATTTTCAGCATATGAGTAAGTAAGTGTAACTGGACCCCAAAGGGTTATTACAATACACATCAAAATATGGTGTACTAAAATTAAACATTAAAAACACAGAAAAAGGCCACCCAGGGTTTTGAAGACAAATATGAGGCAGACACATGAATACAAAGACATTGCTGCAGTCATTATCACACTAAAAATATACTTATTTTATCATGAGAAACCTTTTGTATGACGATAAAAGCAAGGGAATTATGTTGGCACAAAGAAAATTGTAAGAGTGATGGAAAGAAAGAGGTTCAGTGGGAGGCCAGGTTTGGAAATGCTCGAAGTATTCACATAGGCAAGTTGATTGGGGAATTCAGACAAGAAGTTTAGTGGTTAGGGCACTAATCTACAACTCAAGAGATTCATACTCAGTTCTTTGCTATGCCACAGAATGACTGTGAACAACTCGGAGTTCACCTTCACTGCAGTGAGGAAATGTAATTTCCCTCTCAGGTAGAAGTACATCTTAACTTTGTTCTGAACCTTTTGCAGGTTGCGACACGCTTGGTGGCATATCATGACCCTACAGGATACACCAGCTTGCCCCTCTCCCCCTCAGGGCAGACATCTCCCCAGCTCTCTGTGACACAGTTACTATCATGCGGTGACACAGTAATTTGTCTTGACAAAGTGGTTGAGAACCACTGAGCTAGAGAGCTATAAGTAGCCGTATGGATGCAACCACCTGAGTACATACTTATAAACTCATCCAAGATCCTACTTGAGTGACTATCTTGAGCCACCACAGTCACGTGATTGTTAGTATGCCAAGTTAAGGAGAGCTACTGGGTGTACGCTAACAGATATTAGAATTACCCCTCCCAGCTGCAGTGTGGAGACACTCTAAAGATATGTCTACATCTTTTCTTCCATACATATAGATAGCAAAACTAGCCCACTTCAAAGTGGTCTTGTGAGATTACATGGCTGTTACATGTGTACACCACCTAAACAAACTGATGCCCATTCTGCTAGGAACAAAAGATGAATTGGCTGAAGCTGGTGGCTTCAGCAGAAAAACAGCATTAACTTTTGATAGGTACCTTTCCATAACAACAATCTGGACCATATGACAAGCCTTTTATGTAGGTAGGGAGGAAAGAAGAGAAGGCCTAAGGCTCCTCCATACTCTTCATGCTGTAAGCAAGGGATTGTCGGAACTTCAGATTGCCCCCTTGATGAGCTTTAGTGACAAACACTGATCTCAGAGAAATAGGAAGGGTGATGAGGCATGTTTTGCCACTAGCACTGGACTGCAAAGCAGCACTAGCATGGAGAAAGAAGAATTTGCTTCATCCCAACACGTGAACTTTAAGAAAAAGCAGTCTGCCTCTCTCAGGATATAGAGCCAGCAACACAGGCACATGACTGCAAGGCATGACAGAGTCCTTTATATTGAAGATTAGAAGTGAGAAGGAAATGGTATTTTGGCTGAAACAGACAATCAACAAAGCCCTAAGGGGACAAAGTTATTCATATGCACTCAAGCTTTATGTTCAGGTACCACAGTGATGAAAACATAAAAGAACCTAGAAATACTTGAGTCATACCTAGTATGAGCAAAGAAAAGCATGTAAGAAAGCACTTTAAAGTAAGCTATCTAGAATAGAAGTTTAAAAGGCAATGTAATTAAAAATGGTGTAGCCGTGTTAGTCTAGTTCAGCAAAACAAATAAGGAGTCTTGCAGCACTTTTAAAGAGTAACAGATTTATCGCATGAAGCTTTTGTGGGCGGAATCCCACTTCATCAGATGCTAAAAATGGTACACCACAGTTTTTGACCCATATTTCTGCTTTTATGTATGTGCTGATTTGGGAAGTTAGTAAATGATACCGCTTGGTCCATAATTAAAGAATAATAATGATAGGACTGTTCAAATGGAATCTTTGATGTTGTTGCTTTGGATTTAAGGCATTCAAGTATATTTCTATACCTACTAAGAAATCTGCAAGTTAAACTCGATGTAAGCAAATTTTATTTTAAATTTTATTGCATGATACTAGTCTAGAATGTTTAACTTTTGTACTGCTGTGAAAGTGTAAATCATTTTTCATTATACAATGTTAGCTACTGATATATATTCACTTGTTATAGTTCTTTAAATTAACAATGTGATCATGCTTTTAATCAGTTTAACTATAACTAAATATACATTTGCAATTTATTTTACCCCTAATAATTCTATTAGTGGAATCTACTCCCCCCCCCAAAAAAACCCAACAACATCTGATAAAAAAAATAAAACCCACCAACACCCATGGATCTTTATATACTTCCCTAAAGTATGTATATGAATTTGTGTTAAGAAATTAATCCACATTTGATTACCATACACGTGAAAATTTAGAGTTCTGATTATTTTTTTCCCTCCAGTCATATTTTGTTCAGAGAACTATATTTAGAGATTAACATGAGGTGATATGACCACAATACCTACAGTTTCCTTCAGATTACCTGGGTCCCACTTCTGGACTACTATTCAGCAGACAAATATGTTACTCCTCCATCTCGTCAGTCACTAATGCCTTGGCATAGGAGGAATTTGGATAAATGTACTGATCCATTTCAAAAAAGAATGATGAGACAAGAATAGGATCTTTTGGGGGCAGAGTATAGGGGAGATTAGAAACAGAAGAGAAGAATGAAAAGATGTAGAAAAGCAACTGTACAGTAGGGGGGAAAAAGTTAAGGAAGAAAACACAAGTCAAGCATTTATATACCAGAGATCGACAAGAAACAGAGAAAAGATACACTAATGGAGAGAGGAAAGGCCAGAGCAGAGAAGATAAATAGGGTCCAGGGAGAAAAGAGCAGCTCACCCATCATGAGCTTCATATGAAACAATGTGCACATTTCATAAAACTATTTGTAGTGAACAATTTAGTGAGAAAGAAATTAGCTGTCCTGTTTCTAAATTGTCCATGAACTCTTTAAAATATATATATATACACAGGTAGTCCTCACTTAGTGACCGGGTTCCGTTCCTGAAACCCGGTTGATAAACGAATTGGTCACTAAACGAGGAGCAGCCCTTACCGGTATTTCAGGCATAATGTACTTTACTGGTAGTGGGTTTTTCAACCATCGGTAGATAGTTTTAATGTCACCTTTGCATCATTTATAACATTTTTCATATATATTTTAAATGTTTTAAGCTCTAATGTACTGAACTTAGTTTGCATAGTGTACTGTAAATATAGGTAATCTGAGAGAGTTGATGCGAGTTCTCGTACATCGCCATAATACCAACTCATCAGAGAGCCGGTCATAACTCTGAGGGGTCACTAAACGAGTAGGTCACTAAGTGAGGACTAGCTGTATATATTATTTAGAGTGCATGGATCTGTTTCAGGTAATTCTGAAGCATGTGCCTAGCTTTAAATATGAGATTATTTATGGAGCATAGGCAGGTTCTCAATGAGCCCCACATTTAATGACTCACAGGGGGAGGGTTCAGGAGCAGACTTTATTTGTATAAGAACACCGACACTGCCTAGCAGATAGACCTGTTTTGCCAGTGATCAATTTTAGGTTACAATATACTTTAGTGTAGGGGTAACAAAATGTTATTGTTATGGTGTGACTTAAGGGTAGCAGGATAGTACTTAGCACTCTTATGGTCACATGATTTTGAATGCATTTGTAGTGTTTCCCTAACTTAATATACTCACCTTTCATAAGCTGCTTCTGTTTTTCTGTTGACTGGGTATCAACTGCCAATCTTTTCTCTCTCTCTCTCTCTCTCTTTTTTCTGTTTATGGGAAAAGGCAGATGTTAACCTTGTCAGGTAGGTCATCAGTGGTCTAGTCCTCTGACCCAGCCAAACAGTCATTATGCACAAATACTTTGAGGTAAAAAGTCCAAGGAAGCCTGTTCCCTGCCTTTGTCAATTTATTTAGCCCTGACAGGTTCCATAACGGGAAAAGAAGGCTGCTAAAGTTCACCTGGGATTAATTAGTTTGCAGTGTAACAGGGAGCCAGTTAAAGAGCCTGGGAACCCCCTGTTAATGAAAACAAGTTGAAAGATTTCAGAAGAAAGAGCTACCAGAAAGAAGGGATCCTTCTCACAAAGTAGTGAAAAGCTGCACAAGATTCTAACACTTCAGAGAATGAAAAGCAGGATAACAGTCTGGGGAAGGCTGCACAGGGTAAGAACCTGAGACAAACTGGTTCTGGCTGTTACAAACAAGGGCCCTGAGCTGGAACCCAGTGATGTGTACATGCATGGGTTCCCCTACCTACTCCAGAGACTGCCTTTGGAGAAGAAAGATCAAGACCCAGTGCTGACAAGACCTCACTAAAGCCATGGAACTTCCATTTCCCTATTACCCTGAAGGGGACCCAACCACAGACCTAGATGATAAATTTAACACAAAATGGAGTATGGTGGCATAAAGGAGAGGGACTTAGCTGACGTAATCCCCCATCCTGCCTCAAGAGGCGGGAAGGTAACAGCTAAAGACCCGCATCATACAGATAAACTGGAACCCCAGTGACTCCCAACTGAAGCATCAAATTTAAAAACAAATGAAGAAAGGTGAATCTATTCACAAACCTTTAAAGCAACATGAAACCCCCTGGGGTTATCCAGAAGGAAGTGTCATATATGAGCAAAATGTCAGTTAACTTTGGCAGCTTAAACAAAGATTTCTCATTTAAAATCTACAACCGACAGACCAAACTATGAAACTTCAACTCAAATGTTACTTCCACCTTAACCTATGAATAGCGACCCTTCCCATCCATAAGGCACAGACCAATGTCTAAAGAACATCAAAAGCAAAAGCCTCAGAATACTAGTTAAGTGGAATAAATGTATAACCAATGCTGAGATATAGAGAACATGCTGAAGTCGCTGGCAGTATCTAAGCTAAAAAAAAAAAATTAAAATATCGGACAGGTGTGAACTGGGCAGCTACATTGAATATTGGTGGGATCCTTCCATCTAATGGTACTGAGAGAAACAAAACTAAGAACTGAACAACACAGAGTACAAGTCATAAAGTTAAAAGTGAGAAAGGACCATCAGATAATCTGATCTGATCTTCTGTAGATTGTGGATCATCCACACCAGTTGCATGTAAACCCAAAAACAGAAAATGGGCCTAAGTTTTATAGTTCATTTACAGATTATTCTCTGCCTGTAACACACAATAGAACAGGAGGAACTGAAGTGCAGCAGTGTCCAAGACATTGCAAAGAGAGACAGAGTAATCCAAAAGAAACCAGAATGGCAAAGCTTGTTCATGCTTTAAGTGATGTTTGACTGCATACAAAGGATTCAGATTAAACATTGTTTAAAAATGTTTATTTAATCATAGATGGAACTATTTTTCTCTAGCTGTTTTATGGTTATGGGCCTGCTTGTATATCTCCCTGAATGTTAAGCCTGATGCCCATACATGTCTTAGGAGGGAGTTTCTGTGTCACTCTTAGATAAGAACCTGGCTCCAGCAGCTCACCTAGGCCAGACTCATTAGGATATGTCCAACTGGATACTTAACTCTTTCCTTGGGGAAGCTTGTGCAAATGTAAAATTTCTTTCTTAAAAGAAGGAGGTATATTTAGCAAAGGGCAAAATACTAGAGAATGGTTTTAAGCACAGCCACCTGTATGGATGTTTAGATTCATCTATTCTTATACTTCACTATAAATTAGAGTTTTCCTTATGTTTTATGATCAGAACAGACTTACTGTATATTGTTTTCGAAAACTGAGGGGTTTGTGGGATCCAACTTGATCTCTGTTTTCTTTTTAGGGTATATCTAGATGGTTCTCTCTCTAAAACTCTTTCCCCAAAACCCTAAGCTTCCTCTGTGAGCCTGAACCCACCCACCATATTTGCTCTTTATCCTTTGTTACATGGTGTAAGTGTGAAAATCTTCCATTTGCCTGAGACTTTCTTTCAGTCATCCAACCCAAGAATGTTTCCTGTGGTAGGTGCTCCATTATTTTACAGTTTGCTTTGTTCAGTCTTTATGGTTTCCCTTCACAGGGTATGGTGATTGTTGGGGAATATGTTGTAGCTGTCATCTTTGACATTTCAATACTCCATCATATTTTGGGATCCTGATCAATATTTACTAGCAAGCTTCATACATTCTTACAGCCAGTGCTTCAAACCCTGAGACAAAGTAGGTGAGATCATTTATTGGCTCAACTTCAGTTGGTGGAAGAGAAGTTTTGAGTTTATAGAGAGCTGCTTTTCAGGTCTGGGAAAGGTACTCAGATAACAGCAAAAGCAGAAGATGGAAATCAAATGTAATCAAATAGTCATGTAGCAAATTGATAAAAGGAAAGTAACAGAAGCAAGGCTGGTTGGCCGTTGGAATGAGGAACTTACTGTGACTATATAATTGCATTCTTTCTTGTCATTAACTTAACACGAAAAAGAGCACCCTGACATCTGCCATTGTCTGTACTGATAACATCATGAGCAAGACGTGCAGGTTCAGGTTATCCCTTAAATAAGTGATTTTGTGGCTATTCTGTGTTTCAGTTCAATTCACATATGAGTTTCCCTTTCAAAGGTGGGATTTAAGACACCTGGGCAAACTCATTGGAGAAAATACTACAGCTGTCAACAAACATGTTCAATGCACACACAGATTAGTGTCCCTTTCTTACCACACATTGCTGCTCTGCAAGAGTCAGCCATACTACATCTCTTCTGTGTGTTTCTTTCAGTGAGCTGAGAAACTAGTACTATCAGCTGCCTTCAGTGGCCCTAAGAGGGGGATTCATCTGGATTAAGGGGTCTTCTCCCTTAATAATCATAGGCTTGATGTCAGAGACACACTGGAGTAGGATCAAAAAGAATCCCTGAAGAATTACAAGAGCTCATTCCTTTCAGTATTAAAATGATAATCTTGAATTTAGAAGCATATGCTAACATTCAGTTCACAACTGAAACATTTAGCTTCACAACATAATCCCACCAGAGAAAAGAGGAACATCAAAAAAAGGGAAGAGAAAGAAACACTTCACAAAAATCTGCTAGAGGTTAGCTATTGCTTGTTATTGTAGATGAATGGTACTCAGCTACTACACAGTGATGGGGAGCAGTGTATGATTTTAATATGGATAGATAGGCATTCAGTGGATGTAAATTTCCCATATTTACTAGGATATGGGTATCAAATTTCTTAAAACAATATTTGTTGATTTGGGGCCAGATTCTCAGTTAGTGTGAGAAGTCTCAACTCCATGCTAGCTAAGGATCTGCCCCTTGCTCTTTTTGGAATGACATTTTCAGTGCACTAGATTTACTGTATTTAATATAAAAATAAAGAGGCAAAAATAAGAATGATTTTAGCAGCAGTAGATGCAGCATGGAGGCAGTAATTCCTACCATTATTGCTGAAAAAATTGTGATTGAGCGCAGAGTCTGGGGCAGATACCTAAACAGTCTCAAGAGAATATTGTGAGCCAATTTAAAACATTTCAGTACTTCTGTTTATTATTATTCTTATCTCCTTGATAGTGCCATTAGCTGAAAAGTTTCAGCCTGTCTACTCAGTGGTACATTTGCAGCTGCTGCTTCTGCAGCTATTGACTTGAGGAAATTACTGTAATGCTAAGTACATTTTAAAAAGATTTACAGACTTTGGAAGCAGATTGATATTTTCATGAAAAATGTGATTGATAAATTTTCTGCCGCGATTGTGAAAAAGTGAGAAGCAAACCAAAATACAAGTATTTTAAGGCAGCCTACCACTTTAGAATGCCACTCTTTTTATGCCTTGCTGCTATAAACAACAACAAGATAACAATAATGTCTACAATCAACATTTTACTTCCATTATGCCAGCTCTGTACAAACACAGGACGAGAAACCTTATGGACAAGATCCATATTTGCCAAAGTTAAATCAGCATACTTTGGCACATTTGTTTTAAATATTGTTTTGCAGCCCCTCAGCCTGGAGCACATTAATGTCTCATGGAATTTGAAAGAAGAAAGAAGTGTGCAAGTTTTTCTAGTACCATAGATCAATGTGTGGTGCAAAAAAGTGGAATGACAAGAGTAGCCTAATACCACATTTACGTTTCCCAAATCCAAGACCATGTTGGAACCAGTGACTACACTAGTACAAGTTAGAGTAACTTGAAGGTCACTCTGCCTTCCTTGAGCCAATAACCATTCTTCCACAGCACTGTTATAGAATGACTCTGACCCAGAGTACCGTATCTATGTATAGCAAACAGGAAAAATGGCAGATGAATACTTACCTCCATGTTTTATTCTGAACAAGTACAAATACAATTGCTTATCTAGTAGCTGGCAAAGAGAGCCTAAAACTGGTGCTCTCATCCAGGTTTTTATTTTGATAAAATGCAAAAAGACAACTACTGTAACCGGAAATACAATTTACCCTTTCAAGGTAAATCTAAGAAATAGTCTAAAGGAAAAAGAAGTGACCCAGTTCTTAAAATTGGAAACCTGAATTAGTGCACTCACTTCAGCAGTTGCAAATCAGTCAGAGACCTAAGGATCATTCAAGTACTCCTAGGTGGAATTAGGCATTTTACTATGAAAACTGAGCCAAGACTTAAAGATCATTTTTCTGATGAGCATGTCTAACTGTGAAATGAAAACATTTGCTAAATGGTAAACAGCACGTTTATTAGAAGTGTTAACTATATAAATCTCTTTCAAGATTATACAATATAGATGGCTGGCAATCTTTTAGTTATTTAGAGGGGTACAGTGGCTTAACTAATACATTACTTTTGAATTCTAACCCTTTTGTATACAGTCAGTGGTGCTGGAAGAGGTGTGGGTTTTGTTTTGTTCTGCAAATGAGGTGCTGAAAACCACTGAACAAATCTGTAAACCCACTAGATGATGGGAGGTGGTACTACAGCACCCCAGCACTCACATATACAGTCTCTAGCCGCCTATGTTCATTTTTCCTTTCTTGCTTCATGACTGACAGTATATTTAGTGCAGTAGGCAATAATTATTTACATTCTCTGACCTTTTTTCCTCTATCCTATCCAATCACCACAAAATAAAGCTGACTTTATTTTTTTCTTCCTGCTGAGCCAGCCTGTGTGTTAGTAATTTGCATAATTTCATTCAATTCCTGGAACATTTTGGAAGTTTCAGAATCACACCCAATGTAATTTAATCACACTTACACTAGTGCAATGCTGACAAAGTCAATTAAACAAAACAGATGGTCTTATTCTCTCTCTATTTTTTAACTTTCATTGCCAAAACAAGGCCAGATATTCAGCTTATGTAAACCAACATTTTACTTCCATGAACTGTGCTCACCTCATGATCAGCAATATCACAAATAGCCTTTCAGGACAAATTCTATATTTGTCAGACAATGCTGCAGAATAACTTGCCAGTGTACATTACTTATTTTGAGATCCTCTGGGAAATTAATAGGGTGACTAATTAACAGAACAAAATGAAAAATTCCATGATTCTAGAAGAAATATTCCAAACACCAAAACAGCATATATACATGTATACCAACCATAAAAGCAATTTTCCAAAGGTTATGAAAAGATCTTCTCTAATGGAAAAGTGTAAAGTCATTAAAAAAAAAAAAAAAAAACAACACCTCAATATAAGTAAAGATTTAGAACTTTATGGGAACTGCATAGTTAAAAGATTTCATGACAGAACTTCATATAGCATCTTAACAGTCATTAAGTGCAACATTTGATCTTTCTTGGTCACAAGCAGAGACACATTTGTATTAAAACAAAAGTGATTTCCATATAAATGTTTTCAGCTTCTTTAACAGTACTTCACATTTAAACAAGTCAAAATACTTGAAAAGCCATAGAAAGAATCTCTAGGATTAGCCAGCACACTTTTTTTTTTTTTTTTTTTTTAACAGCACCTTCATTACTAGCATTAAAATTCTGTGAACTGAATTGTATGGAAAAACAATATAGTATCTTTGAAAGTATCTAAGCTTAGTTTTAAATTGGCACTTCTAAATGCATAGACTTTTCAGTGGGGGGAACTACTTATAAAGACAATTATTTCCATTATCAACTGTATAACATAACCAAGTATAGTAGATCATGGTTCTTTTAAGAGAAGTAGGGTGAGTGTAGGCATTTGGTTTCAACTTATCTGCACAACTACTAGCATCTTTGGCAGTATAGCTTTCAAAGCCAATATCCTACCCCTCTCCCCATCCCAGAAAAGTAATATTGGAAAAATATTCAGTGCTGCCTAATTGCCCTACTATACATGGGAATAAAAGCTACTTTGGAGAACTTGATGGTTAGTTATAGTTTAGGTTCTTACTGACCAACAAACAGTATGGAGTACTCGAGTGCCTTTTAAAACCACATTAATTAGCATCTCCCACATATGGTAGAGTCTCTTTCTAAACCTCCTTGCCAGGGAAGAATTGTATTTGCTATGTAGCTTTAGATAACGGTGTGTGTGTGTAAATACACACTGTGCGCTTATACTGAAAGTAGTAGTACACATTGCACTTGGAAGAGAAAACGGAAGTTGAATGGTCTTTAGTTCCTGTTGCAGTTCATTCACAGCCTCTTACTGCTTCAGGGGCTCTCTCTGTCTCCTACATAGACTAAGCTGTCTACTTACAGTATGAAGTTCAACCTCAGTCCTCTGCCTTTACCATTAGCCACTGTTTGAGAACGAAAACTTTTAACTTTGTTTCTGTGTAAAGCCAGTGGGGAAAGGGGGAGATAGGGTTGAGGTTAGGGGGACTGTTACACTAAAATGAATAGAGGGGTCTTAATTCTGATTTCACAGGGAAATCTCAAAAATGCCACATCTGCTGAATCTTAGCTGCATCATCTCTCTCTATTGCATTTGAAAAAAATGCTACTAAAATCAATGGAATCATGGAAGATATGCACTAAAGAGCTACACACTGATGCCATGTACAAGGCACTAAGTCATCACTGGAAATACTGTGTACAGGTCTAGTCATCCATGTTCAAGAAAGAGGAAGTTAAATTGCAACAGATGCTCAGAAGAGTTTTTAGAACCATCAGGGGGAATGGACAATGTAGCTGACAAGGAGATAGGAGAAGCTTGGCTTGTTTAAGTCTCATAAAATGAAAAGCAAGGAGGCTACATTTCCCTTCTATAAATACATGGGAGGAGGCATAACTACCAGGAATGGAGAAGAGCTATTTAAGCTAGAGAACAACATTGGCAAAAGATTAGTTAGCTATAAATTGACCAAAAACAAGTTCATACTGGAAATTAGAAAGTTTCTGCCCATCAGAAAGGGGAGGCTGAGAAGCAGCCTCCAGTTAGGAACTTTGGGGCCAAACAATTGGTTTTAAGAGAGCTAGAGAAGTTTGTCAGTATGATTATTTGATGTTGCTGCATGTGATTTCAGGAGACAGGTCTCAGCAGCTGTGGAACATGCTTGTGGTTTATGCATCTTCTGTTCCTAAAGCTCATGCTTCAGGATTTCAGCTCACCATCAGTGGGAGTCAAGAAGGGATTTCCTTCCCAGCCACTCCCCCATCAATTCTGGGATGTTCTCTATTTCTTTCCTCAGAAGCATCAGGGATAGCCATACCTGGAGATGGGATGCTGGGAAGGTGGGGGACAGGTCTCTGACGTGACACAAAGCACTCTCTCTCAGGTGCTTAGCTAGCTGGTCCTTGCTTATGTGATCAAGTTTAACTGATCTCCATACATGAGACTGGAATAGATTTTCCACCCACAGCAGACTGGCTCTGATGGGTGGAGGGGAGGAGAAGGGAAGATGGGATTTCCCTTCTTCAGTGTGATGGTGCAGATCATTTTTCAAGATTATTTGGAACCCTATCACAATCACTTCCCTGTCACTGGAAGAGCCTTGAACAGTCGTACACCTTCATCTAGGGTGATGAGGTGTCCTGATTTTATAGGGACAATGCAGATATTAGATTTACAAGAAAAAGTCCTGATTACCCTCTACCTCCTGACATGCTTTTTCACATTAGCTATATGGTCCCTCTAGAAGGAGGATAGTCCAAGGGTTAGGTCACTAGCTAAGGACTTGAGACTCTTGGGTTTAAGTCCCTGCTTTTCTGCATGAAATTGGGAAAGTCACTTAGCTTTCTGGAGCCTCAGTTCTCCCGGGTAAAACAGAGATTAAAGTACTGAGCAAGGGCCTGGAGCATAAATATATTAGCATTACTATTGTAATGAAGAACATAGAAGTACCTGAGCTAGAACTGTCGGAAACCTACATATGGTAGGAACTATTACATGATGGTATTAGAACATGTGTAGGAGAATTTTGCCTGTCAACTTCTAAGCCAGAAAGCACCACTTGATCTAGTCTAACCTTCTGTGCATCACACCCTGCTACCACACAGTACCCTGGATGAACCTGCCCCCCCCAAACCCAAGTAAAACCTAGATGAGAGTACATTTGTGCAACAAGCAGAGCATAGGAAGGATGGAGGCTAAGTTGCCGGAGAAGGAACCTCTTCTACCACCCTCCTCTCCTTAGCCCCCTGCAGAGCAGGTATTTACTTTATTTGAACTACATACAGCAGATTTTGGGAGTGATGATTCACCCTTTATGGTCATTTTCTCATGCACAGGAGACCTAGGCAGTGAAGTGCCCTTTCTTCCAAAAGGTCTCCAGCTACTTACTTGACTATGTTCACCTACCTTTCGACATATTAAGTTAGCTTGCTCAGCAAGCTAATTACTATTTAAAAAAATACAAAGAAAAATAAGGGTTGATGTGATATTACTTAAAGCAGATTTGCAATTATTTAGAAGAGTATTTTTGACACTAAGTCTGCTCAATATCCTTATGACTATTACACAGTGATGTAAATACAACTTAAAGACTGTTCAGATTTCAGTTTCACAGCTTATGCTTCTTGCTTATTGTTTTAATAGTATGGTGATACTGAGAACCATATGTACATGTTTATAAATAGCAACCATTAACTCACTGGCAATACAGACAGTATTACCATAATGTTAAATAGGATCTTTATTAGTTCAGGCTCATTATCTTAACAATTTCAGAAGGAACAAGGATATCCATGTGATCAGATGAGTCTCCTTGTCCCTTAAAACTGAAATATGTTGAAGATTAGTTTCAACAATATAATAATTGGTTCTGGCTACATGTCATGTTGGAAAACTTTAACAGAAGTTATTGAAATACATTATAAAATATTCACCTTTGGGGGAAAGTTACTTTGCATCTGAATTGTGCATTCTAACACACATGCTGTATTTGAAACTAAGGTGTTTTTTTTCCTTTTAGTAAGACTAATCTCAATAATTGAAGTAATTGTTCCAAGCATTCCTAGCAAAATATGATCTTAATCATACTTCATGAAAATCATAGTAGTATTTTTTTTAAATACAATTAGGAGCAAAATTCCAGAAAGTTCATTATCCAGAATGCTATTATTCATTAATGAAATCACTAAGATTATTCTTATTTGTATTATCTGCTTCAGAGATTATTCTTCTAGAAATATGGATACCCCGTTTCTTCCCCTCAAGAAACATAGCATTTAATTTGTTGATGTTATAATGCTTAAGTATTCAGAGTGAATTGTTTTTTTCATAGAACCAATATCATTTGAAAGAACCCTCTTAAGTGTCAATGATTAATGCTTTTTGCATTCTAATTATTCAAATACTTTGCTTTGTAAATTAGACTTTCATGGTGTAAAATAGGGCTTCCTTGAGATTGAAAACAGTTTGAATTTCTACATTATCTGTACTGGCCACCTACTACATCTTCATATTAGTCATATGCCTTGGTTAACAAAGTTCTCTGAGTTTGTAAAGAAGGTTTGGAAAGTTTCAAAAACAGCTTCTGCAATTTGAAATTAACTATTTCTGCATATCATGAACACTGTTCTAGAGTTTACTGCCAAAAGAAAGCTAAGAAAGTAATGCAACATTGAATTTCTGGGATTCTTATTCAACATATATATCTGATTGTTCTTTCTTGTCTATGTTTGAGAACTAGTGCCTCAGATATTAAAATAGTATACATATTTGATATCTGGAATATAGTTTTAAAAAGGATAAAACTGACTTTAAATAATATTTTGCAGTTTTATTCTTCAAGATGCATCTTTTGGTGTTCAAATGCATGCAAATATTGTGCATTCTTATGAGAAAGTTCAGAGAAAACCCTTGCAACAGATTCAAAAAAATATCTTATTTCATTTTGACATTGAAATTTCAGTGCATGCTTAAGGATCAGTTTGAATCAATTTATGTAAGAGGTTTTTCAGCTAGCAAATTGATATTTTAGAAGTATATTTTGGGAATAAATATCTGTGAATGACATAGCTGCTCTGTTAGATTCATGTCACGTATCTCAAAAGATGGACATTCTTCCACAAAGGTGACAAAAGACTTTTTTTCCTTAAAAGAAAATGAACTTGGGGTATAATATGATGGTTGGCCATTCATTATTGACAAGGGAGAACCAATTGACCATCTCATTCTCTTATAGTCTTATATGTTTACCGCAAATAAAAACGTAGCCTGAGTTCTTTCATACTAACATGTAAAGCACATCACTAAGCTATACCAGAACTAACTGTAGTTTAGGACAAATTTCATTTTCAATAATACAGATGCTTAACATTGGAACAAGTGTATCTTATCTTTTATAGTTCTACGAACTATAGTGTTATTTGAGAAACAGTGTGCAATCACAATTCCCAGTGATTTGGACAAGCTGGTGAAATGATCTAAGGTAAAGAGAATGAAATTCAATGAAGACAAGTGCAATGTACTCCACTAAGGAAAGACTAATCCATTGCACGTATACAAAATGGGCAATGACTGCCCAGGAAGCAGTACCGTGGAAAGGGATCTGGGTGTCATAGTGGAACACAAGCTAACTACCAGTCAACGAATAACACTGTTGCAAAAAAAAACAAAAAAAACACAAACAATTCTGAGATGTATTAATGGGAGTATTATAAGTAACGAGAAGCAATTTGTCTATTCTACTCAGCCCTGATTAGACCTCAACTGGAGTATTGTGTTCAGTGCTGGGTGCCTCATTTCAGGAAAGACATGGACAAATTGAAGTCCAGAGAAGAGCAACACAAATAGTTAGAGGTCTGGAACACTTGACTTGCAAGGAAGGATTGAAAGATGGTTTGTTTGGGTTTTTTTTAGCCTGGAAAAGAGGCAACAGAGGGGATGCAACAGTTCTCAAATACCTAAAAGGTTGTTATGAGGAGGAGGGAGACAAATTGTTCATCTTAACAGTTGATGATAGGATAAGCAGCAATGGACTTAACTTACAGCAAGGGAAGTTTAGGATGGACATTATGAAAAAAAAATCTTAACCATCAGGGTGATTAACCACTGGAATCAGTTGCCTAGGCAGGTGGTGGAATCTCCATCATTGGAAGTTTTTAAGTTCAGGTTAGTGTCAGAGATGGTTTAAGAGGGTACCTGGGCCCTGCTATGAGTGCTTAGGACCAGACTTGATGACCTCTCATGGTTCCTTCCAGTTTCTAGAATCATGTTAATAAAGACACCCAGGAGTAGAGTTACATCTGCACACAGACCTTAACGTTGGTATATTCTGACTTTTACATGCTTAATATGAAACAAGAGCCTATGAATATAGAATTAGAAATAAATGAATTTTGTACATATGACTGACTGGCTATTTTCATGCCTGTGTTTGTATAGTCTATGTGGACTTTTCAGTGTTTTCAGTTATCAGCAGTGCATTACACTGTGGCATTTGCATTCAAATAAAATTAAATATCTTTAATATATCTAACAGTCAACATCATGGATCAAAGTACTGCCATCTTTTTTTTTCCTCTTAAGAAGGGAATTTGACTCTTTGCATAAGAAACAAAAAAGCAAATGTATATTATTAAATTATGAGGATCAATCTCTGTATTTCCATGAATCTGGAGTGAATGGAAAGCACATCAGACTTTTTATTATTATTTGATTGACAGCTGCCACACCCTCGATGGTCTTTCTGGCAAAAGCAAAATACAATCTGTAGTATGCCTTACTTCTGAATGCAAATGTGTCAAAAACACAGCTCTAGCTGCAAAACATTACAATACATTCTGGTTCGGTATACACTATTACTGAACTAATGTGACCCAAAATATTTCATAATTAAATAAAAACAGTTTTTACCTTACCTTTCACAGAATTCACTATTCCTCATTGGTATGATTCTTTGTGGCTCATCTGGTGATTTGCTCTGCTTGTCTGATGCTCCTTTCTAAGGGAATTTCAATGTCTGCTGACAGCTCACTCATCATGAATTGGCTCTCTGACTAGGTTGGTTTAGTTTTCCCTGGGTGGTACAGCATTATGCACCAAAGTCTTTCTGTACTAACCATGCCAAACAATTTTAAAATTCTCTGTCCCTCAGTGGTGCTGTTAACGAATTTTTCATTCTTAAAGGACAACAGTGGATCTCAGAAGGTCTCCCCAAACTTTTGAGTTTCTATCACCTCAGGCCAGCCCGGTTTAAAATAATGGAGGTGGATTAAATTTAATAACACAGGTTTATTAAGGAGATATGATGGGGTAGAGGAAGTAAAGGGCATATAACCAAGGATAACATTACTTGATTTGGATCACTGAACAAGATTAAATAAGTTTGAACAAGCATATATACATAAGCAAAGAATCAACTTTTGCCCCAATACCTTTTAACTGGAAAGCCCTTGTAACAGGTAAGTTCCCCTGAACTCCTGAATTTGCACCCTAGATTTACCCAGGAATGCGGGTCCCTTAAGGGAGGCCACTGCCTCACCTCTACGGCCCCGAACCGAACAGACCCAATCCCCCAAATTGAACTCAGGCAGGTATCAAGGGTAAGTACCCCCTCCCTGGTGCAACACTCAATTAGGGCCTCACAGTTGTTCTTCGCCTGATGGCGTAGACTCTGAGAACCTCGGTGGAGGATCCCACGCAGATCTGTCTGGCATGGTCCAGGCTTGGTTCGGCAACTTCTGGGCCTCCTCCTGTCCTGTCCTATGCCAAGAGTCTATTCGCCCCACCAACAGAGTCCTTGGCAGCTAGAGCCTGAATCGCAAGACTCTCAGTCCCTTCTCCGGATCTTCAGGGACTTCCTGAAGCACTCGTCTTCTTCAGAGCCTTCAAGGGATCCCTCACTGCAGTCTGAATCCCTGTTTCAGAAGAACCAGGAATTCAGCCACAATCACAGTCCTAGAGATCACGAGGCTCTCCCTCTTCTCCCCTCAGAGCCGCGATGGAGGCTGGCAGTCAGCCACGAGAGATGCAAGCACCAGCAGAGACAGCGCAGGGAAGCCCCGTCTCCTCAGAGACAGTCCCTTAAAAACAGACCCCCGACCAATCCTCAGGGTCCCTTTCTGCACCTCTGGATTCACCCTCCAATCAGGGCGTGCCCCTTTCGTGCCAAAAGCACGCCCTCATAGGCTTACATGACCACTGCTGCACACAGCACTCTAGGGGCGACCATCTTGTCCTGTCGCCAGGCAGACTCACAGACCTTGGCAAGCTGCCAAGTACTCCAATTAGTTACATTTACAGAAATATTCTAACTTACTCTATTCATAAACAGAGTTACACAAACTCCTTAACTATCACAGGTCATGCCAACTCCTGCTGGGGAGGAACAGTATCAGATAATCCCCACGCATTATAACATATTTCCCATTATATAAAACATATTACAATCCAAGACAAATAAACATACAGTAAAAATCCTCTACAGTGCCATTTCCCAGATGACAAAGAGGAATCCTACTTCAGACTTCTGATGAAGGGGGATTTTCTCCCATGAAAGCACATGCAATAAATAAATTTGTTAGTCTTTAAGTGCCACAGGACTCCTTGCTTGTTTTGCTGAACTAAACTAATACAGGCACCCCTTTGGAACTTAATGCTGGGTGAAAGTTATAAACTGGGGTGAGGAGAAGGCAACTCCTCTCGCTATTATGTGAATCTAGTGCTTAAAAACCTAGAAATAATTTGTCAGATAAAACTAATATTTCATTTAAGCCAAAATTGATGTTCAATATGCTCCATTTTTGGCAAGTTTTCAGATTGGTGTGGTTGGTCCAAAATTTGTTTCCCCTCCCCCTCCCCAAAATACCAAAAGCGGGGGGGGGAGGGAGAGAGCAAAGCACCCCCCCACCAAAAATGTAATTTGCTTAAATCCAGCTTTAAGAGAGCTTTGCTATGTTGGGGCATATTTCTGTTACACAGACCATCTATTAGGCAGCTCTATTAATTGGGAAACACAAAATGGCATGATTTGTAGTCTCACTTCCTTACAGATCCCTTTGTTTTTTCAAGACAAAGAAACATTTTTCAACCTTTTTAAATCCACTTCCAACTTTCTTAGAAACTGTGCAATTTTGAAAAAATATTATTTCAGTGTTATCTATTTACAATTTAATAGTACATTTAGCATTGACTGTTCAGCTGAGGTTAAAGTTGTCTGGCTACAAGAAATGAATGGAAAACAATTCTTACCAAAATCTGCCTATTTTCATTGAACCTACTTATTGGTCTGTTTATTTGCACAACCACAGACCAAAAAGATCCCAGTTAAAAAGTGAAAGATAAATATTGCAATTTCTTTTTTTTTAATGTACCTTTCAAAAGATGACAATTTTTTAATTTAATTTAACTCAGCAAATTATATCCCTATCCCTATAGTTTGCTGGTTAACCTGTTTGGATGGTATAGCTTTAGTCAGATTTATTAACCATAATACATAACACCTCACCCCGGCACATACCCAAAGGCATCATGTTCATAATAAATTATATTAATGTTGTTGGGAATTTATGATAACTAAATATGTTATGCGCTTCCCGCAGTTCCTGTTACCCATATTAAATATCCCATAACATGTTACAATGCTGACATCAGCTTTGCCATTGTAAAACACAAAACTTGTTAGATGAAATACATGAATGTTCTCCGCTGGTACAAGCTTCAGAAGGATTGTCATGGGCAACTGGCTCAGAATGTAATATCCAAAACAGAGATAATGAAAGGTACCAGAAAAATCAAGGTAAAAAGCCTGATCAGTAGGTTTTCATCTTGGGCAGCTTTTCTTGTAAGCAACCATGCTTTATACATGCCTGATTTTGAATGCATATTTTGGACCTCACTTGTGTAAGGTGAACAGAATGTCGAGAACTGCTTTCCAGAAGCATTGATGTTCTTGTCTGTATTGTATTGCTTTGTCTTTAGCCAATTTGGCAAAGCTTGTTTAGTTTGTCTCTTAAACAGTCTGAACAACAAGGTACAAGTGTAGTCAAGCAATTGACTTTATGGTTAGCATCAGATTGATTATGGCTCTTTGTCTTCTCTCTCGGCTATAACTCAGTGTCTCATCAACCTCATATATGGGGGTTCTATTGAACTCCATCGAGCCCACATGCCTTATATTGAAAGCAGGCATTATGAGAATATTAGAGAACTCATATTGACTGAGGAGTGCAGGAACTGAAACATCACATCTTGCTGTAGGTTTATTATACTATACTCCTAATATCCAAGTATCTATTTATCTGACAAAAATGACAATGGACAGTTTTGTCTAAGTAAGAGTTTCATTGTTTCAAAGTCTGTTTAAACAAATACATAGCAGTTGAGAATGCAGCTTGGCATCCTCTTTAATCTAGGTGAATTTAAAAAATGGACAACAATAAGAAGATGCTGTTTCAAGATGCTCAGGAGTTCCAGTTTACGAGATGGAAGAGTTATGCAAATGAATTACAAGAATCTGAATTTGGTGCCCGTAAACACACACTGCATAGCAGAGCACTAACAAGACATTTGGTTTAATGGAGTTATCTCCCTGTAACTCTGGAGCAATAAACTGGTGATCAGTCCCTGTGATTTATCAAGATTTTAACTTAATGGGAGATACGATTTATGAAGGAATGCAGCATTTGACCAGTTTTTTAAATATAAATAAAAGACTATTTTAACAATGTGCCTATCTGTTACTATTGAATAGAATTTCTAATGTCATATTTCCTTCTGTTTATGCATTCTTTGGTACCAAATTTCTTGGATAGCTCTTGTGCATTTGCTCTTTAAAATTAGTCTAATGGTAATCTACCAATAAGATGGCTCATACAAGCAGAGTTCACGTGTGACAGTCACAATATATTTGCAGGAAGTGAATTTCAAATTTGTAATCTTAAAAGATAAGTCATACAACCTATATATCAACATCACATTTATTTTCTATCAGAATCTTTGGCTCTCTAATAATAAAAAGCTCAATGTTATCCAATTAATCTGTTATCAGTCAAAACCTATTTACAGACATTGACAATTTTAGAAAAATAATCAAGAAAAATCATTTATAGAAAATTCACCAAAATATTTGTTAAAGTTGTCTGCCTCTTTTTTTAACTTGGCATATTAATAAAGATATGATAATATAATGCCCAGTGAGCTAATTATTTTATGTTTCCTTGTTAGTACAATATACTTTGTATTTTCATATTGATTTTTTTATAACCATGAGATCATAAATCCTATTAGCCAAAGTAGCCTATCCTGCAATCTGTGTTACTTTATTTTATAGTCATATTCCCCCATGCAAGTCAAAAAGAACTTTCATTCAAATATAATTTGGAGATTGATATGATAGCTGCACTCTTCCTTTGAAAGCAAGTGTTAGAAAAGACTGTCATAAGACATTCAGTCCTGATCTTTGTGCCAAATACAAGTGTTCTTTTAGCTTAGCCATAAACACAGTTTACAGATGTCATTAAAATGGCATAAAGTACAATAATCACTATTTTATTTATGCATGTTTGTCTTTGAATTCGAGAGCCATCTACAAATAGCTTAGACAGACATTAAAATTATAACAAGGAGTTGTGTGGCACTTTATGACTAACAGATTTATTTTTGTTAGTCTTAAAGTGCCACACAACTCCTTGTTGTTGTTTTGTTTTGTTTTTTACTGGACTAGACTAACACAGCTATCCCTTTTGAAATTAAAATTATAGTTGCTCAGGAATTTCCTGATTAAACTTTGTTAGAAGATTCCTATTCTGTCAAAATTGAGAGATCTGTCAAAAAAAACAAACAAACAAACAAACAAACAAACACACACAACCCACAATATGGATTTTCGGGGAAGAAGTATCAAAAATTTTGGAGAGATATTCCATTAAGCAAGCCCTCCCCTCCCCCCACCAAGAAAGTCTGTCATTTTGTGAAAAAGTTATCTGGATTTTCAGCTTTGTCTAGATTTGTTTCAAATTCTGATGGGCTGGAAAATCATTTCCTGCAATACTTTAGTTTATACACATTGAAAACAAAACACTGTATATACCCCCAAATCACACAGTTACTCCTAAAGAAATTTTCAAATCAAAGTGGTTTCCTTTAATAATCAAGCAACTTTTCCATCAGCAGCAGTAGCATTTTCCTTTGGGTATCATAAGAATCTTGTGGCATATAACATTAATACTTGTATACTGTTGCTGAAATTACTTCTAACAGATAATATAAGAAGATCTGCATGATAAATAGGATGGTTTTTATTAGTTTTGGAGGTGTTTTGTTTACAAGATAGCTAAAAAAGAACTCAAATATAACCACAGTTACAGGTTTACGTAATGCACCACAACTTTCCTTGGATAGATTTTTAAGCTTTATAGTTTTGATGCTGAGATTTATTAAACTGATACCGCTTACTAAAGCAAATATTGTTATATTCATTTATAATATTCTTACACACACCATGAGTCTTTTGGTATCACAAACCACCAGTCCTTTGGTTTCACAAACAAGTAGGGCTGTCCCTAGGGGAGTGAGGGGCCAGGGGCCAATTGGCCTGTGGGGAGGTCTCCCTGCCCCATGCTGGGGGGATGGAGTAGAGCAGGTTGCCCCACACTCCCATCCCTCCCTTCAACCAGTAACTCTGCCCCCATGGGCAGAGCGGGTTAGTCCAGGGGCTGGGCTCTGCTGTCTCACCCTGCTTCTGGGTCAGTCCTCCCCACCTCCAGGGTGGAAAAGCTGGCCCAGGGGAGGGGCAAGAGAGCAGAACCAGGCTTCTGGGCTGGCCCATTCTGCTCATGGGCTGGCTATTCCCTACCCTGGGGGCAGGGCAGGCTGGCCCAGGCAGAGGCTGATTCCACCCTCCCACAGCATTTTGCGCCAGGCCATGGGGGACGTGCAGCAGTGCAGACCCCATGCTGCCCTGCTCACAGCAGGACAGTGTGGAGCCCATGGAACCGTGGGGCCAGAGGTGATGCTGCCCCCCCGGGATGGCTCTGCATACAAGCAAGACTAAGATGTAAGAGCTAAGTCCTATTAACAAACTTCAGTTATATTTTGTTATAATGCACACTAGTTTAGTTATGGCACATGTGATCATTTCCTCAATACACAGACATGTGGCACTATTTGGTACTTTAAAGAGATAAAATGAGGAATATAAACTACTTCTACATACTGAGTCAGATATCACTTGACATAAATTGATCTACCTCTTAAATTAATTGAGCTATGCTGAACAATAGCTATTGGTCTGGCCCACTAATTTCAGGGGTGCTACTTTAGGTTAAGACTGCCTTGCAGAAGATTATGTATATAATGATAAACATGTGAGTATTCCTACAAATGAGACGACCCCCATACTTCATGTTAAGGACATGGATAACTTCCTGAAGAACTGGGGCTTTAGTTGGCTTTGGTGTTTGGTTCAAATTATTCTAAACACTTCTTGTTTGCAGTATGAATTAACAGTTGTTATACTTCTGACACTAATTTCAGGGGAAAAACAAAGGAAAAACAGTCATTTCTGTATTTTCAGCATGTGATCCAACTTAAGACATAGTCCAAAATGTATATATTTTAGCCTTCCATTCTCACATACTTTCCTTAGGGTTAGATAGGCAGCATTTTTAACAATGAGTGAAGACTGCCATCTTCTGACTCCGACAGTAAAGCTGTACAGTTGAATGTACAGTTAGCCAGTCATTCTCATATTTGTTAGCATTATCAGCTGGAAGATTCTTGGGCTATGCCTTCACTGTGCTTTGCTGTTCTGGAGCCCAGTTAGGGGTTCATACCCAATGTGCTACTGCAACCCTGAGAGAAAACCTTCCACAGTCAAATGTCATTTGTATTCCCCTATTCTCCCTCAGAGTATATGGGTACTAATCTACCTTTTCACCTAGCATTATTCCAAAGTACATACAAATATATATTGCAGTAATTATGCCACAGCTAGTGACTTGGCTAAAAATAAAGCTTCCCTTTGTTTGTTCAAAGGGTTTTCCTTTTTGCCTAAGACCAAATGATTACAAGGTGGTTGCAGATGGAAATTAAAAAACTTTCTTCCTGGTAATCCAGAGGGACTGAAGCACCTGAACATTACTGATGCCTTTGAAAATCTGCCCCTAAAGCTTTCAGACCCTTCAAGTTTGACATTCAAAGTAAATAGTTATTTGATCAAAGCCTAAAGCTGGTCATTGAAATAAGCCCCGAGTGGAATACACATATTGCAAAGGGCTTCAGCCAATCATGTGTGTTTTAGCCAAATTGCCACAATTTTCTCTTAACTAAATAGTTTAACAAAAGATAGCAGTTCTGGTCAGCTGTTGCCTCCCCGACTTTCACTGCTACTAGAACAAACTAACTGCCTACACTCCTTTTTCATATTCACGTCCTGGGCATACTGACTACTCAAAACATAATCAGACCACTTAAACCCAAGACCTTGGTGAACATGTGCACAATGGGACACAACTCACAGTTAGAGCTTGGACAATCCCACAGATGCAGCCACTATTGGTGTGGAAAGTAGATTGATACTTAATCTACAGCAAAAAACATTTACTCCATCTTGCTGATTGCGAGATGTTTTGAGACCCACCCATTACTACCTCGGTGAGTTTAATCTCACCAAGCATGATTTAACTCTGTCAAAATTACCTTATGTTCAACTCCCTTAGAACCCCACATCAATTGTTCTGCAACATCGCTACTCACATATCATATTTTCAGTACAACTCATGCAGTTAGTTCACTCTTCAAACCCTCTCCCACCCACATACATCTGTGATTACTTAATATATGACATCAATCACAACCTACAGAACAGAAACAATTGAACTCAGCAATATCCCATGTAGCCATTAGCCTCCACAAGGAAAAAAAAAAGAAAAGGAGAGGTATTTGTTGTGATTCAAGTGCAGAAAGAAGCCTGTGTTTCTCTGTCTGTCAGATGGGAGCTGCTCTTCACCTCAATCAGACAACCTCTGGTGACCTTTAGAAATGCCAGTAGCAGTTTCCCTGACTAGGGAGAGTCAGCAGTGGTTTAGAGGAAGCTTGCTGTCCTAGTCTTACTTTGTAGTTCAATGTTGTCAGCTTTTACATATTAGAAAGAAGCTATCATCTAATTACTATAAGTAACATACAACTTATGCTTTAGGGATCTACTTATAGTACATGCTTATCCAAGCTTTAGTTACCAGTATCAATATAAGACAACAAAAGGATAAATATCCCTCATACAGAGAGTGTTCTACCACTCAACCTACTTCACAGCACAACCCACATAATAGCATCATGGGCAAGGGGCCCATAAAATAATCCATCATAGAAGATCACCCCAAAAGTTGACACCTCTAATCCTTTAGTAGAGTCCTTCAGGAAAACCCCAAAGAGAAGGGATGAATGTTGATGGTTGAGACATCTGGCTCAGCCACACTATGAAGACCAACCAAGGAATGCCAACAGAAGAGAACCTTTCAGCAGCACCTTCCTTTTTAAAATAGAATATTGGCATCTTTTTCATCTTTCCTGATAACAGCCGTGGGACTGCTTAAGGAGAGGAGCAGTGTTTACTGACAGGAGCAAATGAAGTTTGGGTAACATCAGCTCTCAAAGTCAATTTGCTGAAATTATGCTTATTTGAATGCCTTGACCGTGATCATTATTTTTTAACAAACCATTCTTTGTTTTATTTATAGTTACAGTTGTACTTACAGACTACACCCCAAATCAGAGCCACATTGCATTAGGTGCTGTTTCACATATTAAATGACACCATCCCAATTCCAAACATCTAAAGTGCAAATGGACAAGATACACAAGTGGTGGCAGAAAGGAAGTTTCTGCATTTTACAAAGAGATTAAGGAAGTTGTCAGTGATAAAAAGGAAGTCTGAGAAAGAGGCAGTTTGACTATAAGTAGCCTTCCTCTGTTCTACACCCTGAGCAACAGAGAATATTTTCACTCAATAGTTTGACAGACACATCCTTATCAGAATTTACATCACTTAGAATCTATACAACTAGGTTTCTGGTGGGCCTGAGAAAATGTCTGTCTCAGGGTACCAGACAGTCAACAAAATACATAGCATTCCATCTCACCTGCAGTCCACAAGTATAGTGCATGACATTTATATTATATCCTCATTGACCAACAACTATTTTGGTCAGAATTTCATTGTTCTGTTTGCTACTGAGAATAACATGCTAAGCTTCTCTGCTTCATTAGTTTTCTTTCTTGGAAAATGATACTGAAGCAGCAGGACAGGAGAAGTGTGGCTGGTGTTTCTTTAAGCTAAGAAAATATCTGCTTACAAGAGTATTGATTATACATTCATGGCAAAGGAGTCAGTATTCAGTTTGCATCAGATCCAGCATTTCCAGTTGCAGAGCTTGTCAGTGTGCCATCATAACCGATCCCACACACATCTGCCCACAGTATGCATATAGTGTTTATGGATTCTAAGGATTCTGCAAGCAGCACTGGATTTTTTGGTCACATTTTCTGAGTTACAGAAATAAATCACATTGATTGTGGAATTCTTTTGTTTCAGAAATTGGCACTTACGCACTTCAAGAGTCTAGGTGATCTTATCACAGCTATTAGTTGACTTCTAGGGAGGAAAAGGCCTTTTGTTAAGACTGATATCTCAGTTTGGCTTCTCAAAAACTGTTTTGCAACCCAAGAACATGTTTGTAATAATTCAGTACAGCTGTTAAGTTGAGCACTAAATGAGAATAGAAAAGCTCATTATCTACTGATCACAATGCATGGATGAGGTTACAAAGTCTTACATTACATCTGTTTACATTTTACATTGAAGTGAGGCAGCTCAAATTCTTTTACCTGATTGTACTTTGCATACTCAATTTCATGCTAATAAAAAATCACTAAATAAAAAAGGAGTTAGATATTTTAAGCTTTTACATAAAATAAAACTGGACCTGCTATATTAAAAATAATAAAAGATCTTTAGGATAAACCCATGCAGGCCAGGATTGATGATTTTCTGTTTGCATGGTGTCTAGTGCATTGGAGGTCTAATCTTGACTGGGGCCCTTAAATACAGGCCCTCACCTCAGCATTTTCTATTGACTAGCACGGGCCACACCAAACTCAGGCTGGTTTTTGTGCAGGGGCAGATTACTGCACAGGTCTTTAGGGTTCATGTCCCCTTCTCCCTGATGGTGCTGGGAGTGATGGGGCAGGGAGGACATGACAGCCCAGAGCTGAAGGCCAGGCTCCACGCTCCTGTTCCACTCCTGGGCCAGCTGCTCTGATCTGGGTGCAGAGTGGGTCAGAACAACTGATTACTCAGCTCCAGGGGCACGGTGCCTGGCCCGCTGCACACAGCCTCCAGTGCAGCTTTCCTGGGCCCATTGTTCTGGAGAGCTGCACTCTGTGCCAGACAGCCCCACTGCCCCCAGGTGTGCACTGACCCAAGAAGAGAGCCAGGACTTCAGGTGGGAGGACGGAGTTGTGCCTCACTGGGAAACGCAGAGCCCAGGCCCTGAGTTCTCTTAATCCACCTCTGCTTTTGGGAATCTCATCTTTAGGTACCTAACTCTCTCTATGGAAGCAAAGGAACACTTATTGCCTAACTCAAGTTCAGGAACTCCACTGGCAACAGGACGCTGAAGTGATAGCACTAACACTAGGTATTGCAGAACGTAATTCTCTCTTGTTTTGAATCTTACCCTTCAGGTTTGATCCTGCTTCCCTTGAAGTCACTAGTAAAAAATCCCACTAACTTCACTGGAGCAGAATCAGTGCTTTATATATATATATATAACAAAATAAATAAATAAATATATTCCCCTCTCACCCCTATGGGTGGTATGTGTCATCCTCAACCTCGGGTCCTCTACCAGAGGCCTGGGAGTTTGAGGGTTCTGCGCAGTATCTTAGCTGTTCCTAGCACTGCACTCTTCTGGACAGAGAGCTCTGATGTTGTTCCCGGGATCTGTTGGAGCCACTCTCCCAGCTTAGGAGTCACAGCCCCGACTGCTCCTACCACCACCGGGACCACTTTGGCCTTCACTTTCCACATCCGCTCTAGTTCCTCTTTCAGGCCCTGGTACTTCTCCAGCTTCTCATACTCCTTCTTCCTGATGTTGCTGTCACTTGGCACTGCTACATCTATCACCACCGCTGTCTTCTGGTCCTTGTCTATTACCATGATGTCTGGTTGATTGGCCAGTACCTGCCTGTCCCACAGGATCTTAGCCCTGTTATTCTCCACGACCTTCTGTGGGATCTCCCATCTGGTCTTGGGAGGGCCTAACCCATACACTGTACAGATGTTCCGGTACACAATGCCAGCTACTTGGTTATGCCGTTCAGTGTATGCTGTTCCTGCCTGCATCTTACATCCTGCCACTATGTGTTGGACTGTCTCTGAGGCCTCTCTGCACAGTCTGCACCTTGGGTCCTGTCTAGTGTGGTAGACCCCTGCTTCAATGGATCTGGTGCTCAGTGCCTGTTCTTGTGCTGCTATGATCAGTGCCTCAGTGCTGTCTTTTAGTCCAGCCTTTTCCAGCCACTGGGAGGATTTCCCAATGTCAGCCACCTCAGCTATCTGTCGATGGTACATCCCATGCAGGGTCTTGTCTTGCCATGGCACTTCTTCTGCTTGATCTTCCTCCCATGTCCGCTGCTGCTGCCTCAGGCATTCTCTCAGCAGCTCATCTTTGGGTGCCATCTTACTGATGTACTCCTGGATGCTCTGGGTTTCGTCCAGGACAGTGGCTTTGACACTCACCAAACCCCGCCCGCCTTCTTTCCGGCTGGCGTACAGTCTCTGGGTGTTGGACTTGGGGTGGAAACCTCCGTACATTGTGAGGAGCTTCCGGGTCTTCACATCGGCAGCCTCCATGTCCTCCTTTGGCCAGCTCACTATACCAGCAGGGTATCTGATGACTGGCAGGGCCTACCTGTTGATGGCGTGAATCTTGTTCTTCCCATTGAGCTGGCTCTTCAGGACCTGTCTTATTCTTTGGTGGTACTTGGATGTTGCTGTCTTCCTTGCCTCCTCATCGTGAGTCCCATGTGACTGTGGGATGCCAAGGTACTTGTAGCTGATCTGTATGTCTGCTATGTGGCCTGCTGGTAGTTCCACCCCATCAGTCTTGACTACCTTCCCTCTCTTTACTAGCATCCGGCCACACTTCTCCAGTCCAAATGACATCCCAATATCCTCACTGTAGATCCGTGTCAGGTGGATTAGTGAGTCGATGTCTCGTTCATTCTTAGCATACGGCTTAATGTCATCCATGTAGAGGAGGTGGCTGATGGTAGTTCCACTCTTGAACTTGTATCCATATCCAGTCCTTGTGATTATCTGGCTGAGGGGGTTCAAGCCAACGCAGAACAGCAGCGGGGACAGCACATCACCTTGGTATATGCCGCACTTGATGGCCACTTGTGCAAGCTGTCTTGAGTTGACTTCCAGTGTTGTCTTCCCCAGTCCCATTGAGTTCTTGAGGAAGGTCCTTAGCGTCCTGTTGACTTTGTATAGCGCCAGACATTCACAGATCCATGTGTGCGGCATTGAGTCGTAGGCTTTCCTGTAGTCAATCCAGGCTGTGCTCAGATTGGTCTGTCTAGACCTTGAGTCTTGGACGACTGCTCTATCTATGAGCAGCTGGTGTTTTGAGCCTCTGGTGTTGTTCCCAATGCCCTTCTGAGCTGTGCTCATGTACTGGCCCACGTGGTCCTGTAGCTTGGCGGCTATGATGCCTGATAGGACTTTCCATGTTGTGGGGAGGCAGGTTATTGGCCGGTAGTTGGATGGTGCTGTTCCCTTGTGGGGGTCTTTCATGATCAGCACTGTCCTTCCTTGTGTTAACCAGTCTGGGTGGGAGCCTGCTGCTAGCAGCTGGTTCATCTGTGCTGCTAGGCGTTCATGCACTGCTGTTAGATTCTTTAGCCAGTAGGTGTGGATCATGTCCGGGCCAGGTGCTGTCAAGCTCTTCATGTTCTTGACCCGCTGTTGGATGTCGGCTATTGTGATGGTGATTGGGTCCTGTTCTGGGAGATTGCTGTGGTCTGTTCTCAGGTCCTGCAGCCACTTTGCACTGGTGTTATGAGTCTTCTCTTTCTCCCAGATGTTCTTCCAGTACTGTTCAGTTTCTGTTGTTGGTGGCTCTGCTGTTATTGTGTTGTTGCACTGCAGTTGGGAGTACACCTTGGATGGTTCTTTGGAGAACAGGGCATTTATCTTTTTGGCCCCTGCTTCTCTAGTGTATCTCCTTAGCCTGGTGGCCAGTGTTGTGAGCCTTTGCTTAGCAGTCTCTAGGGCTTCAGATGGAGTCAGGCCCTTGTATTTTCTCAGTAGCCAAGTCTTATCCTTAATCTCTACACCCTTCTGTAGTTCCACCAGCCGGCTAACTTCTCTCCGGGTTGCCTTGATCTTATCCTCCAACCTCATTTTCCAGGGAGGGTATGTATTGCTGTTCTTCTTGATTGTGTAGCCAAGCATCTCCAGGATTAGAGAGGCTGTAGCATATACCAGTTCATTGGTTTCAGTGATGGTGGTAGTAGGAATTGTCATTTGGGCTCTATTGGCATCTTCTACCATACTATCTGATGGTACTTCTCCCACGAGCCTTGGTAATCGGTCTCGAGGGTTGACTGTAGCTAGTTTATCCATGATCTTATGCCTCATATCAGCTGCTGTGTTCTGTAATGAAGGGGGTGGCAGTGAAGTTCCAGCTTCAGGTGTTGGCTGCACATCGAGTTGTTCTTCTGGGGCTTCTTCTTGAGTCTGGGAGGTAATGTGCAGTTGGTCTATCTCCAGTTGTGAGAGCAGCTGCCTCTTTACTATGTTGAAGCGTTGGGTAACTAGCTGTTTCTCAGTTAGTGTGGATGTAGGTCTTTTGTCCATCCATAGTTCCCTCATACGTTTCATATATCCCCTCTCCTTAAGTCTGCTGTTGTAGTAGCATTCCATCAATTCCAGGTTCTCTTGTCTCGTCCATGCATGGTTTGTTCCAGTAGCCCACTTATCGTCAGATTGTCCTGGTTCCCCAACATCTGGCGCGGACCTTGTTAATCCGGGCGACGTCCGAGGCGGCATGACTCTCCTAGTTCGTTTCACTCTCATATTCAAGGTAGGCAAGTGAGGCGTTAGGGGGTCTTTTGCCCACAGACCCCTACTGGGAAGGTAGACAGGTACCCACCGGGATTTGAACCCCGGTCCACCGTATCAAAGGGCGTCGGTATTAACCACTACAGCGCTCTTAACCACTACGCTATCCAGTATATATAAAGAGAGAGAGTGAGAGAGAGTGCACGCGCCAAAGGTTGCTTTCTGAAAATGAGACTTTTTTGTTGTCCTTCATTCCTTTGCTTCAGCAGTTTTTTTCCTCCAGATAAGCACGTGCTAGACTGTGCAAGTGATTCAGTTTTGGAGTATTCATATGCATGACTTTACTCCATGATTTTCCTGTATCGTGTGATGTACATTACAGCAGAATTTACCATCTACAGTAAATCAAAGAGCAACTGGAGGTAGAATAGTTGTACAGGTTTTATTTTGCTATTATAAACAAGCAACTGCATTGATTAGAAACAGTGCATTGTTATATTGCAGAGGATGTGCAGAGATGAAAGGACTCTTCTTTGGAGTCAGAATCTCATTTTGGAAGATTTAACATTCACCCAAACTAGACAGGAATATATTTAACTAAACAGAAATGGAGATATCACAAATAGAGAAAATCTGGAAATGCAATTTTATGTCCTGTGCTGGGATGGACCAAGATAAAAACAATGATCAAATAAATGATTACCTGAAAATCAAATATTTTATAGTAACAGTTTTATGTGTAACCTAAAGCTTCAGGTCACACAACTTGCCTCTGGACTCAACTACTAAAGGTGAAGAGACTGATTTTAAACACATTCAAGTAAACTGGAGATGGCTATGATTTATCTTGCTCTGAATGTTTGCAGTGATAATTTGTGGAATATTTTCACTCAGAAAGCATTCAAAAGTGGGGGGAAATAAAAGGAGACAACGTGTTCTTTTATCATCTGTCCCCTTCCTAAAAGGTTTTTATAAAAAAGAAGACTTTGAAAGATCTACTTTACAAAAATTTTATTGGAAGTTACTGCAAAGATATTTTTCCAGTCATTTGATGCTAAGAATAAAAAGGTATCAAGCTTATTTACTTGAAAATAATAATGTTTTATGGGTCAGATACTTTATTCTGCATGGTTAGTCACAGAGTATTGATGTGAAGTAGCTCCCATTCTTACGTAAAACTCAAAACAATTGTAAAAACACTTAAATTCAGTTGGCAATTGAAACAGTCTATTCTCAAATTACATCAGATTTTTCCACCCACTTGTGATTTCTAGAGTCCCATTTTACTTGAAGATAACTTTAGTTTAACACTATGTATGGCCATTCTTGCAGAGAATCCCATTGATGGCTCAGTAACTTACTCTAAAATCTGTTATAGAGTATACATTAACACTGACAGCCCTATATACAAGTATAATGAAATGTAAGCCTCATAATAGAAGACTATCTGGGACAAAGACATTTTTAAAATACAAAAACTACCCGAGATACTCAGCTAGGTAAGTGTGACAATATTTCACCCAAGGACTTGCAAACAAGTAGGAATAGTACCACTTTTGTGTGATCCAACTATGAAGCATGGGATAATGGCTTAACAATCAGAAACCTCAACTACTGTTTCTAGATATTTGTTTAAATAATCTTTTAAATAATTGACATTGGGGTGTGGACAAAAAAAAGCAGTACTAGAGAAAGAGCCAAAGAAAGATGTAGTCCCTCCCTTTGGAAATGTATCACTTGCAACAGCTGAGAAGCATGTAGTTTAGATAGCTAGAGTTTGGGGAAAGCAAAGGAGTTCTGACTGTAAATAGAGCTCTGAATGCACTATCATAAGTAGTTGTACTCACCTCTCTTGAACCCTGTTGTCATGGCATGCTGTGATGACTTCTTTGCTTTGCAATGACTTGTTTCTGGCTATGTCTTCAAAGGCAGTTCATCTCTTTCAAGCTCTGTCCCCTTCTAGAGTAAGAACAGTCCAATTAAAGAATCCACACCAACATCTAAACAAAAGATCCTTCAGTCCTGCTCAGACTACACTGAAGTTATCAGCCCCCCCACCCCCTTCTTCCAGGAACTGCAGAGTTCCTTCTTTACTCCATTGATCGCCCACCTGAGCTCTTTTCTCTCTCCTCTCCAAAGGCATTCTTCCTCATACCACCACCCTAATGCCTCTTCTGAGGGATGCTACTATCTTCTCCCAAGACCATGGTGCTTCTTACAGCTACAGATTGCAAAGCATCCCATAGAAGCCTAAGTTGCTATCTGTGGTTATCACTAGCCTGCCTTCATCAGGCATTTCCCTTTACTGTTGTATCTCCTCCATTATCTAAGTTCTCTTCCCTCTCAGTAAAACAAGGAGTCTTGTGGCACTTTTGAAGACTAACAAAGCGTATTCCTACACTGGAGCCTTAGGGCAACTCAAGGGAATTTAAGGTGACCTAAGGAACTCCATGGCCAAATTGGGTTTGTATTAAGTTGATTTAAGCACTTAAGTTGACTTAATAACACCAGCTCCTAAAGTGAATTTAAATTGACCTAGGAGCCACAACCCAGCTCAGGCCCCACCCCAGGGCACCATCTCACTCTGGGGCCCTGAGCCAGCTTTTGCTGCTGCCAGCAGGAAGCTTGGAGCCTGATCTGGCCCCAAGCTGCTTGCTGGCTGTGGCAGGAGGCTTGGGGCCAGATCAGCCTCCAAGAAGCCTGCCAGTGGCAGAAGGAGCCAAATCAGCCCCCCCCCCCGAGCTAGATCAGGGCTCTGGAACTAGATCATGCCCTGGGGTGGGGCAGGGGTCAGACCCAGGCTACGTCTACCAATGTAGACACACCCTTGAGTTGACAAAGTCAACTTTAAGTCAACCTTGTTAAGTCAACTTAACTTAGCCCTCCCACTGTAGACAGTCAAATTTATTTATTGCATGAGGTGTCATTGGAGAAAACCTCACTTTGTCAGATGCTTGAAGAATTCTCAAGCTCTTCTGTAAGCTCCCTGTTTTCAAGGTATCTAATGAAATGGGATTTTCTTCCATGAAAGCTCATGCAGTAAATAAAATTGTTAGTCTTTAGAAGTACCACAGAACTCCTTGTTTGTTTTGCTGAACTAGACTAATGCAACTACCTCTTTGGAACTTGTCTCCCTCTCTAGTTGTTCCTTTAACTGATGAGCTCAGTATTTGTAATTAAGTGCACAGGTCAGGATCAGCTGTGAGTTAACAGCTGCCTCAGAGACAAGAGTGAGTCTGATTGTCCTTTAAGGGACAACTGGCCTGTGACAACTACACTCTATGAAGACAGTATAGGAATGTGAGAGAGGAGCTATGACCACTCAAAGAGTTTGTATAGCAAATAAGCTTATACTTCATTTTGCAATCAGTATAGGACATCTTTTCTCAAGCATAACTCAAATGACCAAATAGAAGCACATGGACTGAAAGTACAGCCAAACATCTAACTCATTTACATTTTGACCATACCCAGGTGTTCTGTTCATGAGCCTCATCCCCACAGAGAATTAGTGTCTCACACAGATGCACAAGATGTTGATTGAGAATGTCTTTGTATGAGCCTATATGAAGTATCAGCAACTTGTGGCACAGAGAAGCTATTTCAATAGGAAACGTACATCACATTTTGTGACTGCTAGAAGGTGATGAACAGCAAAGTAGCCACTGGAAATAAATACCTACCTTGTTTTTTACCACTTCTCCCTGGAAATGGACTACTACCCACTCAAAGGAGTTAAGTAAACAGAGCCCCCAAAAAAATGCACGTCTGCAACTGTTACAGAATTCATTTGCAGCCATTCAAGCTTTCAGACACCAGCTCAGCAGAAAAAAGAACTTCACCTGAATCAGATGTTTCATGAACAGAAAAGGGTAGCTAATGTAATACTAACCTATTACCAACAAATGTCTCAAGATCAAAGCCCAAGGATATACATGATTGTTTCCCTAGTTCAGCAAGTATTAGTGGAAAGGACTGGTGCCTCTTTCAGCTGTTTGATGTTAACAGTAACAAAGCAATGAGGATGAATCATCAGCTTTTCCCTCCCTGAGCCTGATTCATTGCTCTGCACACTGTGAAGTCATTTATACCAGTGCAAACAAGGTAGAAAATAACTGAAGGGTTGCACTGTGAAAGTCCTTTGCACTGGTGTAAATGAGAGCAAAAGGTGCAAAAGAATAATCAGTCAGACTCCATGAGCTTTTCCACAGAAATTCTGCCTTTGGTGAGAAAGAGGCTGCAGAAAGGCTTCTGTCTATTATATGAGAGAAGGCAGCAGCTAAAGCTCTGTAAAACTAAATAAGTAACCAAACAGATACCCTTAAAGTTGGGATCAGAGAAGCAGGAGTTCAGGGAAGAGTGGAAGCCAGTTTAAACAGCCAACACATAGCTCAAGAGGTTTTGCATTGTTTCATGTTTTGTAGCTGGGGCATGGAAAAGTTCAGGCCTGGTCTACACTACATAGTTATAGCAATGAAACCTTACCTCAAACTAATTATGTCTGTGTCTGCATGATAGCCTTCCTCCCACTGAGAAAAGTTCCCTCCTACATGGATATAACTACTTCCACAAAAAAGTGTAGGACTTACATTCAGGTAGTTACAACAGTGCATTGTCGGTGTAGACACTCTGCACTTTACAGGGGCTCTTGGCTCTCTGGGGTAGGGACCATGAAATTGACAAGAAAGCCAAATAGTTAGAACCCATCTTCCCCTGCCGCCTTAGCCCTCCCATGCCCAAGAGATTGGCATCTGGACCTCACTCCCACCTAGCAGCCAAGGCAAGAAGCATCAGTGGCCAGACCCTATTTCTAGCTGGAAGCCAGGGCAAAGTGCCCAAGCAGCCCCCTGCCATCCACTCCCCACAAGGAGCCAGGCAACCTTGTACATTCCACAGGTCTGTCAGTGAGCAGGCCTTCTGGGTCACAGGGAAGAGACAGAAGGAATTGGGACAGCTGGACCCCACTCCTTGTGGGTAAGGAGCCCTGTGTGTCTTCCCATACTTCTCATGAAGACTGGAAGCAGGCAGAGTTGGAATAAGGAAAGCTAAGGCCTTGGGCACAAATGTCTCAGGGCCACACATCACGCCACCCCCACCTCTGAGCTAAGCCACCCACCCCACAAATGCACACTTGTTTCTGGCCTGAATGGATTTCCAGGAGAGCACCCTGGTGCACTCCAGGAGTTGTAGTTTCCCTATGCAGCACTCAAGCCACAGCTCACCTTATTGGTGGGTGGATGGGCAGACCACCTTTCCCACCAGCCAGAAGCTAGGACAGAAAAGATAGAGCTACACTGACTGTGGCACATAAGCCGGTGACATGCTGCTGCTCTAAACAGCTGCTGGGATCCTTATTTATAATTTATGCAAATAGATTGCAAGGGCAGAGACACCCCCCCATATACAAGCCCCTGGGCACAGGTCAGGCAGGGGGAGCAGTCTGCTAGAAGCCCATGGGACAGAAGTGGATGTAAGTCAGCCTAAAATAGATCATCTTGCATTTTAGTATAGACATAACCTTCCATAAAGCTTTTTTTTTTAATTACAGTAAATTCTACCTACTTTATAGAAACTTGTCATTCACATCCAGCTAGCCTATATCACACCATTCCTTCCCACAGAATAGGAGAAAACACCCAAAGCAAGTGCTGCAGCCTTCCTCTTATACAGGCTTCTGGGCCCAGATTGGCCCTGCAGTCAACTGATCCTATTGGCTACACCCTTCCCTTTGCTGTTAACTCCTTCAACACTAAACTGGGGTAACTACTCCGCTACATTCCTACTACCACCATGGTGTGTTAACAGTAGTTTTCTTCCTTTTGATTTTTTGCCATTCTAGCCCAAATTCACTCATCTTATGTGTGCAAATGAGTGAGAAATTTATGGAATCTACCTTCTGGTACAATGTTGGTGAAAACTGCAGCATCACATTTGATTTATAACAGTAAATTTTAATCTGGGAGTTATAAACTAAGGGATTAGGGCAGCCCTTTTGTATCAACCCTTCCAGACCCTTTTGTGCCAACCATCTTTGCCAGAGACCTCACTTATACCTTCCATTGTCTTCCACTACTCCTGGCTGATTTGCCACATGGAAATGTTCTTGAACCACTTCCTCTGTGCATGGACAGGCTGGCCAGATGTAGTGGTTAGATTACCTGTCAAAGTGCACACTGATGTGTTCTGTCATGAAGCTGGAAAAAACTGAGGACAGGGGATTGGATTAAAAGATCATCACTGGATGTAACACATCAGTTAGGTATCTGGAAGTCAAACCTCATTTCTCTCCTGAATCCCAAACCCCACAGTTTTGAAAAGAAGTGTTGGATAGAGCCATTCACCAGTTTTGCCCCCTTTCCCTGCATCTAAAATGAGACCGACTCTCCTAAAGGTCAAAGTTGCTAACAGGCCACCCCTTCCTCTCTTTCACTTATCCAGAGCTGTGGTAGGGCTCCGACCCTCGTCTTACCTTAAATAGTTTGACTGAGAGGTTTGTGACCACTTCATTTTATTGTGTATAGCCTTTTACTTTGAATAATGGTTAGAGTAGCCACCCTGAGTGTGTACATCTTCACAAAGGCAGCATTATTGCACTCTGAGGAACTGGCCTTCTTAAATGGAGCATGCTGTCATGTAGCTATCATCCCTTCAGCTTACTGTGCACCAACATTTAATGTGTATGTACCAGAGGTCACCTGCAAATTGATCACACCAGGATTGTGAAACATCAAATAACCCTGATCATTGATTTTTTTCTAGCTCCCCAGGGAACTTCAAAGAAAAAAAAAACAAGCAAACATTTGCCTTACATGGTTTTTGTCAGGTGTATCATCTCACATCAATTTACTCTGCACTTTGTTCTGTCTGTTCAATTCTGTCTTACTGTCTGTCAGTGCATGGAACTCTGTGATACATAAATACATTTCATTTTTCTCCAACTATTTCCCTTTATCTGCTGACAAGTTTGTATAGAGTCCACAGCATAGGACAAAAACAATGGGGTTCAGTTCTTTTCTGAATTTCTTGCCCCCATTCACATCAAGCCAGGCTCACTGGTTCTGTTCTCAGTGGAGCTATGTTTCATATTTGTATTTTCCCCATACATCTACAGAAGGCTGAGACTCATGAGCTGCACTATGTACTGTATATGTAACAAATATTAGCTAAGGGGATGCTCATCCTCATATGCTCCTGACTTATTTCTTCTTGACCTTTAACAGTTCTCTCCTCTGGTTCTTTCCAAAATCTTACAAGAACAGTCTTGTATCCCTTCCAGGCATAAAAACTTTTCCATCGAAACCACCTGCCTTTCAACATACCAGCCTAATTCTGTCACTTCTAAAATTCTCAGTCACATTGTTCTCTTCCCTTAACTGGACTTCCTTTTCTCTTCCATCCCATTCACTCAAACCAAATGGCCGTCATCAAGGTTCCTAAAGACTCCTCCTAACCAAGTCAAAAGGACACTTGTCTGTTCATATTCTTTCTGTTTAGCCTGACCTTTGGGGTTTCTACTCCTAATCTGTAAATAGCTTCCTTGGTTTCCTCTGTTAGTTCACCATTCCCTAACCTTTAGCATCTCTCTGGGTGTTGTCATGATCCCCTCTTCTTTTTCGCCCGTGTTCTCTTTAAATAACCAAATCTACTTCCAATTTCAGCCAAAGATTTTATTTTCATACCTCCAAAATCATTCAGATCTACCCTAAAATCTGCTACTCCCTTAGCCCATATCAGATACAAAAAATTATCTTCCCCTTGCAGGCCATATGTAATCTGACAACTCTTATGCCCTTGATTTTCCCCCCCCTTTTATTGCCTTCTTTTACTCTTCTCTTTCCCATGGAGGCCTTCTGAGTGTATGTGACCTCAACTTGGGAACCCCCATAAGAGGAGCCCCAGGATGGACCCAAGAGCAAGAAAGAGTAGGGCAGGGCCCAAGTGACTGCTATGCAAGGAGGGGGAGAGGCACAGCTCCCAACTCAGCATGGACATGAAATAGGGATCCCACCTGACATCTTGTCTGATCCCGCTCCCCACAAGACAGTCACTTGGTCCCCACTCCACTTTCTGGTACCTCTGCCTTCTATTGGGCTATGTGTGCAGAATCACCCAAGCTGTGCGCGCTGTTAGGGCAGAGAGTGGGAGCCAGCTCTTAAACCTCCCAACAGCCTCCAGCGATACTTTACTCCTTACTCTTGCTTCCCTTGGTCTGGCAGAGATAAAGGATCCTCAAGACATAGTGCCTTAGATGGAAGCAAAAGCAGAACCTAATTTAAATGAGAGAAAGGAATTAAAAAGATGATGGTGTTTTGCCAGCTGGGCAGCAACTTCTGATTGGCATTCTGATGCTTCAGTGGCAGCTAATTCTGCTCTGAGCTGGATTAATTTTCAAGTTTGAAATACAGTTGACAGTCTCACACAGCCAGGGTTTTGGAACTTAAGAAGCCAAAAAAAGGAGGAATAGGCAGTGGAGCTGAGTGACTCAGTAACCTGACTTGTCCATTTCTGCTTGGTTCACTGTGGGTTTGATACATTATTTGGGAAAAGAAAAAAAAAAAAACCAACCTTTCTACCCATGTCAAATGCCTTTTTAATACATTTCAAATCAAATCAAATCAAATCATAGGGCTGGAAGGGACCTCGTGAGATCATCGAGTCCAACCCCTGAACCAACTCTACCCCCCAAGCTTTTTTGGCAAAGTGATAAGTAAAAACAATTGACAGCAAAAAATAATATAAGAGTACGATTGAGGGGAATGCAAGGTTTTCTTCAGCTTGGGAAAATGAAGAGTCAGAAATGGTTCTCAACCCAATCACAATAGTACATACGATCAAACTCTACTTACCTTATTCGTGTGATCATTCCTGGTGAAGAAAATAAGGCTTATATCTGGGCCAGGACTGAAACCAACATTTAGCCCTATAAAAAGATGAGACATCTGTGACCCAGGCCTCCTGGGATAACCTTCTGAATGTGCCAAAATCAGGGCAAGCTGCAAAACCAGGGCCTGAACCCCTAAACCACTGATGGCTGGTACTTAAACCAGTCTCCCAGTCCGTAACAAAACATGTTTTTGATTCCCCACTCTAGTCATCGCCAAGCATTACAAAATAGAAATAACCCTCTTTATTGCACATCAGCTCCTCTGGTCCACACCTAGCTAATGGGTCTCTTAAATATATAAGTTCTCCTAATCCCAAAGGGCCAGCCACATTACCAAGAACAAAATAGACTTGAATCTTACTTAAAATGCCACACTGCCAGCCAATCCTTTAGTAACTAAAATTAATGGTTTAATATGAAAAAAAAAAAAAACAAACAAAATGACAGATGTTAAAGGGTCAAAGTGAATCACATACATAGAAATGACTTAGAGTCCATAAAAAGCAAGTCCTTGAAGAATCTGTAGTTTGCAGGTTAGTCCAGTTCCTCTGGTATACACCCAGCCTCTAGGTGGGTCTCAGTCCTTTGTTCAGTGCAACAGAGTACCGTATATAATCGGGCATCAGCCGTTCCAGGCACAAGCCGACCGGCCAATTCTGAGCCCAAAAAAGAAGCTAAAATTGGTGACCCAGGTATAAGCTACGGTCCCCCTTTGGTCTTGGCCCCTAACCTCCCACCCACTGCTGCTGGCTTCCTCTGGAGTTTCTGACAGCTTCCCTACCCCAAAATCTCTGCTGCTGCTTTTCCCTCACCCCCTCGCTGTCCATTCCTCACCCCTGCTGCCACCTGCTCACTTCTCAGTTTCCTGCTGTTCCCCCCTGCTCCGCCCTTTCCTCACTGTTGCCCCCCTGCTCCCACCTGCTCTGCCCTTTCCTCACTGCTGACCCCACTGCTGACCCCTGCTCACTTCTCATTTACCTCACTGTTGCCCCTTGCTGCACCCTTTCCTCACTGTTGCCCCCTTGCTCCCAGCTGCTCTGCCCTTTCCTCACTGCTACCCCCCTGCTCACTTCAGTATCCTGCTATTGCCCCCTGCTCCTCCTGCTGCCCCCTGCTCTGCCCCTTTCTCACTGCTGCTCTCTGCTCCTCCTACTGCCCCCTCCTCACTGCCACCCCCTACCCCACCTTTCCCTCACTGCTACCTGCTGCCCCCCCTGCTCTGCCACTTCCCCACTGCTGCCCCCTGCTCCTCCTGCTGCCCCCCTGTTCTGCCCTTTCCTTACTGCTGCCCCCCTGGCTCTTCATTGCTGACCCCTCCTCTGCCTCTTCCCCACTGCTGCCCCCCTTCTCTGCCCCTTCCCCATTGCTGCCCCACTGCTCCTCCTGCTGCCCCCTGGCTCTTCACTGCCGCCTCCCTACTCACTTCTCAGTTTGGTGCTGTTGCTCCCCTGTTCCCCAACACCTTTTCCCTGTGAGCCCCCAACCCCTGCTGCCACTCTTCCCAGCCTGCCAGGCTCCTCCCAAGTCCCCAGTCCCTGTCGCTGCTTCCCTGGGCTCCCCAAAAACCCTGGGTCCTCCTGCCACTTTCCCAGACTCCCCAATGCCTGAGCCCTGCCGCCCCTTCCCTGGTCTCCCTGAACCCCCCCCCCCCAAAAAAAAACCCTCCCAGACATCCCATCACTTACCCAACTCCCCAACCCCCTCCCCAACCCCCAGTCCCTGCCACCACTCCCCTGGCCTCCCTGAATCCCCCCATCAATCTCCAGGCTGATTCCCTCCCCGGCTCCCTTATGTGGCCACTCCAGATGCTGGGGTCCCCTCCTCACTCCAGCCCCAGCCCCGGCCGACTGCCCAAGATGGCCACCCGGCAACACTGGGGCTCCAGCCTGCCACATGGTCTGGGAAACTCCTGGGAGGGGCTGTCTACCATATTCTCTTGAGTATAAGCTGAGAGCCTGTTTTGAAGCCAATTTTCAGGCACAAAATTTTCGGCTTATACACGATGATATACGGTAGTTCCAGAGGAGGGTGTTGATTGCAGGTTGGAGACTGAAGATAAAATGGAGATGAGGCCACTGTCTTTTATGACCTGTGGCTTTCCCTATGCTCTCAGACTCATTCCCAAATCAAAATGGAATTGAGTCACATGGTCAGTCTGGGTGACTGACCAAGCAGGTTTTTTTCTTAGGCCCACTGTAGCTGGGAGCTTCCTTAAGGGGCCATTAAAAGGACAATGGTTTTGCAGACAGCCAGTCTGGGTGTGCCTTAGAATCAAATAACTTGAAATACAAATAGAACAAACATCTTCCTAATTTCTAATACAGATATGACACCTGCATATAAACCATATAATCATTCCTAGAAGTTTACAACCTTTCTATTGGTACCAAACATGGCATATCACATATGGATTATTGCAAATATGAAATATTAATATGAGAGATAATCATTAACAATCCCCTAGACCAGGGGTCTCAAACTAGAATCACTGTGAGGGTTCTATGAGAACTAGTACAAGGCCACTTGAGGACTAGTATGTTAGCCCAAGGGTTGCACCACAAACATTTTCATACAATGGTATGGCAAATATCAGTGATGAGCGTGTCATTGCGGGCGGCAGGAAATAACTTTAGGGACTGTGTGTTTGAGACCCCTGCCCTAGACCCAGACAGTGTCACAACATCCTCAGAGGGTGGAACAAAACCCTGATGATGCTCTTAATCGCTTCACAGCCAGCAGGGATGGGTTGGTGTTTTTCCTTTAAAACCTACATTTTGTGTCAAACATCAAAACACACAGACAAGAATAATCAAATAAACAAACAAAGACACCTTCATTGAACATCCCATTTTAAAAATGAAGAATTATGAAGTTTCATTCCAATAGTCTGGTAGCTCTGAAGACTGATGTCCTCATTATCCTCAGAACTGGTGCACATGGACATTTCCCTGCCAATGTGATTCAGCCTAGAGGTGGAGAGCCCAATTCTCAAATCAGATTGCTGTTCAGTTTAATGCCTTTTCAGAATGTACTTGTTTCAGTAAGACAGCAACTGAAGGAGCTAATTATGCAGTTTATGTATTCATGTGCTTCTTATGGGGCACCTGAGTCCCATCAATAGCGTTGTTACAGTTAGGAAATTGGGTGGGTGGCAGAATTTTCTGACATTGTGACACATTTGTAGGGCTGGAGTTGCCAACACTGGGGAGCAAGTGTTCAGAACTCTGAGATGGGTTTCTTTGACTCAGGTCTCTGTGCTGCAGTGTAAGTGCCAGAATCCTAGGTCAGAGCATGGGTCAGGAAATCCTTATCCTAGGGTTTAAAAGCAGTATAGATGCTCAAGTCCAGGGTTCCCTGACACATATCACCTAATTCAAGTCTTACTAACCCTCAGCTTACTGCTATGTAAACATACCAAAAAGGTCAGCATGGAGATTTTAAATTAGATTTTATTCAGTGGGGAACTAGCTCAGACAGATTAGCACTGTTGTGATCTCCCCAGGAGTTATGACCCTAAGCACAAAGGTTAAGTTTTGTATATAATTACTTCTATAAGACTTCATGTGTAACATTTTCAGACTCCTCATTATTTCTCCTTCTTCACTTCCAACTGTTGTCACTGCCCAGGAACTGGTTACATGCAATTTACAACGTATCTTGCAGGAAGCCAGTTCAAAAAGGAATGCCTTGAATGCAGGGAACAGGATTTAAAATGCTGCTATACCACTTATCTCTGGCTTCATTCACATGGTGTTTTCTTGAAAATTGGGTTTTAATGCTTATTATTTTTCTAAAATAAATAGGCAATCTTCAAGTCAGCCTGAAGCAACTCCATATTTTTGCTCTTTCAACTCTTTAGGGCATATAGTGAAATTGGCAGCTTCCCACAGAGCCCAGCTGAAGTGGAATCCTATTTGTGATTTGCCATGGAAAGAGCATACCATTTAAAAAAAAAAAAGTTTTAGCATGACATAATTTTAAAACCCAGAATTTAAATCCTGTCTCTTACTGCACAGCATTGTGTCCCTGAAAACAAGCAAACCAAATCCCTTCTCTTGGATTCATATGAGAACTCTTTTATTGTGTTCACCAGCTAAGGTACATATTGGTTCTGGTAGACAGGGGATCGGCAACACAGGCTCAGTGAGCCACCTGTGGCTCACTGAACATCCCCTTCTGGCTCCCTGGCAGTCTCTGCCAGGGAGCCAGGTGTGTTCTGGGGACTTCCAGCTCGCCCCCCCCCCACCACAATGGCATGAGCCGGAGCTGGCCGGAGGGGGCGTGGGCAGTGCATGCTCCCTCCCTCTGCTGGAGGGGAGGAACAGAGAGGTTCCACCTACCAGCCAGCCCTCCTTCTCAGGAGCTGCCAGGGAGAGCTGTGGCTTGGGGAGGCAGAGCCCTGGAATTGCCCCTCTGCAGAGTTTGGGCCTCTTCGACCTGGCTGCTCCAGGCCTCAACAGGCTCGATTCAGGGCCCAGGAGCAAAGTGGCCTCTGTTGAAGCCTGGATTGGCCAGAGCAAAGTGGCGTGAACTCTTTAGAGGGGCTGTTCCAGGGCCCTGCCTCTACAAGCCACAGCTCCATTGCTGGCCGCTCGTGGGAAGGAGGGCTGGCTGGTAGACGGGACAGCTCTGCTCCTCCTGCCAGTGCAGGGAGGGAGGGAGGGGAGTGAGCACACGCCACCTGCACACACACCCTGGCTCCTGCTCATGCGGTTGTAGGGGGGGAGGAGGGGAGTTGGCTCTTCTCCCTTATCCAGTTGCCAACCCCTGTGGTAGACAGTCACCAAAGGAGCTGATTATTCAGTGTATGTACTCATATGCCACCATTTACCATTTGGGATGGAAAGAATGGACACTTGTAGTACAACTATAATAAAAGTTACATGAAAACATGGGCCTTGTTTTTCAAAAATGCTTGCCTAAAATTTTGTATCTATCTTAGTTACTTTTATGGCTTCCCTCCCTGACCATTTATTATGGTATTTATCCTCAAAACAGCTCTGTAAGATATGGAAGTACTATTACTCCCTTTTCATAGATTTGGAACAGAAGTGCAGCAAGTGTAAATGACTTGTCCAGAAGTCACAAAGGACATCTGTGATAGACTGGAAACTTCATTCAGTTCTTCTAAATCTTAGCCTAGTGCCCATCCGTTAGGCTATCCTTTTGCTGAAGGTTAGCCTTTAAGATCATAGTCATCCACTGAAATCAAAAGAACTCATCAATTTTGAAAGCCAGAGGCCATTTAAGTACAGAAATATGAACTTTGAAGTTTAGCTTTAGGCACCAATATTTGGCAGTACATTGAATTCGTTTTGAAATGACTATCAAGAATTCAACAGATTTAACCTTTTGCTCACTGGAAATATTTTTCTAAGAACTGCCAATCATATAAACCCAAAACAGACTTTAGAATGACTATTAGTTTTGTTTATCCCCACAGCCAATACTACAGAGAAATTTTACAACATAAATTGATATCTTCTAAGCCACAGATGTCACCTTAGTAAACACAATTTTCTACACTGTAATCTGGCTTAAGTAGATGCCAGTCTGAGAACATGACTTTCTCATTGATTCATTCTTAATTTCTAAACACAATTTGTAAAACTTATAATTGATGAAACAAAATTTTCAGTAGCAACCAAATATTATAGAATTTCTTTAGCACTTCAAATAGTGCTTTTATTTAGGACCATTTCTCTAATATATCTCTAAAATATCTTGACAAAACAAAAATCCAGATATCCAATCAATTGCGAATTCTACTTGTCTTTGTCCTTTCCTTGTGATTTATTTTGAAGAAAATACCATTAACTTTTTTTTTTTTGTCTTTTTTCCTGAGTAGCTGACTCACAGGTTTCCATCAAGTCTTCTGTAAATCATTGGAGTACACATTATAAAGTACAATATCTTCTTACTTTAATTCTTAACAACTAGTTTAATCTGGATTTCACATGGTCCATGGATTATATACCCAGTCTTAGAGCCCAAATCAATAAGCTAAGGCTGTGGGACTAAAAGCAGGAAAAAGGTTCAGGCTCAGACTGGATGCCCAGCTCTAAGACTGATTCTGTCACAGGCTGAGCCTGGACATCTACACTGATCTATTAATCACACAGCTTGAGTTCTGAGGCTATGGTCACATATCCCTTTTGGATCGAAATAACCACTATTATTTCAATTCCAAAGGGATCATGTCCAGATGATGTTCTGTTGTATTGAAATGAAGAGCCCCATCATTTTGATACAAGAGAAGTTAATTTGAAACAGTAAAATCTTGTTTTAAATCGAAATGATGGCTGGATCGAAACCACTGTTTTGAAATAACGTCATCCAGATGCATTACTTCGAAACAATGGTTAGATTGATTCTAATATGTTGTGCCCTTCCTCCTTCTAGGGCGCACAGCACCAGGAAGGAGGAAGTGCCCAGCCCCCTGGTGCCACGTGCCTGCAGACTGCTTGCATCATGGCTGAGGCACGTGCTGGCCCCTCACAGGGACAAAGCAGGGCTCCTATATGGAGCAGTGAGGAGGTCCTTTGTCTCCTACAGATTTGGGGGACAGAGGACATCCTTTCACGGTTCCAGGGCAGACACCAAAACAGTGAATATATTTGGACATCACTCAGGCAATGTCCACCCTCAGCTTCACTTGCACCAACAAGCAGGTGCGTTCCAAGGTGAAGGTACTCAGGCAGGACTACACCAGGGCATGGGAGGCTAGACAGCTCCCATGGGGCAGGACCGGAGACCAGCTGCCCCTATTAGGCAGATCTGGATGCCTTTCTGAAGGAGGAGGCTGCTGGCCTCTCAGTCAGAATCCACAACTCCACCGAGCCATCGCCTGTAGAGGAATCATCAGACCCCGAGGCAACCATCAACATGGGCAAGGCCAGCCACCCCAGGAGCAGCCCACTAACGGTGGCAGGGCAAGCCAATCCCAAGCTCTTCCCCAGAGCAGCAGGAGGAGGGATGGACAGTGGGCCCAGAGGAGGAGGAGGAGGCAGAGGCACCCCCATCTGAGGAGGAACCGTGTGAGAAGACATCAAGATGGACATCTGGCATGCCAGTTGCTGAGTATTGCCTTGTTCCTCCCTGTGAGCACGGTTAGGCCTCACCACAACAGTGACAATCCAAGCAGGCAGGGACCCAGGGGCTGGCAGACCCCCTTGCAGGAAGCTGGTGCCAAGGACCATATGACAGTGGGGACACACACCCAGGCAGGCAGGGGACCACCCACTAGCGGGAGCTGCAGGGAACACAAGGGCAATAGCAAGGGGCATATTGCGTGCAGCCCACAGCATGGGCCCATGGTCCTGGGAGAACACCACTGCAGAGGCCCGGGCATCAGCCCATGTGTCCATGCTGGCACTGTGAGGTCCCGCATCTGCCCCGCCAAACCAGCCATGGCCCTGGTTCTCGAATCTAAAGGACATGTCTCAGGAGGTGAAGAAGTGGTCAGGGTACAGCTGCAGAACAGTGAAAGACAGCGGTGCATGGCTTTGGGACATCAAACGGCACCAACCAACTGTTCTTTACCCCTCCTCCCTGCAGAATAGGCAGCCACCTGTCGTTGCTCCACCGGAAACACTGCAGCCACCAGCAGCCGTGACAGGAGAATGTTTTATGTTGTGACTTTTATTTAGTGGGGGAGAGGGGTTGTCAGGAAAGGTGGGGGAGTGGGCATGAGTGGCCGGGTGTGCAAAGGGAAGTCTAGTGCTGGAGACAGTCCTTAGATGGCCTTATGGAGGAAAAGGTCCTTCATAGCCTCATGAACAATGTCCGCTGTCCAGGGTGCCGCTCTCTCAGCGTATGTCCACACGGGGCTGTTATTCTGAAACAACACTGGCTGTTTCGAAATAAAAGTCCCTATGTCCACACAAAGTTTTCTTGTTTCGAAAGGAGGGAGCTCCTCATTTCAAAACAGGAGCACCTCCTTTTGAAACAGCTTAAACCACTTTGCTTTCGAAAGGAGGGTTATTTCAAAACCAGTTGTTTCGAAATAACGCTGTTTGGACATGTTATTTTGAAACAAGGATTGTTTCAAAATAACAAGGACCTTCCCCCCTGGGTGCTGAGCTATGTTCCCTCTAAGGTGCGCGGCCGCACACCTAAAAATAACCTCCCCGCGCAAGACTGTCCCATTACCACGTACAGGGACGGCCAAGCAGCAGCACAGCCCACGATTGGCTGGGCAGGCCAGCAGAGCATCATCTGGGGGAAGGCAGCGGAGCCAGGGCAAGGCACACAAAGCGGCAGAGGATCGGCAGGGGTGGGGGGGGAGCAGGGCTGGGCTGGGCTGGGCCGGGCCAGCTGAGTAGCAGGGGGGAGGCGGGGCCAAGCAGGGCAAGGCCGGCAAAGTGGCCAAGGATCGGCCAGGCGGTGGGGGGGGAGCGGGGCCGGGGCCAGGGAGGGCCAGGCCAGGCCAGAAAAGCAGCCGAGGATCAGCCGGAGTGGGGGATGGAGCAGGGCTGGGGCCAGGCCAGCTGCGCAGTGGGGAGGGGTGCCGGGGACGGGCAGAATGAGGCCAGCAAATCTGCTGAGGATCGGCCAGGTGGGGGAGGAAAAGCAGCCAAGGATCGGCTGGGGTGGGGGTGCTGGGGCTGGGCAGGGCAAGGCCAACAAAAGCAGTTAAGGATCAATGGGGGCTGGGGCCAGGCCAGGCCAGCAGAGCAGCTGGGAGGGGCCGGGGCCAGGCAGGGCCAGGCCGGGAAAGCAGCCGAGGATCAGCGGGAGGCAGGAGCCTGGCAGGGTCATGCCAGCAGAGCGGCTGAGCTTTGGCCCAGGGCTGGGAGTTCAGGCTGGCAAAGTTGCTGAGGATTGGAAGAGGGGGCAGCCTGAACCATGGCCAAGGATCAGCTGGGGGAGGGGGGCAGCCTGGGAGACCAGCTGAAGATGGGCAGGGGGGGCAGGCCTTAAGCGCAGCTGAGGATCAGCTTTTCATTTCTGGTAAGCAGAATGTTTAAAAAACAAACAAACTAACAAAGAGCAGTTTATAGAGAGGGGGAAAAAATATCAAGCGGCAGTGGAGTACATAATCATTTAGTCCTAGAAGCTTGGCACATATGCGGGGTTTTGTTTTATTGTTATAGTATCTTCATAGCTCAGTTGGTAGCCCAGCAGCCTTATAATGTCAGGGTCATCGGTTCAAGTCCTGTGTTGCATTTTTTTAACTTTTGGCCTGTTGCTTCTTAGGGAAGGGCTAAATTGGGGGAAAAATATATAGCAACCACTAATAAAATGAAGGAAAATAAAGTGTATCATGATTAAAATTACTAACAGTGACCAATTAAGTAAAACAAACAAAGGGACACATTTGAACTGGCTAGAAACAATTTTGGACAAGTTTTTTTAAATTGTAAAATGGGCTGCTGTGCAAAATGAAAAATGAGGCAAATTAGCTGCTTTCCCTTTAACTTTTTTTATGTCCTTATTCATTTCGGAAAACTGACAAAGGCAGACAAACAACACTAAAGAATTGATGACACAATGTCACATAAGCATAGAATACATTCACATTATTAATAAAACAATTTTAAATAACTTAATTTTTCATTGTTCTATACTTTTCAATAATTTCCATCACGTGAATTTGCACAAAAATTTTATTCGGAAAAAGTTCTGCACACAGGTTGAAAATTTTGCACACAAGCTGCCAAACCTTAGAGGGAACATTGGTGCTGAGTGGAGTGCAGGGGGTCGGAGGGTGCCCCAGCCGGTTTCCTCCCGCTTCCCCTTGCTGGGAGCAGGGGGGGACGGGTGCCTCAGCCCCCTCCACCCCCCCTACCCTTGGCAAGGGGAAGTGGGGGGAAGCTGGCTGGGGCACCCCCAGGGCTCTGCCCCCCCACCCAGGCTGCGGGGGAGCTGCCGGCCCCGCACCCCAGTCAGGGGGACTGCAGCCTCCACGGGGTGGCTGCTCCAGGGGCAGCTCACCCCGCTGCTGGGGCTGCCCCCAAGCCTGGGGTGCCCCACCCCCCCGGGGTTCCCCAGCACCTGTCCCCAACTCCTGCCAGGGTGGGGGGGCTTCCCTTGCCCCCTCACCGCTCCTGCCACAGGCAGGGGGCTTCCCCTGCCCCCACGGTGGATGGAGCAGGGGGCAGGGGAAGCCCCCTGCCCATGGCAGAAATGGTGGGGGGGCAGGTGAATCCTGGGGGCAGGGCATCCCTGGCCTGGGGCAGGTGAATCCTGGGGGCAGGGCATCCCTGGCCTGGGCCTGGGGCAGGGCATCCCTGGCCTGGAGCAGGGCATCCCTGCCTCTCCCTTCCCCTCCCCCAAAATCTCTTTGAGGAGATGCTATTTCAATTCTCGCTTTTTTCCTTGTTTTGAAATATCAATCAATCAAATCATAGGGCTGGAAGGGACCTCATGAGATTATCAAGTTCAACCCCCTGGGAATTGAATCCAGGACCTTCTGCCTGATAAGCAGAGGTGCTAGCCACTACACTATTAGCTTTTTTGTTATTTTGAAATAAGGCATTATTTTGAAATGGCTTGTTTCGAAACAAGGGCTTGTGTGTGAAGATAGCCTCAGGGTGATGGATTCTGGCTGCTGAAAACAGCCAACAATGAGTTCAGCTTCTGCCTCCCACATGGCTGCCACAGTCTCATCCCAGAGCTTGCAAAGGTTATTCAGTGCCACGGACACACTGATGACCTCCGTGGTGGTCTGCTCCATGAGGAGGAGGCACATGAGGAGGCACAGCCACCGAGCTTTCAGGTGGCTGAATGCCCACTTGACCACCTAGAGGCAGTGGTTCAGGTGCTGGTTGAAAAGCTCGTGGTCGACATCCAGGGGTCCCATGTAGGGATGCGTGAGCCACAGGCAGAGTGGGTATGCTGAATCGGCAGCAATGAGAATGGGCACATCCACTGCCCCGATGGTGATGTTATGGGGGGGGGGTAAGAAGGTGCCCACCTCCATGCCCAGGTACAGCGTGCTGTTCCGGAGGACCCTGGTATCATGCACGCTCTGTGGCCATCCAGTGTTGCAGTTTAGAAATATGCCCCCATGGTCTGCAAGGCCCTGAAGGATGATAGAATGGTAACGTTTCTGGATGCAGTACTCGGCTACATGGTGTTCTGGAGCTCGCACAGGGATGTGGGTGGCATCAAGTATCCCTGTAGAGTTCAGAAAGCCAAGGTTGGCAATGCCACTGATGGTGTCTCGCAGGTTGCCAGACATGATGAGGCATGGCAGCAGGGCCATGTTGATGGTGCTGAAAACCTGGAGCAGCATTTCACCCACTGTGGACCTCCCAATGCTGAAGAGGTGTGCCACAGACCTGTCAGACTGAGGAGTGGCCATCTTCCATAGAGCAATGGCCACTCCGCTTGTCCACAGGGATGGCAGCTCTCATTATTGTGTCCCTTTGGTGTAGGACTGGGGCAAACTCTGTGACCAGGTGGGGAAAGTTCTCCTTGCCCATGCAGAAATTTGTGCGCCACTGTGCATCACTTCAGGTTCCCAGCACAACCCACTCCCACCAGTCCACACTGGTCTCCTGCCAGGGCAAAGAGGAGGACAGGGAAACTAAGGCAGCTGTGAGGCCCAGCAGAGTGATGGTCACAGCCTTGGGCTCGGGGGCATTTGGGTCCGGAAAAAGCATGTCCCAATACAGGAGGAAACTCTGCAAGCTGGCAGAGGGCCTTGCTGGTGCCTGACGGTGGTATAGGAGCTGTGGAGCATGCCTAGACTGGCCCCAGCCATTCTGCAGGTCTTTCTTTGCATCATAGATGCACCTTACTTCAAAACACTTCCCACTGTAGTGACTTATTTTAATTCCTTGTGCAATTTTCTTTCAAAGAGCAAGTTTGACCAGAGTTTACTCTTTTTGTTTTCCAAATGTTACAAGGAGAGAGGCTGGTTGCTTCAACTAGTCTTACTTAGCTAATTAAATTTCACATTCAGTTAAAATCTAATCAAGTTATTGCTGCTCAGAATAATTTCTCCTAGAATAATCTGGAATTATTTCAATGTGAGTGGCAAAAGCCTTTTCCTTCTACCATTTTTTAGTTATTGTTTAAAACATAGTGAAATTATCATTTTTCTCTTACAGTTTCATGTGTCCCTTTTGATTAAATTTCCTAAATACTGTTTAGATCTTTATTGACCCTCCACACAGTTACTCATTTCAGTGCCATGTAGGACTTAACATCTTACATTGTCAAAGAAATCAAATACCGTATTCGAGGATGGTAACCTAATTTGGAAAATCTCTTTTCATGTTTGGAATCAGAAACGAACTGAGTGCAAGGGTATCAAGAAATGTTTGTGTCACAAAACGTGTGTGGGCTTATGTAGGGTTTGATCCTGCAATGAAATCTCTGTGGGAAGTCTACCTCATGCAGGGGAAGGAATCTACCGGGGTGGAGATTGTTGCAGGACTGTGACTATGCTTAGGGCTGGCTCAAGGGGCTGTGGAGCCCCCAAGCCAAATTTTGATTTGGCACCCCCCCCATCTTATTCATGGAAGTTGAAAACAGTTTTCCAAAGTGCATAAATCTCCAGCGTCTGCCTGCAGAGGGATTTAAAGTGCACTCTGCCTACATGATGTAAGCTGCAGGTTGACTAACAGTGCCTGAGCTGCTAGGAAAGAGTTGAAGAGGTGGGAGCCAGCCTGATCTTCTCGGGTGCCATGTTGCCACATCTCCCAGGATGCCCCCATCCTAAACTGACCTAGCAAGTGCCTGTGCATGGACATGCTAGTTCGACTTAGTTTGAATTAGCATGTCCCCCCCAAAAACCTAAGTTAGATTGAATTAAGAAACATTAGTTTGAACTAATTAATGCAAACTAACAAATTTAGGTGTAGAAATAGCCTTAAAGACTAAAATATATTTATTGCATGAGCTTTTGTGGGAGAAAATTCCACTTCAGCAGCACTGACATAGTGGGATTTTCTCACATGAAAGCTAATACAATAAAACAGGACTTTTTGTTTGTTTTGTATTAATGAGATGCAACAAAACAACCCCCCACACCTTTTATAATGATTCACAATTAAAGTATGAGCAAGCAGCCCACGTACCAGAGCTCTCAAACTGGACTCAAAAATCTATATTTTTCCTCACTATCTAGAGCTCCGCTTCTTTGAATCTTACCACTGCTATGCTTTCTTTTATATATTTACTTTTCCTCTGCAAATTTATTATTTCATCACCAGCTTTGGGGTATAACATGAAAAGTTGGCATTTTGTTTTCGTTATAAATTGGGAAAATATCTGTATTATTTCTGACCAATATGATGCATGCCATTGTTGAGTATGGTAGCGTTAGTGGGCTGAACACATGTTGTCCCAAGGTTGCCAATTCCCTGTATGCATGCCAAGAGTGGCACACTAACTGATTTGGAGCATGTACTGCCACAAGTGCTGTTCCTACTACTGGCCCTAAGTCACTGCCACCACTGAGAGCGGCACCACTCTCTACAACACCTCCACTGATTACCCACTGCTCTGGGGGCTGAGGCAGCCAGAGAAGATGCATGCCCCCTACCCCCCCAAAAATACAGCTCTTAGAGGTGGGGGAGGGTGAGAAAACTTATCTTTGGCACCTCACTTGTTCCCTCCAGCTGCTGCACACAAATACACAGAAGAGGGGCAGTAAGCTGAGGTGATGCTGAATTTGCTCCAGGCATCTCGTTTTCTAGGCAGAGGGGCACTGACAATACAGGAAGCTTGTGGAGAAGGGGTTGGCACAGGAGTCAGCAAAGGTTGCTGACCCCTGATGTAGTCAAATCAAAGGATTATATTAAAGGAAGCTGTTAGGAACTAGGAAAGATAAAACATTGGTGCAGGTAAAACAACACCTCAAATTTGTTCAGCTAGTAATGGCTGTACCATCAACTGAGGGAAGAAATCATCTTGCTAAAACAGTTCACATTATTTTTTTCCCTCTTTTCAAGGCCAGGGCTGAGATCAAAAGTCCCACAAGCGGCTGAGGCTAATGCTGGTGTTTATAGGCAAAAGCATAGGCATATAAGTCTTGTGGTTATTTTTAATTCTATTTCTGTAGGACCTGTGCACACTTCAGGAAAAATCAATTATACTTTGTCTTGGAGAAACTTCTTCTGCGTCACTACCTAGACACCTGATTGCATTGCAGGGGCCCACCCTGAAAGGAATGAGGGCACAGGCCTACCACTAAAAAGGAGTATACTCAGGGTACGGTCACAGAAGGGACAGCCAGTCCCTAAATTACGCTAGTTTTTATGTAAGAAAAGATTTTGAGGTTTGCTACTAAAATCTCCTGTATTTTATTTTTTAATCTTCAGAGTCAGATGTGATCAAGTTCCTGGTAAGGAGTCCTGCCAGAATAAGTTTTTACAGGGGCCATAGTACTGTTTTCAATAAGGATGGAGAGGACTTGTCCTTTTATAGTATCTGAGTAAAGAAATCCTGTGAAATGTTGACTTTTTACCATCAGCAGCAAAGAATATTAGATGAAATCAAAGAATCATGCATCTGAAACATCACATGGTTAAAATCAGGCATAGCTAACTGAATTGAATTATTAAACTTTTGATATGCTATACAGTTCTAGTGATAGAGAGAGAGAGCAAGCCTCTTAAATTCACATTAGATCTATTTATATAGGATATTCTCCTTCTACTCATTGTAAAGAACAGCAGTGCTGCTATCAAGGATAATGCTTAACGATTTTCAAAGTTTAAATCTTATTTTCCTGGTAGCACTTGACCTTTAATTAAAAGTGTTATACCTTTTCACTCAAAATATCAGACTACAATTTATGTACTGTGTTCTCCCAAGTGGACAATTTTACCCGGAGAAACTTGTCTTAATGGTAATGTTCCTTAAGCAAGATGCAAATTTCACAAGAGCAAGTTTCCTACTAAGCACCTTTTTAACTTCTTAGGGCAAATGAAATTTATTTTCTTGGACACTAAGTCAGGTTATTTCATGTCCAATTATTTTAACATAATTGACAGAGATTTGTGTACAGTTGTAGCTTCAAGTGGAACAGAATTGACTGGATTCAGGTTTCCATATAACAGTGTGAAGTGCAAAAGGGCCAATTCAAAGAATCTCTTCATATGAATTCCCAGTGAAGTCCTGATTACTGCAGGAATAGACTGGCTACTCCTACTGCAGTGACAAGTAGCTTTGCTATTTAAGTCAATGACAAAAGGATCATCATCCAACTGTTCCTTTCATGAGAGGATGGTGGGTCCAAAGTTCTTAACATTTGATCATGAATATCTACATTTTTCAACATAAGGCTTCTACCTCTCTCTTTTTGTCCTTTGTTTACTGAAATTCTGTATCAGTTGGACAGAGCTGTCTATCTTCAACACTGCTGTGAGCCTGTGACCATGAAAGCAGCTGGAAGCAAAATGCCTTAAGCCAGTGGTTTTCAAACTTTTTTTTCTCAGGAACCGGTTGAAAAAAAAAAATCATTTATGCTCACGATCCAACAATCACATCTTTGAGCAATGTTTTTTAGTCTTTCACTAGCACCTATAGAAGGGTGCTGTGACTTCGTACCTGAGACTCAAAGACCCAGTAGTAAGCCCCGATCCATGGTTTGAAAACCACTGAATTAAGCAGTCCTATGCTAGTAAGAGTGCCAGATTGCAGAGTCACTGATAAGAATGTGCATCATACCTGTGTTTCTCCAGCAGTGAGGTTACGAGTGAGACACAACACCAGAGACAGAAGTTGTTCCTTTAATTTTGTTGTTTTGTGTGTTTATCTTGTTTTGTCTTTTAGGAAATGGGATTATACTTGAACAGCAATATCATCAATAGCTCTAGCGCATACCAACTAACTTTTTCTCATTCCCTCCAAAAGGACAATTACTGTCTTTTATACCACCTGAAAGGTTGTCATACAAGCTGGTTTTCTTTCTAATCTTTAGCTAAATGGAAAGGAAACAAGGGATACTGTTAAAATGAGAATCCCTGCTTTATCCTTTGCATTTCAAGTGCTTTCACTAGTTTTCCTTCTTTTCTGTATCTCTAATAATAGATTAAAAGAACATTATTGGCATATATGCCACAGTACTAAGCGAGACAAGGTCTCTATATAACAAACACTAAATCTTGTTTAAAATGGTTTAATGCTGGACAGTGACAAGGTCATGTTTAACATTTGCCTCTTTATTTCATCTAAGTTAATACATTTCAGACACTGTCATAATGACCAACGTCCAATGAAAATATTCTTGGGTTAAATTTCAGAAGAAGTCAGGGACTAGGGAGCTGCCCAGAATTAGTGAGCAAGAACTTTTACTCCAAGTGAGTTTAATTGGATTTTTAGTATGGATAGTCTCAATGGCTGTGTCTACACTATAAGAGCTAAGTCGACTTTATTAAGTCAACTCAATAAAGTCTACTTAAAGTCAACTTTAAGTAGACCTTATTAAATCAACTTAGTGAGTCCACACTGCATTAAGCCAACTTTATGAAGTCAACTTACATGGCCACACTGCACTAAGTTAACTTTATTAAGTCGACTTTAATGTCCACATTGTGTTAACTCAACTTAATAAAGTCAACTTAACCCCTAAAGTCAACTTTAAGGGCAGGAGTTATTCAATCAACTTAAGGAAGTCCTTTGCTTTGCTGAAGTCAACTTAAGCCTTGTTAAGTCTATTTAAGCCTATAGTGTAGATATAGCCAATGGCTATGTCTACACGCAAGGTTTTATTTCGAAATAAGTCATTCCGAAATGACTTATTTCGAAATAAAACCTTTATTTTGAAAAACCAACATGATTTGAAATTCCTCCCAGGGTGCTAAGCACCCTGGGAGGAAGAGCCTTCCCCTCAGCACCCTGGCCAGGGTGCTGAGGGGAGACAAGCCGCAGGGCACGGGGGCTGCCCCCAAGACCAGCGGGGAGCCCTGCGGAGGGGCGCCGATGCCCCACTCTCCCCGCCGCTGGGGCGGTTCAGGAGCCCTGCGGCCGGGTGCAGGGGCTCCCCGCTCTCCCCGCTGCCCGGGCTGCTGCCAAACCCCACAGTGGGGTCCGGGGGCGCCCGCCGGTGGCAAACCCCACAGCAGGGTGCCGGGGCCGCGGCTTGTCCCGGCCGCGGGGGCTGCAGCCAGGGAGCCGGTCCCGACCCGGCTCCCCAGCGACTGAGCGGCCGTTGCCACGGGGCGCCGGGTCCCGCCAGCTCCTCAGGCCCTGGGCTCAGCAGCGGCAGTCGCTGCGAGTCCCACGGCTCCCCCTGCCACCAGCTCGGGGGCCTGCAGCCGGGGCGGGGTTGCCGCAGAGCCCCCCCAGCAGGGTGCAGGGTGAGCCCCCTGGGCTGCGGCCACCCCGCCCACGGCTGCAGCCCCCCGAGCTGGTGGCAGGGGAGCTGCGGGACTCGCAGCGACTGCCGCTGCTGAGCCCAGGGCCTGAGGAGCTGGCGGGACCCGGCTCCCCGTGGCAGCGGCCGCTCTGTCGCTGGGGAGCCGGGT